>CM060640.1:23453915-23606415 GCA_030578275.1 Meda fulgida
GCCCGTGTTTGTTGTACGCCACCACCCTGAAACTGTACTCTGTGAACTTCTTGAGCCCCGTCATGGTGTAGGACAGACCGGTGACGTCCATGTCCTGCAGAAACAAACACAACACTTCATGTTGAAGGACTAAATCTGCACTTTTGCATCTGTACGTTTTACTGTAGTAACTAACCCCTGATATGGTCACCCTCCACTGATGTATTTCACACCGCCTTTACAAAAAAGTGGTGTTGTTAGGGAATATATTGATATATGCTATGGTTTTGTATGATCAGCATATTCATATCATAGCATACTGTATATATGGTAATCCAGAGTTGTATTACCAAGGTATGAAGTTCAAAAAACAAGAAAAAAAAAACAAACAAAAAAACATTACCAATGTACATGTCAACTGTGCCAAAAACATGATATTACCAGATTAAATTTTACTTTTTTTTTATTTATTAAAACACTCAACATCACCAGAGTGTCCAATACACTAATGCCAAAAAAGTGTTGTCATAGTAAACATGCACGAAATATTTAAAAAGCTAAGTATTACCATAGTAATTGTAAAAAACAACAACATTGTATTACCATAGTAAATGTGCAAAAAATACATGTAAATAAACAACAACTTGGTATTATTACAGAAAATGTGCAAAAATATATGTAAAAAACGTGGTATTATCACAGTAATTGTGCAAAAAATACATGTAAAAAAACTTGGCATCACAGTAAATGTGCAAAAATATATATATAAAAAATTGCCATTACATTAGTAAATGTAAAAAAAAAAAATTATGTGATAAAAACTATCCAAATAAAATCATGGTATTACTATAAAAACACTATGATGATATCATGGTAATTCTGTTAGTGTAAGGTCAAGTTGCTGAATGCTACATATGCATTGATATGTAAATGTGTGCAGTCATATGTTAAAGTCCCCGTGAACCGGAAGTTGCAAACGACTTTTCTCCAGTGTTGTGACGGATTTACGAGAGAAACGGAATACTAAATGAGGCAAAATAGTGGGCGTGGCTTTTTTTCCAACTAGCACCTGATTGGATCTATAAAAGTAGGAGTTTCATTCAGAAATGGAGGCAGATCTTAAGTGCTTCGAGCACATCCGTGACCTCTCTGTTATCCCTCCTTCCTCGAAATGTAAAAAATCGAGCCATCTGGGAATTTTAGGGAATGGGAAAAGTTTTCCGTGAGTGCCACAACCAAAAATGCACCTCCTCGCCATCTCTCACACGCTGTCAATGCGCCGGACACACAGGCTACTGTCTACTGTCAGCTGGAGGGGCGTGGATACGGATGTTAAGCAGACACCAAAACCGCCAAACCTACGTCATCAGGGAAGGTCCTCCAATGCAGAGGGGAGGGGGATTTCAGATTTTGATTAAAGATTACGAAGCCAACATTTTTTTTGTGTGGATTGACTTGCATGGATGAACTGTTCACCACAAAACGATCAATTTAGGCAAACAAAGTAAGTATGTTCAATGTTGAATTGATGGGGACTTTAATGAGCTGATGATGATGAAGAGTTCACCTGCTCCGAGTCTTGTCCCTTCTCACTGTAGAAGAGTTTGTACGTCTGAATGTCCCCGTTCCCGCTGACCGGTCTCTCCCAGCTCAGAGCGACTGAAGCGGCTCCGACTGAGACCACCTGCAGATTCGGGGCCGGACCCGGGACCTGAACTGAGGGATGGAAGAAGAGACGAAGATCAGCTACATCTTTAAAAAAAAAAAAAAGAAAAAAAAAGGTACAAATCTGCACAAATCTAAAACCCTAAAGTTCTTCCTGTTTTCATAAAGTTTTAGGAACAAGAAGTGAAGGAAAGCAGAAGAAACGACGGCGTGTTTGTCTGTACTTCAGCTTTAAGTACATGTTTTAAAACACAAAGGACCACTGAAGTAATTTCTTCAGTGTCTTACAGTTCTACTTGAAGCTTCTTTTTTCTTTTGGTTGACACTTTTTTTTTTTTTTGCTTTTGCAAACTTCAACAGAGCGTAGTGACAAAAGACGACACGTTTCAACCCACCGCAGCTGGATACTTTAAATAATGACAGTATCACATGGTAAAAGAAGAATATTCTGGTGAGAAAGCAGCATCAGAATCCCGCTGAGGATATTTCAACACTTCAAACGAGTGAAATGCATTATGGTCCGCGTGTGGGATGCAAAGGAAATGGAGGAGTTCTGACCTAGAAAGACCTAGAAAGAGAAAACTGTGTTGCTTTAATTCGGTTTGTCCGTAAGTCAAACGGGAAGTGCCAGTAATCCACAGAACAACAAACGCTTCCGTTATTCAAAAGTATTGGGTGAGACTTACGGTTTGAGGATATAGTATCAAAAATTGTCTTGATAAAGACCCCTTTTTTATATATTAAATATGTTATTAAGGGTAGATGCTTTACAATAAATAAGATAAGAATACGTTTTGTTATTGTGTTTGAAAGCTCACCCAGGCTACATTTATTTGATCAAAAATGCAGTTAAAACCGTGAAATGGTATTTCAATTTAAAAGAAAAGTTTTCTTTAAGAATATATTTTAAAATACAATTTATTCCTGTGATCAAAGTCTTCAGTGTCACATGATCCTTCAGAAATCACTCTAATATGATGATTTGATGCTCAAGAAACTTTTATGATTATTACCAATGATGCAAACAGTTTCATATTTTATGGAAACTGACATTTTTTTCAGATTTCTTTGATGAATAAAAAGTTCAAAAGAACAGTGTTTATTTGAAATAAAAGTAGTGGTGAATAAAAGTATTCATTAAAAAATATTTAACATACTGACCCCAAACCTTTGAACAGTAGTGTATTTGCGAATGGCATATTTAACAAGAAACAAAAAATGGAAGTTGGCATTTGATCAGAAATGTATTGGAACATGATTTTTTGTTATTTGACAGGTGATTTTAAAGTAGACGCAAAAAAAGTAATATTTTTGATCAGAAGACCATGGAAAATCATGTACATTAAGACAAAACATGTTGTCAAGAGTGTAGCCAGGGCTTGTGGGCAATATTAGCATGAATTGACAAACTATGAAAATCCACCAAAAATTAATGCACCATTCAGGCACGTTTGGCCTACGTTTTTATAGGGATGTACGATTTATCGGCCACCATATCGGTATCGGCCCATATATGTTCATTTTAAATGTTACCGTTATCAGCCCGATAAGAAAATGTGTCCGATATATTAAAGCTGATAAATAATGTATTATTTCCTTTAGCTGAGACACTTCAGATGCGCACTGTTCACCATGATGGTTTTGAATTGCTTGAAATATGATTGAAATAACATCAAAAAGGAAAATACAGTTCAGTGCAACATGTGCAGCACAAGTCTGTCATATCAGCTACATATAATTATAATGAGAACATCATAATTGTGTGTTTGGGTCATGGCTTTTAATGGTGAGACTTTTGTTTTTGTAATCAGGCTCTGAAAATTATATAAAAATTTGGATTTAGATTTATCAGACAATATATCGGATATCGGCTTTCAAGTGCAAAGAATTATCGGTTTTCATATCGGTGTATCCCTACTATTTGATTCTGGATGCACAATGCTGATCTTGCATACTACATGTCAGATATCATACAAGCTGGGATGCAGTTTCTTTCTCCTTTTGTCTTCGCGATGCACATCAGGCAGTTGGTGTCTTCACTCGACCGTGGACACACACCAGGAGCAACAGTCTCCTTTCATCCCGTGAGATCAGCTTTCCTGACCATACCTCTCGTCTCATTAACACTGGTCCCTGTATCCATGAAACCCATCCTGACAGATGCTGCCCGATGTGTACAGTTCCACACTCATTCAGGAGTCCTGTACAGCAAAGTTCACACAGAAAGAGCCTGTCTGTGAAGAAGCCTCAGCGCTTGCCAGATCCACTCCTTCCTGTAAACAAGCGGGCGGTGGGTTCGGACACACACAAACAGGACTAGTGTGTAGAAAGAGAAACCTCAGACCTGGCGTGTGGTCAAACCTGTGCTTGAAGTGTGTACATGTGTGTGTTGGTGTTTTACCCTCCAGCTGGGTGGCCACTGTTAGCGGGGCAGAACTCTCGCCCGGGCCGTTAGCGTTGGACGCCACCACCCGAAACGTGTACTTGGTGTCGGGGACGAGGTTCTGAATGGTGACCTGCATTTCTCCAGGTCCGCTGGTGTTCTCCACACGCTCCCTGTGAGCAAACCACAGTAATGTGAGATATGACCTGTGTTTTAAGGTCTGAGGCATGCTAGTCAGAGTACGGGAACGCACAGGTTTCTAGTTTGATTTTGTGTCGACGTGTTCCGAAATGTGTCAGAATGCAATTCATTATGCAATGCAAGTATGAGTTTGATTCTCAATCTTCTACAGAAACAGGTTGAAGATAATCATGCTAAGCAAAATTAGATATATATGATTAAAGCTAACTTTGTTTATAGTACTTAACTTTGATCCTTCATTTTAACATTTCGTTTAATTAATATATATATATATATATGTGTGTGTGTGTGTGTGTGTGTGTGTGTGTCTGTGTGTATATATATATGTATATAAATAACATACATATAATACATTTTATTTCAGCTTTATATATATATATATATATATAGACATGTTATATATATATATATATATACACACACACACACATACATTATCTTAACTAAACGAAATGTTAAAACGAAGGATCGAAGTACTATAAACAAAGTTAGCTTTAATCATATCATTTTGCTTAGCAATATATATATATATATATATATATATATATATATATATATATATATATATAATATCCCTTGATGTCATATGGGAAATGGTTCATAGAAAGCATTGCATTGTGGGATGCAGTACCTTTCGCACTATGATTTGCTTGTATACTACTTTAGTAAATACAAGTAGTTTATGTGTTTTCAGAAAATTCTCATTCTGCACCCAGAATATACACTGATAAGGACGCATCTCACCAAATATTTAGATAAGTGGTCGATTAATGTTTTCCAATGACCTCTTCTTAATTTAACCTTCAGTATCCCCAAATCCTAAACGTTTGGTTGCATCCTTGTGAATACTGCCGAATAAGTATGTTATTCAGCTATTCAAGTATGCTATTCAAAACATTAGCAGTGTTACAATTTGTGTATCCTGTTCCTTTAAAGGGGTGGTATAATGCTCCTTTTTACAGTATGTAAAGTAAGTCTCTGTTGTCCCCAGTGTATGTGAAGTTTTAGCTCAAAATACTCCACAGATCATTTTTTACAGCATGTTAAATTTGTCTCTTTTGAGGGTCAGTAAAAACGCGTTGTTTCGTGTGTGTCCCTTTAAATGCAAATGAGCTGCTGCTCCCGGCACAGAGGGCGGAGCTTCAAGAGCTTGTGTGTGTGTGTGTGTGTGTGTGTGTGTGTGTGTGTGTGTGTGTGTGTGTGTGTGTGTGTGACAAGCACTAAAATGTCAGACACTGTCCTGCCTTTGTTTAAACTCGGACAATGATGAAGAGACTCAAGAAGAAGTGACAACATGTAGAATGCAACAGGATGTTTCTGAATGGTTAGTTGATGAATTTATGTTGCTGATGTGGAGTTAACTATCTTTAATTAGCATATTGATAATCTATAAATTGCTCGTGTGGGAACTGTTGTAAGATGCCTACAGAGGGACATGCTGTTGCGTTTGTGTTGCATACTGTATGGCATGTGAAAAGACGGATGCGACAGCTTGAGCAGAGACTCACAAATGTGTTTGACTACAACAACTCTTCCTCTCCTCAACATGGACTGCATGTTCCCGGGGGCGGGGTTTATGTAAATTTTAGGGTTAGTGATGTCACTAACATCTTCCTTTGCTTTGAGCACAAACAACATCCTCAAAGTTACAACGCTCAAAGTTCAAACAGCATCATTACACACTAACTAAAGTTAGAAAGGTGAAATCCTAATCAAACACTAACAACCTGCAGAAGTGGCATAAACCGCTATTTACATCTTCCAGCATCTTTAACCTGAAAACTTCATTAGCCAGTTTTTAATCAGGTCTTCAATCTTATTCCTTCACTCTGGCTTCTGGTTGGATTAGATTCATTAAAGGTTTTTATTTTTACTTTTTATTGTATTTTGTTTAATGTATTTATATTCTGTATGCCGCATGGTTGCTTTTGATGCTTTCTTGTTTATATCTCAATGTTTTATTGTACAGCACTTTTTGGTGCAACTGATGTTTTTAAATGTGCAATAGAAACACATTTGGAGTTGACTTGACCTGTTAGTGCCGTCCAGACTGTAGAACACAGAGTAGGTGATGTTCTCCCCGTGCGGTTCGACAGGTTGACGCCAGCTCAGCTTGATGAATCGAGTGGACACCAGAGACGCCACCACATCACGCGGGGCAGACGGAGCGGGGCCGGAGCGCTCGGCAGGACTGGACGCTACATGGTCAGTAGTGGCATCGGTCAATGAAGGGACAGTAGAAGGAAGGGCAACGTCTTGGAGGGTGATTGTGAAGGGAAGGGCAACATGGGGGGTAAATTATAGATAAAGAGTACGGGGAGGAGGGGGAGGGCGAGGAAAAAAGAAAAAGAAAAGAACATAAAATAATTGACGTAAAAGAAAAGACAACTACAATGACTTCAAATGAAATAAAACGAAACAGCAACTTTACTATGAAACAGAGCAGGAGATGGAGGCTCAACGCCAGGCTAAACATGCAGCCACGACATGTTACGAACACTGAGGGGAAGGCGTAGCATTAACATTCATATCAGTAAGCATAATGCTAATTACTCTTTCACATCTGTGCCTGCAATTAAAACACACATCTCAAGTTGATAAAAATAGCACATTTTACAAGTGTCGTAGATGCAAATTAGAGGAATCTGATGGTGATGTGCAGGGATTATTTACTGCAAAAGAATAATCTATCCGTCCATTGGTCTATATCTGCGTGCGTGTAAACAAATACATTCTATCATGTATAGCTATAACTATAGTCATATAAAAATAAATAAATATATTTTGTAAAATATAAATTGTAATGAAAAAAATAAATGAATAAAAATGCTAAATAAGACCAGTTTTACTAGTGGTTTCAGAAAAAAAAATATACACACACACACACACACACACACACACACACACACACACACACACACACACACACACACTTATACACATTAATATTTATTACTAATAAAATTAAATATTAATGTCTACTATTCAATATTATTTTAAATATTCTTTGAAAAATGTAAATCCTGGGGATGAGTCTTGCTTTTTAGGGAAAAAATTTTGTCGCCAAGTGTCGCTCAACAACTCCAACTTCTAACACAAAGACATTAGCAACTGAATCCTGTGTGATCGGCCAATCGGTTCTAAGAGGAGGTGCTGATTGGAAAACAATTCATGTGAAACTGAAAGAAAAGGCATCGATTCATTATACTTGTTTGCAGAAAACCAGCCCAACCAATCAGGAGAAACCTTCAAGAAAAACATGAACTCTTGATGTAAATATGAGAAGAGAATAGAGTAGAACAAAACAGAATAGAGCACAATGAAAGTTCGTCCCCCTCACAGCTTGTGTCCGGGCTTCACTCTCAGGTGTGAGTGACACCCTTTCAGCGCGCGAATAAACGCGTGTGTGTCTGAGTGGGCGAGGTGTGTGTCAGTCTGCAGTGTCTGGCACAGAAACGGGCATCAGAGACCAGCTGGAGACGTGAACAGCCAAACCCACAGGCTTCCCGATCATATCCTGAGATTCCTGACTCAGCATGAGCACAGATAGGGAAAGATAAGACTCCTGATAAGACTAGACTCAAGAAGTTTTTGAAGTTTGTGTGGAGATAACTTTTTTTTCCCCAAAATGATTCAACGCTTGCACCTTGGAACCTGTTTCATGGTTTGTGTTCTCGAGCGCCAGACTCTGTTGCTGTGCGAATGAACGCTCGGAACGTGTTAAAAGTTTTCTGTTTTCTGCTAGAACGGTGTCGTGTTAGCGGTTAATAACTAATAATCTTTGCAACAGAAGTGAATCAATCAAAACTAACTTTAGCTGGACAATAACTTTATTCTAGAGCTGCTGTAAAGCCAAAACAATCTCTGTTACTGTAATCTGTTATCACTGTAAAGCTGCTTTGAAACGATCTATATTGTTCAAAAGCGCTTTATAAATGGAGGGGACTTGAGTTAATGGATGAACATAAAACAATGGCAGCATGGGACTTCTTCATGACTGCAACTTTATGACTTTATCCTGCTACATTAATATCTTTATTTATTTATTTAATACCCTAATCTCCTCACTTCTGCGTCAGGGCTTCACAGCTGGGGGGAAACGCTCACGCTGCCCTTCAAAGGGAAGATCTTAAGTCAGGAAATGACATCAAGCACAGGAGGAACCTTGGGATATTATTATTATTATTAGATATGCACCAAAAATTCACTATGAAATAAAACAGAAATAGAAATCGGAGGCAGACCCGAGGGCGCTGATTCAATTGAAGTAGGATCAAAAATGGATGCTGGGAAACTTTTGAGTTTGAAGTTCTGTACCTCTCATTCAGTATGCAGGCTGAGCGCTAAACATTACATCTCTATATTTCCAGCCGTTTGATGATGTGTAATAGAGAGCTTTCTGTTTATGTATCTGCTCTGCAATGACTTAAAAGAAGCCAACATAGATTCATAATGTTTAATTAAAAGAACTAAAACTATAAAAATCTAGTTTGCTTTTTTAAAAAAAATAATTTTCATTTATATCCACTGATATAAAACCACAAAGTAATAAACAGCAATATTAACTTGCATGTGTGTGTATTTATATACACAGACACACACACACACAGTACAGGCACACATATATGAATTTTTTTTTAATTTCTAAATGAACCCGCGTTTAGAGTTTATAACTCGGGTGAACCAACGATTCAATGACTTGTTCATAAAAGACAGCCATTTACTTAATTCCTGAATGAACCATTGAACCAATTGAACCGTTTGAACGAATTGAATGAATAAATGAATGGACTTACTCATTTAGACATTTACTGCCACCTACTGGCAGTTTTAGTTTGATATCATATAATTTCACATGAATTTTCATATCAAGATAATCTTGTCATCATTTACTCACCCTCATGGCCAATGAAGCCTAAAAGTTTATGTGTAATAAATTCTATGTTGAATCAAATAAATTATTATTTTTTTCTAAAGCTACTTCTTGTAATGTCTATTTGTTAATTTTCTTATTTAACACAATAATTACTTTATCTTTTGGGAGGGAAATTTAATTAATTAATCATGTAATTAGTTAGATTAAAATGTTTAATCTCTTTATAGACCCTAATATATATATAAACATACAGCGAAATAGTATGTGTTGTAATAAAAACATTTCATGTTAAATCTAAAAACCAAAACACACAGTGTCAGGACCGCAATACATCATTCCTGAAAATCGATGAAAAGAAGAAAGGCTAATAAATGAGAGCGGTGAGGACGATAAAAGAGGAGAAGTGATGTGATGCGTCATGTTGATATGAAAATGGCATTAAAGTGTTTCCTCTGAAGATGAGATGGCGTCGTGCACAGAGCGGCTGGCACTACAAAGGTTACAAACCCCACACACTCGTCTCACTTCCAGAGACCTCTCCGAGCCTTGATCTCAGCGCTCTTCATACGTCTGCTTATTGAGATGAAAGATCAGGATCATTTCACCAGAATGTTTCCTAGCGCAGTCACGAACTGCTGCTACAACCAAACCAAGTTATTGAGTTATTGTATTAGTGGTGTTTACCAAGTCAAGCATCACTGTTATTGGTGTTTACTCTTATATTTATAACTCAAGACTTGAGGGTGGAGTAAGAAACCTTCAGGAAATCACCCAGAAAACCATCCCTTAAAACAGTTTTTGTCTTTTACCAAGGGACATAAAAACCACTTGCTAAGTCTCTGGGCGTCTTTTATTGTTCTTTTACCACGTCAACCAAATCATGGTTCTTCAAGCACTTTATTCCTCTATAAAACTCTTGATGACTATGTAAAACACTGGGAACAACCTTGGTGTTATTTATTGATTCTGCTCTTAAATTTGATAAACAGATAAATGCTTTAGTTAAATCTATTTTTTTCCAATGAGATTATTATCACAGGCTAAAAGTTTTTTTTAACATTTGCCGAGTTTGAGAGAGTGATCCTTTCGTTCTTCTATCGTAATTCTTTTTATATTGAAATGAGTCAATCCAAAATTAGTTGTCTTCAGATGGTGAATGAAGCAAACAGACCATATATATTCTGTTTATTTCAAACAGAAATAAAATCATATTTCCCCAATATTGCATTCGTTGCACTGGCTTTCGTTTGTTACAGAATTTATTTTAAAATTCAGCTTTTTGTTTTTAAAGCCATGAACGGATTAGCTCCAAAATATCTCTGATCTTTTGAAATGAAATAACTCTTCAAGATCATTAAGGTCATCTCAACAAAGACTCATTGTAGAATAGTCTTCCTCTATCCCTAAGACTTTATCCACAGAGTCTGTTTATACATCCAGACTGTACCTCTTTTCACAGGCTTACAACTGTCCTTGATTTTAAAAGTTGAATTCTTCTGATTGGTGTTTTTGATGTAAAATCCCTTTATCATTTGTTTTGCGGTCTTGATCTTTGAAAGATGTGTCCTGTTGTACAGCACAATGGCCAACTACTGTTGCTTTTACTATGCTATATATATATATATATATATATATATAAATGTTGATTGAACAAAGTTGATTGATGACTACAAAACTGTTTGCGTAACCTCAATCCCACAGGAAGATTGAGTACGGCACGCCGCTCAGGAAAAGGGAACGATTCACACCTTTACTTATATCTGTCCTGTTATTTATGGAATATGTTTTCATTAGATGGGTGGAGAGCGAAAGCGGGCGAAACGCGTGTGGCTCTTCCTGTCGAGGCCCAAAAGGCCTATAAGCACACAGAAAAAACTTCCTGAATGGAGGCGTTTAGGATCGTACAAATCGCACAGCAGGGGTCTAAATTATTATTTTTTTAAATTCCACTAGCTTTCTCTTGTGTTTGCCGCCAGGAAAACCCGACCGCCTGACAGGAACCCCGGCCAGCTCATCAATAGCCATTCACACAATCCAATAACATCTGATTGCTCATCAATTGAGTTTAAACCTCAGCAGAAGCAGAGCCGCAGACCTCCAGAGGGCCAACGCTGCAGAAATCACATCCCAATCAAGAGGCTTGTCAGACGAGGGCTTCACCGCGGTAAACCCGCTCATAATCACCCACAACAGGTCTAGATAGGAACAACTTTAAACGGTACATGGTGACGACGAGCTTCAGGGCCTAAATATCTCTTCATTCCCATCATGTAGGACGGTGCATAGTGTGTGTCCGGAGAAATGTGTCAAGAAGTATTTTGCAGTAGCGCTTTGACTGCGATGGATACATTCACATGGCTATAGGTGAAATAAAAATAAAATGAAAATGTTTTTGTAGCTGCTGCATTTAGACCCTTGTTCAAAATATTTTTCAGAATAATACATGTAAATTAATAATAATAATACAATTGTATTAAATATTAATTAAAAAGAAAGAGTTGAATTATTTCAATCTTATAATTAAAAAATAAAATAAAATCATGTTTTTGTGATGTGTGCATCTAGAGACTGAAACTGACTCATGAACATGATAATACAAATTAATAAATTAAACAAATGAATTATAATTTCTTTTAAAAAAACGTTTTTGTAACAGTTGCATTTAGAGACTGGCTCGGGTATGTGATGCTGCATATTTATAATTTAAGTGCATTATCATTTAAATGCAAAAAATGCCATATGTTTTATTTATTTATTTATTGGTTTATTTAATAGGGACCATTTGGAAAGTATTTCATTGACCGAATCATCCGAAAATAAGCATTAGTACATGGTTTTTAATGCAAAAAAAAAAAGAGAAAGCAAAATTGGATTTTCAGCAAAAATGACTATATCTTGTAATACTGAGAGGATTTTGGTTGAGCCACCCACCGCTACCATCATACTCAGAGTAATGCATGACATCAACATGTTCAATGTAATCCACAGTATGCCAGCAGATCTCATTTCACACAGACACTGGAACGAGAGAGATCATGTACTGGCATTATGTCCTGTAATGGAGGAACGAAGATGAGGAAAAAAGGTGTTTCATCACCGACGCTCGTGAGGCCAGTGTTCACACTCGCAGTGAGTGACATATCTGTAAATATGAAATCTATGCAATATCATCTGAGATTAAAATTCTGTCATCATTTACTCAAACATCATGAAACCCATATTTAATTAATTTAACGTTCATTTTATTAATAAAATGTACAATTAAAATGATACATTTTATAATAATAATAAGTTATTTATTTTTAATAATTTATTTTAATTTATTTTTAATAGATCCGCTAACAGCCACATGGATATATCAACCATAGAACTTAAAGGAATATTTCCCACCAAAATTAAAAAAAAAATAATTTACTTATTCTCATCTGCAATTAGAAAATATTCAGGAAAAAAATATAATTTTATTTGTTTATTTATTTATTGATTTATTTATTGATTTATTGATTGATTGATTGATTGATTGATTGATTGATTGATTGATTGATTGATTGATTGATTGTTCGGACAAGTTTCACCATACAGTGGAAATCAATGGGCTTGTTTTGGACCCCACTGACTTTCATTGTGACTTTTCCAGAAGAAAGAAAGGCGTATGGGTTTGAGGGTGAGTAAATGATAACAGAATGTTAATTTCTAGGTAAACCATCCCTTAATGTTTATTTTCTGAGAATCTCCGATGCAAATTGCTTTTTTGCAAATTTGCTTCTCTATATAAGCATTTTGTGTTGTCTACTGTGTTGTTTTAAATTGTATTTTATGTAATTTCTAACCTGTATGTATTACTAATGTACTGTATTTATTTGAGCCCTTTCCCTAAGTGGTTATTCCACTTGTCAGGCCGCCATTGTAAATAAGAACTTGTTCTTAATGGCTTGCCTGTAAAAATAAAGGTATAATAAAAACATTTTCTTAAAAAAAAGACTTGTGAATGATCATATACACGCACCGCAGGAAATCACCACAAGGGCCTGGACTGATTTGCAAGTGTCCTGAAGTGGATTATATCTTGAATCAAAACAAAGCTCTTGTGTAATTGGAGCATTTGAGAGCAAATGTTCAGAGGAAAGACACACAAGCACATCAGAAACAGTGACTCGCGAGGCCACAGCGGTTCACTCCATCCTGACGCCTGCTTTTATCACACAGTTTCTCTTTAACGCAGAGATTAAATGGAGAGGAAATGGCGACTTTTCCTTCTCCAATCCAAACTACCACAGAAACATAATCAATAACTGAGTGTTGCTTCAATCACTGAAATCAGCTGTCAACAATTGTTCGCTAAACTCCAACGTGACAGATCTTTTTTTATTTCATTATCAGGATTTAATTTCCTCTTTCCTTCCTCCCTGTCATGATAAAGTGGTCCTGTTTCTAAGAGGTGCTGATGGGACACAACACAACCTCTCTCTTACTACCAGCGGATCAATATCTGTATCTGTAACAATCTCAAAAATACTTGTCTCTGTATTCGGTTAAAACTGAGGCGGGTGGGGCTTACTTTACTACTTTGAAGTTCGGGCAATTACTTGAGAAGACTTATGTCTATGGTTTTACAGCATATCTTCTAACAAATAAAATAACATCAAAATCACTTTTAATGACCGCAAACAAGCAAAACAATAAAGGTCCCAACATTGTAATTACCAGAGGAACACAAACTTTGTCATTGGTTGTCTTAAAAAAGATAGACCCGCCCCAAAATCACGCCATTTGATGAGGTTTATTGTAAAATTAGTTTAATACTGTTGGGTACTAATAATTAAATCATCAACAGCAGCAGGAACAACAATAATAAAATGAAATACTAGACTAAAATTAAAATTAATAATTGATCAAAATTAATAAAATATTAATAAAAAATTAAGGGTTAAATGTTAATTAAACAAATATCATGTTTGATAATTGTACAAGCTAAAAAAAAAATTTGCACAACCAAACAACATTTCCCATCATTCTCTGTGGGAAAACAGTCGAAGCATCACTTACACACATATTCTGATAAATGAAAAATATATACATCTTTTTAGACCAAAATCACTTCATATTAATCACATCATAATTAAGACTTCAGAAATCTTAAGTAAGCACTTCCCATGAGAGCTTAAATCCTCTCCCTCCACTGGAATCTGATCAGTTATTAACGACGTGTCACTACACAGTTTCAATTACAATTCATTTGGTGGTTCATTGGTGTGTGTTTGCAAATGAAACCTCAGAAACCGACATTATTAAACGAGATTCACGCACACATACTCCGTCAAGAGGAGCTAATGCAACATGAGAATGAAGAGCATGCAGACACATCTAATAAAGCGGCGCAGTTAATTAAACATTCAGATCTCGACACCCGCGCCAGGTGCCAAACAGATCTCACACCAGCATCCAATCAATGCAGCGCCATTTACGCCTCTGCCCGACGTGTGAGAACATGTGTTCAAGACTGCATTCACTGCGTACGCCTGTGAAGCCTGAGACTGAGAGAGAAGCTGCTGAAAAACACTCAACTGTGCAGTAACAACATCCAGAGCATCTAAGAAACATGCAAACCGTAGTAACCGAGCGGCAACCTTCCAGTCTCTCTCTTGAATCCGACACGGAAGTCACTTAAACTGCAATTCATGGACTGGCCACCAGAGACAGTCCAAAAGAGAGTCAATCCCATAAACTTTACAGCAGAAAAAAATATGTGTACAGCCTGGTGCAAAAAGTGGTTTTGGTCTATATAGCTAATTTTGCCCTTCATGACAACTGTGAGGAGGGTGAATTTTCTTAGAACTCATCCATTTAAATTACACGCAACCAAGATGGCGACTGCCGGCTCCGCCCACTTTGGGCTTCAGAAATGCTCTTCAGAAACCAACGGGTGACGTCACGTACACTACGTCCATATTTTTTTTTACAGTCTATGGTAGTTACGCATCCACCCACAAGACCCTCGCAATGAGTTTGAACAGGCAAATGCACTTATATTTTATCCAGATCATGTAAATATGTAGATGTCATGCTTACGACATGCTGTAAAACAATCATAATTAAATGAAAGCCACAAAAGCTTTTTGGACTCATCCCCAGAAAGCATCACTGACGGACTGCTTCGACCCATCCTGTGATAATGATTTCGGTGTTTAATTCCTGTCAAAAGATCAATCGGTGAGTCTTGCCAAGTCTTTAGCCCATCACTAGAATAAACACTCGAGATCTAAAGGGATTTGGCTCTGAAGCTGGTCTGAGCTTTTCTGGACACGCTCAATGAAGACGAGGATTTCTGCAGAAACCATCAGGAATACAGGCAGAAACACACATATATGCGGTGTAAAGGGAGTTTACCTAAATCCAGGATGATGAGTTGAGCGCTGGCCTGGACGTTCCCGGCATCGTTCTCCGCTAAACACTGATAAAAACCTTCATCGGACTTTACTAAACCCAAAACCTGCAGGTTATGCTGCTTCTGTGGGGAAACAACAAAACAGACCATTTCATAAGAATGAACAACACTAACATGTTAAACACTGGTCACTGGTGCTTTCCATGTACAGTTTATAACGGATGTCTTTACTGTACAAAACAAATCAATTTAGCTGCTCTTTAAATGCATCTTGTGTTTATTTATTATTTATTGCCAGACAATAACTAAAATCAGGATTTAAAACAGTATTCATATAGTTAATACTACTAATAATAAAATAAGGATTTGAAACTATTCCTACAGCTAAAAGGGGTTGCAACAGGCATCCATCCATCCACCCATCCGTCTATCCACCCATCCATCCACCCATCCATCCATCCATCCATCCATCCATCCACCCATCCGTCTATCCATCCATCCACCCGTAGTCTATCCATCCATCCATCCATCCACACATCCATCCATGCATCCATCCATGCATCCATCCATCCATCCATCCACCCATCCATCCACCCATCCGTCTATCCATCCAACCACCTGTAGTCTATCCATTCATCCATCCACCCATCCATCCACCCGTAGTCTATCCATCCATCCACCCATCCATCCATCCACCCGTAGTCTATCCATCCATCCACCCATCCATCCATCCACCCGTAGTCTATCCATCCATCCACCCGTAGTCTATCCATCCATCCACCCGTAGTCTATCCATCCACCCATCCACCCGTAGTCTATCCATCCACCCGTAGTCTATCCATCCATTCACCCGTAGTCTATCCATCCATCCACCCGTAGTCTATCCATCCACCCGTAGTCTATCCATCCACCCATCCACCCGTAGTCTATCCATCCACCCGTAGTCTATCCATCCACCCATCCATCCATCCATCCATCCACCCACCCATCCGTCTATCCATCCATCCACCCGTAGTCTATCCATCCACCCGTAGTCTATCCATCCATCCATCCATCCATCCATCCATCCACCCGTAGTCTATCCATCCATCCATCCACCCGTAGTCTATCCATCCACCCGTAGTCTATCCATCCATCCATCCGTCCGTCTATCCATCCTTCCATCCATCCATCCGTCCGTCTATCCATCCATCTATCCGTCCATCCATCCGTCCATCCATCCGTCCATCCATCCGTCCGTCTATCCATCCTTCCATCCATCCATCCACCCGTAGTCTATCCATCCTTCCATCCATCCATCTGCCAAGAAACAGGACTGGCTAATATGAGCTTTTAAAACAGATAGATGTGTAGATTGCAGTGAGGAGACGGTCTAACGCACCACTATCCTGAAATAGTCACTGGGAATGACCGTGTCTCCGTCCTTCATCCATCTGACGGTGGGCGGTGGAGACCCGGTGATGTCACACTCAAAGATGATGTCCATCGACTCCTGGGCGTAAGTGTTGGAGGGTCTCGTCACGAACCGTGGAGGAACTAGAAGAAGAAAACCAGTAAATGCAGGCATGAACCTGAGCGGAGGTCACAGGATACATTAGGATAAAAACGACAACAAAAGAGCAACATCCCATGGCTGGGATTCATGCGAACAGGAACAGGTAGCGGCAGGTAAAGTGTGTTTCCTCTCATATGCCTTTGTAGTTCCTATGGCAACCGCATCCGAGCTAGTTTACGACCTCTCCTGATGTTTATATCTTGTGCAGGTAATGGAGGATGTTCAGCTGGGAAGAACAGATGAAGAATACAGAGATGCTAAAAATAACCAGAGTTTCAGACTCAGAAGTAGTTTTCTTATCGCCGTCTGACAAAAGTGCGTCGAGGATGACTGATTCTGTGTTTTTTACGCCTAGCTTCACCTTCTAAAATCAACAAGAGACAAAGAAAATCACCAGCTCTCCATCGGCAGCTGCGTGCTGTCAGCAGAGAAAGATTCATTTCCTTGAACTCTGCTACGCTAACTATCTCTGGCAGTGACTGTTTGTGCTGTGATCTCATTTCTCTTAAGTGCAAAATCACACTGTTCTTTCTCTCCCGCATGAGCCTTGATAAATTATGCTGTTTTTAAACTTGGTTTGGTTGTTTGGATGAACTTGAGTGCGATCTCTTTCACTTCGGCTGTGTTCTCAATGGGATACTTGTTTACTGCGCAGTAAATACTGTACACTAGGGCTGTCCCCTAATAGTCGACGAGAAGAGGCTTGGTCGACTAAATTTTAATTGGTCGGTTAGTCAGGGATTAGTGAAGTCACGCAGGGACAGACAGTTAACACGAATGATCCATGCGGAAATGTCGTCAGAAAGTGTGGGAAGATTTCGAGAGGGTTAAGAACAGGGTGACATGCGACCCCAACATGCTTTTTTAAAACATGCAAGTAAATGTTTCTTGAGCAGCAAATCATCATATTAGAGTGATTTCTGAAGGATCATGTGACTGAAAACTGGAGTAATGATGCTGAAAGTACAGCTTTAAATTTCAGGAATAAATTACATTTTAATAATATATTCACATAGAAAACAGCTATTTTAAATTGTAAATATATATCATAATACTACTGTTTTTATTTATCAAATAAATGCAGCTTTTTACTCAGAACTTAATTTTTATAAAATAATAATAATAGTAGAATATATTACTGATTTATATACATGAATTTAAGTGTATTAATATAGGTGGAGAGATAAAAAAAAAGAAATAAAAAAAAATCAAATGTAATATAGATAGAATGTGATGAGAATTGTATTTAATTGGAAGACAAAGTATAAAAAAATCAATAAAGTAAATAAATACTTAAATATGTAGGACTGAAGTATGCATGACTATAGTGTGCACTACTGAAGCATGTGGGTGTTAAAGTAATACGATTACAGACGTCAGAGAACACACCGCCTATTCCAGCACATCTTTTCCTTTTATGAGTAACTTTTAAAGTGTAACCCAAGCCAGTATTAACAACGTTTTACACGGCTCTCTACAGTCCTGCTAATCTGAGAGGGAATCCGGGGAAAACCTCAGCATGTGAACATCGGCTTTTAAAATAACCGCGCCACTAGAGTTATGAGTCACTTCACATGCAGATATTAAGAGATTAATATGCCAGTATTTAATAACCCCAACACGGGTTTCACAGCAGAGATAAGAAGAAAAGTCCTAAGTCACAGCCAAAGCCTTGCAAAAGATAGATGGATAATGACTCAAACACAAGAAATATCTCTTGGAAGAGGAGACATTTTTTTATTGGCACTGAAAGTACAGCATAAATTAATCACATCAATGAAAATAGCACAAGCTAGCATGAAAGAAGGCTAAAAATATGAACCAAGTGAGTTAAGATCTGTACACAGCATCTGTGACATGCTGTCGATTTCCACAGAGAACTGGAAGTTACACCACCAATAACACATTTCTAACCCAAAAAATCCTTTAGTAGGTGGTTTATGCGGTTGCACACACGTACATATCATATAAATGTTCAAACATGCACATGCGTGAGTGTTTTTCAAAACATGCAACTTTACACACCTAAAAGCCCTCCTCCCGTGGTGTGTGTGTGTGTTACCATCTGACACAAAGAGTGTTATTTTTACCCATCAGAACCAAAATCAGATTTCATGACTTCCCACGGGAGATTAAACTTCCTGAGCTTAGTCACAAACCTTTCCATACATGCGTCAATACCGGTGAAAGAGGCGAATAAAGCGAATGGAAAAACAGCAGAATGTGTCTGGATGGGCCGAGCGGCTCAGATCAGCAGGAGGGAGTGAAAATAACAGCTCGGATCAGGGAGGTGAAGAGATCACCAACACACACCCCACTGCTGTCGGCTTTATCTTAAATCACTCTTGATGTCATACTGCATTTAAAATCTCTTGCATCACTGCTAGCACCAGTGTCGCACTAGAAAAAATAAACATCATTAGAAAATCCAATTATGATATGGCTTAAATTCCAGAGTCAGATCAAAGATAGCCTCAGCTTCAGACCGTATAATGCACACACACACAACATTACGCCAATCCTAGCATCACTTCACTGCCGGTTCGCTTTAGGGTTGATATTAAATGTCTTCGATTTGTTTACAAGTGCTTAAATAACCTGGCTCCCCCATCTCTTTTACTGCAATACAATCCTTCCAGAGCTCTTAGATCAGGGACACAGAAACTTGTATCTATCCCACGGTTCACACTAAAACAGGCCCAAAATTATGGAATAGTTTGCCATTTCATGTTATATCTGCACCTGACTTTTCAATTTTCAAGTCACAGCTAAAAATGTACTTTTACTCACTTGCTCTTAATAATCATGTTCACAATGTTTCATTTTGTTTGCTTTTTGATTTTTTAAGTATGTATTTTACGAAGGTTGTCTACTTTTCTACATGTCTCTTCCCCATGTCTGACGTGTTCTTGTTTTATGATGTTTGGTAAAGCATGTTGGTCAGCTTCGGCTGTATAAATTGTGCTATATAAATAAACGTTGACTTTACTTGACAATCCTCACAAGCTCAAGCTCCGATCCGACTGACTGACTGTTTTACGCAACTTCCATGAGTCAGTTTTTATCAATTGCCCAGGAAACAGTTTATAAAGGTTTCCAGACTGCAAGAAGCAGCAATTGACCATCTGCCGCCCTTGGTTATTATGGTCATTTACAGAATGTCCCATAGAAAATAAGAGATTTACACTGATTTTTGATAAAAAAATAAATGAAAAAAAGGTGGTTATAAAGTAGTAAACTAGGTTATTACTCAGTGTCACTGCAAATCTTTTTATCTGTCATTTTTCTTTGGAGAAATTGTGTGCAATGCGAGCAGTAACATGATTAAAATGCTGGGACTGTGAAGCAGAATTGAGACAAATACTTTTTAAGGTAATTATTAGCAATTATGCGGTAGAACTAGTCGCTGGATTTGCCAAAGTTTGGGCATTCATTTTTTGAACAATATTTAGAGTTTTGTTTGCAGCACTACATTGAATATTCTGCTTTATGTGAAATAACACCAAGATCTAGGGTTTGTTTCTTAGGGATCAACTGTGGTTTTGTTCTAGGTGTGAATAGAACATTATAAGAATATTCGCTAACTCTTCCTGAATCTGCTCTCACCTTCATTCACATGAACATCTTAATTTATGAACATGGAATAGAGTTGTGGTATAGTTCAGGGCTTGACATTAAAACCCACTAACACCCCAAATGTGTGTGTATTTCAGTGGCGTGTAACACAGTCATTCCTACTAGCCACTTTGGCTGGTTGAATTTTATATATAATATTCATTTTTTCAATTGTAGTCTTTTAAAAGGGCATCTGAAATAGTAAACTGAGAACAATCTATTGTTGACAAAAATATAGATTTTTTGATTCAAATCGATTCAGAAAAATCTGAAACTCTTCCAATTCTCATTTCCTGCAGAATAGATACACGACATCAGCTGCTCTTTCTCTCTCTCTCTCTGACAGTGAGTGACACACAAACCCGCCTCTCCTCACTCACTCGTTTCATTTGCTCCGGATGAATATTGTTGGTTAGCCTAGAAATCTAGACGCACCCTAGCAGCAGCAAAAGTAATTTCGCAGCCAGTGTGGTCTAACAACTCTCCATAGGCTTTTGAGCTGGAAAAACCAAACTCTGGTCAGGCCAATCACATCATGTATAGAGTCGGCGGGCGGGCTTAACATAATGACGACAGAGTTGCGACGGTTCACTGCTACTTGAAAACAAAGAATGGCTGCTGCTGGCGAACAGCTCTTTCGATTCGGCTTTGACCGCGACTCTGAATGATTTGAAGTTAAGCTTTTCTTTGAAACAAGAACAAAGAACGGCACTTGAGTCATTTTTAAAAAAACAAGATGTGTTCGGAGTTTTGCCGACTTCGTTGCTCCGGTTGGTTGTAGCGCTACCCAATAGCGTGCAGAGAGAATTTGAAAAGACAACCGTTTATCCCGCCCCTCCATTGAGCCCTGTCAATGATGAGTTCCCAGACCTAACATCTTGATGTAGATCTGGCTTGCCAGGCTAATTGTTGGTGTTACTGGGCTTAAATTTCAGCGTGGGATTGCACATTAGTTTACTCATTCCCGCACATTTTGTGCTCACACTCGAAGTGTGGCACATAAAGCGCCTCTCAGGACTAAATGGAGTCTTTTTTCGCTGCTTATCACGCGTAAACAGTCAATTACACACAAAATAATGTCAAAACGCCGGTTTTGGCAAGTTTTCACGTGAACACACGTCAGTTATGTTTTAACTGAACGTAAACCATCGAGAAAGAAAACGCATGTGTAACAGTATAATGGATCTGTGCATCAGGTCTTAAAGTGACAGCAACCTAATAAACCAGCTGCCAAATTTTGAGATAATATTAAAAATATCTATATGGCAGTTTTTCCCTATGGTATCAATATCAAAACTGTGGCCAGTTAAAACGCCGAGTGGCTTGTAACTTTGGAAAAATACGAGCCACAGTGACTGGTGAGCAAATAAGTTCATGTCAAGCCCGGGTTGTGTTATAAATACTGTCTCTTTTTGTCTCTACCATCCATGTTATTCAAACCAGTGTTGGGAAGGAACTAACTGAACACTACTAACTCACAGTAACATCATGTTTCAGTAGCTTGACGGATTTTAGTGTGAAGAAATAGTTGTACATAAACCATGAAAAACCGTATGTAAATCCTCAGATTCACTCCAATGCTACAATGATGACAGATGGTTTTACATAAGACCCGTTGTGCAATCATTTTTTTTTTTTGCACATGAAGATTTCTGCAGTGCTTTTTGAATGAATTACCACTGTGTTGCATGTCAGGCTACTAATGTGGCATCATCCACTTCCTACCTACTTGTGTCACACAAAAAAGAAGAAGAAAATTGTGGTTGGTCAGGTGAACACGTCATGTCAAAATGATGGCTGTGAGTTTGAGTTGTGGATGCAATCACATATCGAGAGCAGACACTTAAGATTCAATGCAAAACACTGACTTTCCGAAAAATAAAACTGATGATCAGCCAAGAGATAAAAAAACAAAAACACATAAAAATAAATGAATAAAAACAAAACAACACTTTGAAGTTCCTTCTCCGCAGAGGAAACTGCTGTCTAGACACGTGTGCGCTTCAAAAGCCTGAACAGTGTTGCACATAATCACATACAGGGATGTTTAGTGCTGAACTGAATCATTCACAATTCAGATGATTCTCAACAGGTTTGGCGAATCAATTCATCTAAGAGATTAATGTGTTTTCGTGAAGTTGTTCTTGACACGTACCGTGCACCGTGAGCTCTGCCTGGATCTCGCTGGTCATGTTGCCACTGTCCGTCTGGCAGACGTATATCCCAGCATCCTCTTCTGTCAGGTTGACGATCTGCAGGCTTCCCCCGCCAATCACAGCAAAACGCTCATGTCTAGAACAAAGAGATACAAGGAGATGAGGATGTGTTGAGATGTTGAGATGACTTTTCCTTTCAGGAAATGTATTAGTTCTCAGGAATCTCGAGCCTGGCACAGTAATGCTGAACAGAGATGGGATTAAAAACAGGATACAGTATTGATTTCATTTCCTGTGGCTTTTCCTTTACGGCTTGACTGCATTGAAAGCAACTTTCCTGTAGTGGGATTTCAAGAGAAAAACAAACTAGTGTTCCTGGTTCGTTCCCAATGATTCAGAGGCAGGGATGAGACAGATGAGAAGTGAGTTAAAGTAAGATGAGCCACGAACAAAGTAAAGAGAAAAAATGAAGTGTCAGACCTCCAAACCTCCTGCATGTCACTTTATTATACGAAAACCCCACTGATTAGTGAGTTTGACTAAGAATGGAGAGAAAACCCATCTAGAAATGATGCCTTCCCTCTTTCACAGAACAAAATCCACCAGCTCACTCGTCAAGAAGTTTCTTCCAACACATCCGAGTGTCAATCTACTAGGGCTGTAACGATATGCGATATGAAATCAAAATCGCGATACGCAGGTCCACACCCCTTCCAACTCCCAGATTTCAGACCTAAGATCCCAGACCTAAACCACAAAACTAGTTGAGGATAAATAAAAAATGTATACATTTAATAAATTTAATTTTATCTGTAAGCGTCCTCAAATTAAGTGTGCTACCTTAACCTTTTTCATGTGACGCGTCACGCGAGCTATAGTTGAAGAACGTGAGGAAACATGGCAACAAACCCAGACATCGCGGACCCTCCTAATACTTTTAAGTCAGCAGTATGGCAACATTTCGGCTACCCGGTGGAGAACAAGGATGGCAATCGTGTAGTCGACAAAACCCACACAATTTGCCGTAAGTGTTTCAAGAAGCTTCCCCAACCGGCCGGCAACACAACCAACATGCAGATGCATATCTTAAGGCACCCATCCCGACATCAGTTTAGCTCGTGCACAGAAATAAACCCAACAGCAGCAGCCTACACTGCCTAGTTTATTCAAAGCAAAGTTTCCAGCCAATTCAGATCGAGCACAAAAAATTACTGATGCAATTGGAATTTTTATGTCACTAGATATGCGCCCCTTTTCGGTAGTTGAAAACGAGGGATTCAAGTATTTACTTAGTGTGCTCGAGCCCTGTTATGCATTACCAAGCCGGGCGCATTTCTCTCAAAATGTGCTACCAAAACTTCTGGAGAAAACAAAGGCTAAGGTGGAAGAAGGGTTGAGTACTGCTGAATCCATCGCAATCACCACCGATGGATGGACGTCCCGTGCCACAGACAGCTATATGACCATAACGGCACACTATATTACGGCCGATTGGCAAATAGCAAACCCCGTCCTCCAAACACGCGCTGTGTATGAGAGCCATACAAGCGACCATTTATCGGAAATACTTAAAGAGGCTGTGATAAATTGGAAAATCAGCAGAACAAACGTCCCCGTTCCCGTGACAACAGACAACGGCAGAAATATTGCCAATGCTGTCGAAGCTGCCGGATTTTCACCGCATATACGATGCTTTGCTCACACTGTTAATCTGGCTGCGCAGAGAGGGATGGGGGTTCACCACATGTCCCGACTCCTCGGCAGAGTGAGTAAAGTGGTCACGTTTTTCCACCGCAGCACAACAGCTGCATTGAAGGAGAAACAGGTGATGCTACAGCTGCCCTTACACAAGCTGGTCCAGGATGTGGCTACTAGGTGGAACTCAAGCCACGACATGCTCGAACGCTACCTTGAGCAGCAGGCTGCTGTTTTCTCTGCATTAACAGACAAGAGTGTCAAGAAGAACATTAAAGACATCGTCACGATGATGTGAAACTAGCTGAGGACGTGGTCCAGGTTCTTAAACCTTTGAAAACTGTGACTACCCTCATGAGCACTGAGCAGATGCCAACTATTTCAATGATCGTGCCATTGAAACACAGAATCCTGGCCTCCATGAAGCACAGTGTATCTGACTCAACAGTAGTGAAAGACATCAAAGCTGCTATTGCACATGACTTTGAGGACAGATACCCTGATTCGGATAGGGCACTAATTCGGTTTCTTCATATGAGCACTGTACTTGACCCCCGTTTCAAATCTCTACCTTTCCTTGATGAGACCACCCATGACACAATCTTCAAGAGTCTGACAGAGAATTCTGGAAGATTGTTCACAGACTGTTCAGGTATTTGATTGTTTAAATATTAATATATTAAATAAAGTGCTGTGTAAAAATCAGTTAGGCCTATTTCATTAAAGTCAGTATTTATTTTAAAGTCAGTATTTAAATATAGTCAGATAAAAAATACTTAACTTTATTAAACTAACTTTATTCATGTAATTGTCCTGGATTTCATATCCTCCATTGTATCTAACATTATGTTGCAATTGTGTAATGGATTTTGTCTGTTAGGCCCAGACTTCAACGGAAGAGCAATCAGAGACAGCCTCAAGCTGCAGTAACGGTCCTCCTCCAGCTAAAAGAGCACCAATGATGGCTGAACTGTTTGGAGACTTCTTTCCAATGGAACAGGCATCGTCATCATCCAAGCCTTTGTCTGCAGTGGTGGATGAGGAGGTGCAGCATTACAGAGCAGTACAGAGCCTCTCATTGGAGTCAAATCCACTTATGTGGTGGAAGGACAACCAGAACCAGTTCCCCCATTTAGCCAAGTTGGCTAAAATGTACCTTGGAATCCCAGCCACATCTGTCCCAAGTGAGAGAGTGTTTTCCACTGCAGGGGACATTGTCACAGCACAAAGAGCAAGCCTCTCACCAGACAATCTGGACATGATGGTGTTTCTGAAGAAGAATTTTCGACTCCCTTAAATCAAATCTACAACGAGTTTGGTTTTCTTAAGAGAAAGAAGTTGTTTATTTGTTTAATGTTTACTTACTTGATTTGTGGTTTACAGCACAGACAGTAAGCCTCAGTTACCCCAGTGTGAAAAAACAGAAACAATTTAATTTTCTTTGTAAATGTAAGATTGATTGAAGAAGAATTTTCAACATGCTTGAATCATCTCCTCTATGGACTTTAGTTCTGTTTGTTTTTCAACAGTATTTTGTTACAAAGAAAACAGAAGTGTTATAGCTTTGGCTATATAATTTATTTTACTTAGGTATATTGTTAATAATTGGCATAGTTAATATTGTTATTTGTTGTTCAGTTTATACAGGTTTTTCAAATGTTATTTAATTAAAAAAAAAATTCTCAAAATATCTTTTGAACTGTTTTGTCCCCACCCCTCCAAAACGCCCCGCCCCACCATCCCATATCGAGGTTTGTATCGTATCGTGGGTCAAAAATCGTGATACGAACCGAATCGTGGGTTTGGTGTATCGTTACAGCCCTACAATCTACAGCTCAAAGTGACAAAGCTTTTTTTTATGAATTTTGTTCAGCAAGGATGCATTAAATAAAAATAGAAAAAATAGAACATAAGAAATGTTTCTTGAGCGGCAAATAATCATGATAATCATCATGATTTCTGAAGGATCATGTGACACTGAAGACTGGAGTAATGATGCTCAGCAAAACTCAGCTTTGATCACAGGAATAAATTAGTTTAAAATGTATTCAAATAGAAAATAGTTATTTGAAATTGTAATAATATTTCACAATATTAATGTTCTTACTGTATTTTTTATTAAAAAAAAATGCAGACTTGGTGAGCAGGAGACTCAAAAAGAGTATTTTTGATCGGTAAATGTTGCATAAATGCAATGTAAAATGCTAATGTAAATTGCTGCATAAGTGCAACACATTTTGTGCAAAAATTGTAAAACAAACATGTTTTCTTTAAACATTGTGAGAACATCTAATAAAATCATAAGGATCCATAAACTATTAAAAACATTTTGACAACCTTCACATAACGTCAGCCAAACGTTTCATAACTCTCTGTTCTCGAAGCACCTGCGATCCAGCGCTGATATATTTATCATGGCCAGCCTCTGTTTGTCTGCCGCTCTGAGAAACGAGGTCCCGAACCCAATGAGAGATTCGTTAAACGCATGATATGACAGAAGTCAGATGAAGCTGCGACCGTGAGCGCTACGGGAAGACCCGAGAGACCCGAGGAGGGGTCGTCGAAGGCCGGATAATTAAAAAAGAAATTAAAAACAAGACGAGTCTATAAAGTACAAAGAGCCTCATTAATTGTCTTTTAGCACGACATTAAAACTCCAGAATGGAGGAGGGTAACAGAGCATGATGGGTAAAAAGTTTGTTTCAGCATATTCTGAAATTATTTACTCATGTCACCACAAACCCGGCACATGGAGAACTTTAATGCATCTTTGGTAATGAACATTGTCACTACGAACCATTTTGTCATTTTATAGAAAAAGAGTTTTGTTTTGTCAAAAGAAACAACATGTTCAGAAAAACATTATCCAACAATCTTTTTTGTGTGAACTATGGCTTTAAATCCCCGTACTCATTAATATTTAAAATGGGTAATAAGATCATTAGGATCACATCAGCTAGAAATACCAAGGGTTCACTCTAAGCATGGAAAGTCTGCTTTTAGCTACTGTGACCAGCTTCCAGAAGAGATCAGACGTGCTCCTACAGTATCACATTCAAATCCAGACTCAAAACACTTCTGTTTAGCTGTGCATTTACTGAATGAGCACTGTGCCACTGTTCGTCCGACTGTTTTTACTGTATTTTATTTGATTTTTTTATTCTGAACTGTTTTAATTTAATCTTTTGATTATTTTAATTTCTTCTATGTAAAGCACTTTGAATTACCATTTGGTATGAAAGGTGCTATATAAATAAACTTGCCTTGCCTAATAAGAGCCCATTAAGTAATAAATATATCTTTCAAAGATCTGAGGTCACACAACAAAATTTTATTTACATATAATTTAATATTCAGAAATATTATTAATCTGCCTGCATTGACACCATTATATGAGAACTGAACTGAGCTGGACGATGACATCACGGTTTTCTCCAGAGCGGCTATTTACATAAATTAACTAAATTAATAACTATTTTACAACAAAAATGATACATCACTGACTTACTTAAGCTGAACTGTGACGCTATTTTCTTCTAGAAACAAACTTTGTTGCATTATATTCCTGTTATCTCTGTAAAGCTGCTTTGAAACAATCTGTATTGTATAATACGCTATATAAATAAAGGTGACTCGACACAACCACAAACTTGACAGCTAAATCTTTAAATCCTTACAGTCAATCAAATGTTTTTCTCTTAATCTTTATTTTCGAGAGCATCTGAATGAACATTGAACAACTTTTATTTGAGCTGTATCGCTTTAGGATTTATTATCCTCCATTTCCCAGAATTCCCCAGTTCCAAGGCCCGTTTAAATTTACTGTTGTTTGCTAATGCAGATCAACCATTAAAAACAAAATCAATTTGCTTTTAATGTTTAAAACGCATGCAAACACTTCCAGGCTGTCGTATGTCATAAATATAAACAAAGGGCGAGATATTGAAGAAGAATGTATGATATTATGGTGCGTATACTGGGAAGTCGTGTTTACGACGGCATGTGCGTGCTCAAGTCCCTTTCGTCGGAGTAAGATGGTGGAGTACTTTCTCTTAATTAATTACACAAAAAGGTTCTTAAACACTTGTTCTAGAAAATGAACAACAAAGAAATGTGCATCAGATGTACTTTGTTTTTTATGTTTTTAATTAATTTATGAAGCCACTGCCAACTTTATCGTTACATGTTGCATTGTTATATTATAATGCCATCATATTCTGTGCAGGCAATTAGCTTACTTCGCTGTAAATAGAAAAGCCTGATAATATCACTGCTTAATATTTAAGTATTGTGGTATTCCACCATGTTTCTCACTGACACGCCCACAACTCGTAAAGATCGGGGCTTAGAGAAAATCCCGAGCTTCCCACTCGTATTTACGACATTGCGGTGGCGTTCAACTCGTAAACACGATCTATACGAGATGACTTGAATGCATTACTATTGAAAAAACAAACTAGTTTAAGTATTGCACAAAGAGGGAGTGCTTGTTGAAAATGTGCGCTCATTCATCCAACGCTGGACGCTTCAGGAGGAGCTGCTTGCTTTTGCTGAACGTGCGCTTGTGTGCGACGCCTAACTGGATTTACAATATACTTATATTATAAATCTCCCCTTGCAAATACTCCAGCCTCATGTTTGTGTTGAGAGGAGGTCGAGGATCTGTCATCAACACAAACATCCATCTTACCGCGTCCCGTCTGGAATAGGCAAAGCTGCTCAGTCTCTGGCTGGCTTGATCCACGTCAGCGAGGACAAAAGGTGTTCTTGTCAGTGAAGCAAGCGATCCTCGTTCATCCGAGGAATTCCTCCGTGATCTGCTGGCTTTCTCTGAAGCACTAAACAGCATTCCGGCTCTAATCCCGAGACATCATGTGATTTAAATGCGAGATAAGACACAAGATGATCCGGGCCTACTTCTGTCACTGATCTACCACCAGCTTTCTGTTCACATCCAGACACTCTTTAAATGATTAAACGCATGGAGAAACTGGCCTCAGAACAGTGCAACGGCGCTCGAACCGTTTATCTGACCCGTCTTAAAAAGACTGGACAGAAATCACTTGAGGGATAGGGCTCTAAATGAGTGTTTATGCATGGTGTGTAATGAATGAGCGCATGAGCTGATAAGGATGTGATTTGTTTACTCAGTTCCTGCGAGCCATTCGACAACCTTCAGATTAGAGTTACAGCAACATGCCAGAGAAGCAAACAATGGAGGAGGGCGAAGAATGTGACTTATTCAACACTGGTTCTCTATACTGGAATCTTAAAGCCTCTGAACACACAAGTTTTCAAGATGTGAGATCTTAGTCTTCATTCTTGGCGTCCTTCTATCTTTAAAGCTTAGTTCACGCAATAGCAAAAAAATGCCATTATTTACTCTCCCCTCATTTCACACTGCTATTTATTTCATTATTTTTTACATAGAAAACACAGTTCTATTCCAAACAACAGTTTATGTGACCTCTAAATGGGTAATATTGAATTAAAAAATATATAAAATGTAACTAAAAAAAGTTATATTAAAGTCATACAATTATATAAAATATGTATTAAATGATATATTTAAATAAATAATAAATTCAAATTAAACCATTACAACAATAAAATCAATTCAAGTAAATTTAGACATCACATTCGCAACATTATAATGTACAGTATGAAAAATAGATATTCATTTTGAAATTTGCTAAACAGTACTTTTAACAGTTTTTTTTATTATTATTTAGATGACTGGACATTATATGTAAAAATAGAAGAAATGCATAATTAAATAGACAATATAAATAATATATATATATATCTCCAGTATGGACCTATAAATGTTGAACAAAAACAAAAAAAACATGACAATTGCGAATCACAACCTAAATTTTGACTTCTTTGTGTCTGTTACACAAAGCTATTATATAACTATAATAGCCATGCAAAGATCCTATATTAATTCTTGGTTTGAAACACATTTAAAAAATATATACATTCCTTTAAAATAATTTCGATCAAACTCTAAACCAGATGTCCTATGAGAGGAAGAGTAATCAAGTCCATTTCAACTCACAATGAGGCTTTTACCAGAGTAAGCACTAAACTCCACAGGGAAAAAATTAAACTCTGAAGGCAAGATTACACACACACACACACACACGAACACACACACAATAGAAATGTTGTCTGAGCCATGATAGACTCTGTCTGCCCCTCTGAGGGACTGGGCATTGTGGGTAATATGACATTATTAGAATGTATCCAGCATCAGGAATACATTACATCGCCCGAAGACCATGAGAGAAGCAATTACGCCGTAAATAGAGTCTGTCAGCAATCATCAGTCCTGCACAGACAACCGGCAAAGAACCGCAATTAGACATTTAGCCGCTTTCAATCGACAGCGCAAACTGACATCAAGCCTCATCGGAGAGACACGGCACACGAGCTGAAGGGGGTAGTTAGCGCCTTAAACAGGTCATGATTAGTCTGCTTAGTTCGCTGATGCCATCAATTCAATCTTTATGGAAAGCATCGTTTCAAATTACGGTGGGCGGGATCCAAACGGCGAGGATGCATTACAACAGACAGCAGCAGAACAGAGCTGAATCTCAATGAAAATCCTATGAAGACAATGGCTCTGGTCCAAACACTAATCAGCTGCCTACGAAGACAGCATTTTAATGCACCACTGCCACGCTCTTCATTAAAACCCTCTTGGCACGAAACGATGCTGCACAAATCCTCACATCCAGGACCATTACATACATCCATACATTCACTTTCATTCTCCCTTCCTGAATTTCTTTTCTAAAACCCCTTTCCCTCTACAATTCCCAAATTGTATTCCAAAATGAAATGTATAAAAGAAAAACAAACATCATTAATTTTGCATGGGCCGCAGCAGGGATTGAGCTTTATACCCAATCTTATTAGGGCTGCAACTCTCAGAAAAGAGGCCGAGCGTTTGTCATCCATTGGCAAATATAGAGGCCGTTTCCTAACACGATCTAACATACAATACCTACAAAACACTCCAATCGGATTAGCATCTGTCAAGGTCAGTCTTATGTTTTCTCCAGGAAAAAGGAATATGAAAACTAGATTTAAAAACCACTCTGCAAAACTTCCTATGGTGGGTCACTGTAAGGTCATCAGTGTTATTATTCTTAATTAAAACTGATACAATGTTTTCGTTAACTGAAATAAAGTTGAAATTAAATAAACTATAGGATGATGAAAAACTTTAATGGCTGAGATTTAAATTTCTTAAGTAATGGGATAACCTTTCACAGGTTTATTAACTCAATATTACAGGTTTTTAAACTGTGGTAACTTCTTAAATGTCATGTTAGCTGATGCCTTCGTTTTTTTGTATTGTGTTAGTTTAGCAACCATAATGTTTGGGTCTACATAACGGCACGTAACATTTGTTAGTTAATCGTAACTATGGTTGCAGACACACAGGCGCTGTTTACTCCTGGTATTAAGTTGCGTTTTGGTCGATCGGATCACAAGTGGACAACGCTCTAAAAAGTTTTGAGCTTGTCCACTTTTGACCACTTCCAGAGGGAGTTGAAAACACATTAGACTGGATTGCTTTCGTAGTGTAAACGCTCATGTGATCGAATGTGTTCAAACAGCCACAGATCGTCTGCTCTCCGTCTACTGATCTAATGAGTAACATTATGAAGAGCTCGAGACAGACGGGATTTAAACTTTATCGACTGGAGACCCAAGTTTGATTTGAAGATGAAAAACGTACCAAGCACAAAGTTCTCTCTCCATTCCTGATTTCTCACACACACTCACAGCGTTCGGCTGGTCTTGTGTCTGTCAGAGCAGAAACTAAAGCTGATGCTCTCCGTATGTGTTTCCGTCGTCTCCAGGCGTGTTCATATGTAAAATAAACAAGCTTATTTCATCTATTAGATCGAAAGAACTAAAAAAGCCCATACATTCACTCACCCATAGACCCTCCCCTAGAAGAAATCAGGACAGAAGTGGTTTGAAAGTGGACAAAAGAGACGGATTAAAACACCAGGTGTAAACGGGAATGTGTCTCCCTCGTCCACTTGTGATCCGATCGACCAAAACACATCTTAATACCAGGAGTAAACAGGGCCACAGTCGACGTGCTCTCGAATGTTCTAAGGATTTTTGCACTCGTTTTAATGTTGTTTTAAAGATGTTTCAGATTGCTTAAAGTTGTTTCAGATTGCTTAGTGTCATTTATAACTGTAGCACAAATGGCAGAGTTTAATATTTAGAGTTAAAGATTTGAACAAACGTTCAAAAGTAATAGTGATGTTTAGTGTTTAGATGTCTAAGCGACTGTATGCTGGCAGAAACCGTCAGCTCTGCTGTTGACCTTGAAAATGTTGTGCATTTGGATACAGGTTATCAGCATCTATGCAAGAACACGATAATCCTAGTGTTAGGGAGTAAAACACAGCGGGTTAAGAAATGAAAAGAAACAATGTGGCAATAAAAAGCATGTAATCGCTTTTGTCCATGTCCACAATGCAAACATCACCAACCCCACCGCTGAAATCACATCAGGGTAAATATTCCAGCACACAGGGCGTAATAATGAATGACAGAGCGCTGGACCCCTGACAGCCGATTTACATGCCGTGACAATTCAGTCCTTTCTACATTATTCATGTCCACCCGATGACAACAGCCAAAGCTCCTCTGGAAAACAGAGAGGAGAGAGGACTACACCAGCCATCCTGCTAACTATTCAAAGCAATTTACAGCATGTAAAAGGCGTGCGTGACTTTAGACGAAGCCGTGTTCCAGTTAAGAGCATCATAACTATGCCGTGCACATAGGAAATTACACAATGCCCACGTGGGAACGCCGCACGCCTCTAAAATATCCATTCACACAGGCGTCAGTAACTACCTCCGGCGGATAATAAGGATATTTTACGCTGAGGAATTTGGACAGACGGTGAATAGTCGATAGCGCGATTAAGAGCGACTGAATGGATTCTTTTTGTGTGCTGATACGCAGTGAGTTTGCTTTAGTATGCCGAGCCACACCGAGGAGGAGTGTGACTGAACGACGCTGGGTCTGAGGAGGAGACACTGTAGTGCTTGTACCTGGATGCATTTCTTACATACATCCAAGGATTCGACAGGGAAATGAAAGATTCTCTGAGCCAACATGCATTTATCTGATGAGTGCAAAGACAGTTCTGATGCACTTACCCTTCGTCAATCAACCGGTCGTTAAACGTCCAGCGAATCACGGGTACCGGGTATCCCTTCATGACGCATGGCAACAGCACGCTCTCCCCGAAAACCTTCGCAACAGCAACCGGGCCCTGGAGAGTCTCTAGTTTTTCTTCAACACCCGAATCTGCGAAGACACAAACACACACGGGATTGTACAAATACCTTGTAATTTTCACAAAGTAAATTCCCAATTCAACCAATCAATAAAATAATAATAGTAGGCCTATATTAATGATTGTTTTACTTCATAATACTAATAATTTATTATTGCTACTATTTTTTATACTGTTATAGTAAGTGTACAATGATACTGTTTGAGCATAAAAAAGATTGCAAAGCTCAAAGTCCACATAAAGGAAGATATTTTATTTAACAGAATCCACTTTCCAAGAACTATAACGCGATTTTTCCAGATCTTATGAAGTCATAATGTTACTCATTTAAACGACCCCAAATAAAAGTTTAAATAACAGTGTTGTCAAAGAGACACTGTTTTGTCCACCCTGTTTTCAAAACTCATTAGTTTTACCTTCTTAAGGCTGCATGAACTTAGAGTGGCTAAAATGTATTTTAAACAGTTCGTGAACATTAAAACCCAAACGTTTATCTGTGTGCTGCACATTTTATGTTTTCTGTTGCTTTTGTAGATTGTTACACCGCTCCTAGGAAAATTCACCATGGTTTTGTGATCTATTACTGTTTGTTTACTCTCTGCACCTGGGAACAACACAAGTCAACACCATTATGACTAAAAGTTTACTAAGTATTTCCTACTAAAGCAAGGCGGTATTTGACACTAGTAAGCGTATCCATAGCAGACTGGTGGGAATCGTAAAAAAAATCTTAAACTAAAAAAGTATTTTAAACTAATAATAATTCTAATAACTAACATTTATTTTCCCTGCAGGAATTACATGTATAAGCTTTTGAGACCTAAATGTTTGCAAACACTTTGCTCAAATTGTGTGTTAGTGAATCATGTCCGAATATAACAAAAGGGTAAATAAAACTAGACAGATGTCTAAATATATAAACTCATGACTTTGAGTAACAAAGTAAAGTAATCAAGTAATCAAGAAATCCAGAGTTTGCTTCGAAGGGTGTGCTGAATTATGCATATGAAGAACCAATCATATTATAGGAAAATTATGTAATACATGCTCTTATTCTATAAAAAACTGTTGTTTTTTTTTGCTGGTGGGATTCTCTCTGAAATTGGTCTGAGATCGTCCAGCCGTTGCGATCACACCACATTGCCTGTTTGGCATCTGTACCTGCGGACACCTGCAGTTCAGCCTCCTCGGTGGTTTTTGGCGGTCCCAGAGCATCTATTGTGCAGCGGTAGAGTCCAGCGTCAGTCTGGGAGGCGTTGCTGATGACCAGAGCTCCACTGGGAAGCTGTATTACTCTGGCATCCAGTTCCACGGGCCGGCCGTCCCTCTCCCAGCGTGTGAACGGGACGAGCTCCTCCGTCACCTCACAGCTCAGCATCTCAGAGCCGCCCATGCGCACAGATACGCTCTCCGGCTGACTGAGGAACCGCGGAAGTCCTGCGAGAACGGATGAGATGCGTTACTTTACTACAGTAAAGCTAGTTTAATCTCTACAATGATGGAATGAAAAAAATGAAGCAAGAACAATTCAAACAACGAACCCTGAGGAGCTACAGATGGAGATTAGATGCTTTGCTAACTCTGGAGAAATTAAGTAAATAACACTAATGGTCTAGTCATACCAATTAGCAAATAAACGTAGGAGACGAGCAGCTATTAAGCATGTTTGAACAGCACAGCGGGGGGGGGGTCTGTTTGCTATCATATTCCTCTCGTTTTATTAATACATTGATTAACACGTCCTAATTAATTAAAGAGGAAAAATTCAATGTAAAGAAATGAATTTGTATCCGAATTTCATATCATCCGTTTAACCCACCAAGTTGTTAATTTAAACACAATCTATTTAAACCTCTAAAATAAGTAACAAACGAATAGTGTTAAAAGAAAAAATATATTCATTGACCCTCAATTGCTTTAATATTCATGACTGAAGCAAGGATTTGCATATTAAAACAAAACCTGCATAATCACACAATGTTCAATAAAGAAAAAAAAACACTCAATACTAAATAATATTAACATTTATGTATTCCAATATTTTAAAAACTACATCACACAAAAAAAAAATTCAGACTTTTTTTTTAGAGAATAACAGACAAATAAAAACTCAATGCTAAATATTAATGTTTATAAGTGATTTAAATGTTAAAAAAACATATACATAAATACACACATGACTTTCAAATGTTTTGTGATGTTTTCTTTTTTTTCCTTCATGACAAGGGTTAGAAATTTTTTGCAAACAAACAAAAATCAAATCAACAAATACTCAGCAAAAGAGTGCACTAAATGTTTAACATTTCATTTAAAAAGGAAAAACAAGTCTTTGAGCCATTAATTGCTTTGAAACTCACTAAATAATCAAAATCAAAAGATGAAACAAATAAACAGTTCAGAAACACCACTGAGAATTCTTAGGAGACCGATCAAGAAGATAAACTTGAAACTGTTATTTTTCTCTTTAATCTCACGGTATGAAGTTTGTGGAAGATCTTCTTAATTCACTGTACAGACTGCAGTCTCTCTGACAGCCGAGAGCATCTCTAATGTTCTCCTGGCCTGTTTATGTGTCCTGCTTGATGTAGGACTTGTGGTCTAGAAGCACTAGAGCGGTGTGTGTGTGTGTGTGTGTGTGTGTGTGTGTGTGTGTGTTGACAGGTCTGTAAATTAGCCCTAGCCTACGACCCGAACCAGAGACATACCAGTACACACACACACACACACAGAGCTTTTAAAAGGACAGAATCTCAGAGCTCAGATGCGACAGGCCTGAAGACACGGTTAGCCTTCACTAGCAGAATAGTGAAGATGTGCGACTACATCAGGACTCAAGCTGGGCAAATAAGGACAGAACAATGTGCATTTGGGAGGCAGAGCTACTGTGTAAACAGTTTACGAAGCCTGTCAGAGAGAATCTCCTTGTGTAAACGTGCAGTTAACATATGCAAACATACATTCAGACTACACAAACACAAATCCTCCGTCTGGAGTGTGTGTCTGAGCATCTTAAACGCTCAAATCACACACACTGACAAACTCTACCAATACACACACAAAAACACATGCATTCATTCATATGCACACACAAGACCAAACAAACTCTAACACTAGTTTCTGAAGTCAAGCATGACTAGAATACTTAACTTGGGGTTAGCAGTTTGATCAAATTCATTAACACTACGTTTTTATCTTCAGCATTCAGAAAAGCCACTCAGAACACCTTAAAACACTTCAGGTCCTGTTTACTCCTGGTATTATGATGTGTTTTGGTCGATTGGTTCACAAGTAGAGGGAGACACATTCCCGTTTACACCTGGTGTTTTAATCCGTCTCTTTTGTCCACTTTCAAACCACTTCTGTCCTGATTTCTTCGAGGGGAGGGTCTATGGGTGAGTGAATATATTTAGACTTTTTCAGATCTTTAAAATAAGCTTGTGCACTTTACATATGAACACGAATGGAGACGGCGGAAACACATACGGACACACTGATGAGAGAACATTGTGCTTGGTACGTTTTTCATCTTCAAATCAAACTTGGGTCTCCAGTCGATAAAGTTTAAATCCCGTCTGTCTCGAGCTCTTCATAATGTTACTCATTAGATCAGTAGACGGAGAGCAGACGATCTGTGGCTGTTTGAACACATTCGATCACATGAGCGTTTACACTACGAAAGCAATAAAGTCTAATGTGTTTTCAACTCCCTCTGGAAGTGGTCAAAAGTGGACAAGCTCAAAACTTTTTAGAGCGTCGTCCACTTGTGATGCGATCGACTTAAACGCATCTTAATACCAGGAGTAAACAGCGCCTGAGGTGTGTCCCATTTTGCTTACTTGTACACTATTCTATGTCATTTTGTAGTACAAATAGTGCCAGTAGTTTGTTCACACTGAAAATTACAAAAGAAAAACTGCACTTTAAATACCCGGATTATGCACTTATTTAACTGAAAAAAAGAAAAAAAAAAGTGTGCAGTAAACTGTCACAGCTTGAATAAGTGGTTGGTGTATAGTGCATCATTTGGGATACAACTCTTGAAACTCCCAAGAAACTCCCCAGAAGACACCAGCAACAGCATGTCAACATGCACCACCACCGGCTGCTGGCTAGTTCTGCACAGCCTACACATACAGTCACAATCCAGTACATTCATACACACACACACACACACACAAAACACACACACACACACACAGGATCTCTCTCACTCTGAAGCCCTGGACATGTGGTTGAGTCACTGAAAATCAAATATCTGCTGTCAGGCTGCTGGTTTCTAGAGAAGGGACATGTGAAAATCCCAGCATACCACAGGGACAAAACACACACACACACACACACACACACACACACACACACACACACACACACACACACACACACACACACACACACACACACACACACACACACACACACACACACACACACACACACACACACACACACACACACACACACACACCACACACACACACCACACACACACACACTCAAAGAGTAGAGATGCCAGTGTATCTGCCACAAAGACGTGCAGCCCACATATAAGGTAAACATGAGTGTGTGTATGTTTGTGCAAGCGTGTGACTCGAGCAAATAATGCAGTGTGTGATCCGTCCACATGCTGAACGCAGCGAGTGTATCTCACTGCACCATCCCTGATGTGATGGAGAGACTCCAGAGAGGAATCATTAAACACAGCTTGGAGACGTCTACAGCCTGAAGGCAGACAAACTCATACACACACACACACACACACACGCACATAAACAAATACACAAACAACAGCTCCGAGGCCAGTTCATATTTCTCTCACTGGAACGTGCAGATCTGTTCTATTCTTTAACTCTGAGTTATGAATGAACAACTGGTGTTTTTAAGGTGTTCACAGACTTACTAAGGACTAAGAGCCTTACAACATGTCACAGTCACACGCTAGAGATAGAGCGATATAGCGATTTCAATGGGATAATATGACCACCTCTAAGACCAAACATTTTGAATTTTTAAAACTCACAACCAGTGTTAATCTTGTCAATATAATTACTGATGAAATGTTTGATATTGAAGGGTTTTTAGATTTTGTCAATGAAGATTAAATTATTTTAAATTCAATATACTGCTGATGAAAATATTATGAGGATAAAATGAGTAATTAACAACATAATAAAAATGTTTCTTGAAAAATTCTGGTAAATTCAATCATAGTCAGTCACAACAATATGTGCACATTATGTTATTTCTGTTTTATAGATTATAATATATATATATAATGTTTCAATATTTATATTTGCTAAATTATTGTTTTCTCATTCATTTATTGTCATCTAAAATGTTATTTTCATTGACTAAATTAAATTTGATCTTTTTTTACAAATATATTATAATCAGACAATTTTAATTTAAGAATAAAATGTGAAAAGGATAAAAAAAATTGAATAATAAAAAAAATGATTTGAATAAAAAAATATGAAACTTGAAATTAGTTATTAAAATTAATTAAAATTTTCAGATTTGATTAATACAAATTAAGACTGATATAAAAAAATGACTAATATAACATGAAAAAAACCCCCAAAAAACAGAGAATCTGTCAAACAGACAAACAAAAAAACATTAAAAATGAATACTGCACTCCGATATCGATTTGAAATTTCTGAAATTTCAGACTGCCATGTCAAAACCGGACCTGCTGTTTCCCCTGGACTGTCACACTGAACAAAATGTCCTGTTGCTCCTGGCTGTCACTTAGAGAAGAAAAGAAACATAGGGCAATATAAACTAGCGCTTGTTGATTTAAAGTGCAAGCACCAGGACACATTTATACCTGATAATAACATTGTTCCCGGGTGATCGGATCAGGGACAGTCAGTTGAGACAGACTGCAGTTCACTCCTGCAATAAAGAGCATCTCAATGCTTCTCCTGAGAACACTAGACATCTCCTACATCAGTCTGTCACTGCATGTTGATGTTCTGTGTAGGCTTGTGCATGTGTATTTATGGGATGCATCTCACAAACACTCATTTTGCGACGTGTTATCCAAGATCCATGTGGTATTATAAATAACCTCTAAATATGGTCTGAGGGAACTCTTCAGAATAAAGGTTTTTGCAGCGATACCATTAGGGGCTTTCACACCAGTGGAACGTCTTCATACTTTCTATAACTATTGGTGGTAGTACCCACATTTTAGCGTGTTCGCACCGCAGGAACTGGGAACGATTATAGTTCTAGGAACAGCTTTATGCGGGACTAAATGAGCTCCTACTAAACCAGCACAATCAGAACTGTGACATAAGTGTCACATCATAAGTAATTGGCCGAGCGTATGCCATAGGAAACAATGGCAACCGCAATTTTTTAAAACCCGTGTAAACAGTTTACATATACTTAATCCAGGAGCAAGGAAAACAGCGACAAATACATCAACACCAAAGTTCAGGCACTTCTGATCCTTTACGCTAAGGAGGAAATCCTACGTGACTTTGAAGGAACCAAGCAAATTCACAGCAAAAAAAGCTTTTCCAGCCCAATTATCTAAAAATTCTTACATCAAGATGCATTTACTAGATGAGTAAAATGCCAAAATATATTATGTCTTGTTTTCTGAGGGGGTGAAACGTTTTTGCTTAAACCAAGCAAAATGATCTGCCAATGGGGTAAGAAAAATTTATAATTTGAACAGAAACAAGATTATTTTTCTTACCCCATTGGAAGATAATTTGGCTTGTTTTAAGCAAAAACTCACTTCATTTAGATTCCCCCCCCCCAAAATACAAGACATAATATAGCATTTTACTACTTTGGTAAATGCATCTTGATTTAAGATTTTTTTTTTTATTTTGTATTTTTTAGATATTTGGACTGGAAATAAGATTAAAAAAATAGTAAGAAAAGCATTTTTTGAAGTAATTATCATGCATATTATGATTTTGTATTTCTGCTCATGCTAAACACTAAAAAAACAAAACAAATAAAAGCTTAGTGTGAAGAATATTTAAAGAACCTTTTGTGGAATAGAATGAACCATCGACTCAAATAAAGAAATGCTAAGAACGTGAACACCTCCTCAGATCTGTCCATTTGTGATCGGATTCCCAGAGCTGAAATGTTTAAAGACGCATGCAAGTTTGAAAAATGTCACATTAGATATCCCACCCTCAAAAAAAGTCCATTGAGTCCAGAAAAGCGCACGCCAGCAGCTTTCCAAACACTGGTGAGGTCTCCTGTGCATCTCAGTCCTGCTCACATTCCAGCCCGAGCAAACACACAGAAAAAGCCCATCCATTCATCCGTGGATTTCATCAGCCCTCCACAAACATTTGCTCCTCACACTTCCCCCACTGACCGCCTCACGTCCACACGCTCCAAGAGCAACACGAGACCTCACACACACGTAAACAGAACAGGACACTCGCGAGACCACACAGGGTCCCATTCAGACGCGCCACAACACAAACAGCTTTCAGTGTGACGATGGCGATGGCCTTTCGGTACTGTCTTCTGATCTGGGACGAATTAAGATCCAACTCCTGATTTACATGTAAAATAAGCCAATATTTTAAAAGGAACAGATCATCCATAATCAAAATGTCACTAAACATCAGATTTCTGAGCAACACAAAAGGAGATGATGTGAAGAATCTGAGAAGGTATTATGAAGATTCATATGCCACATGAATTATATCATACAACATCAAGCATACTTGCGTACAGCAATATAAACTGTGATGTCACAAAAACGTAATTTGTATTATTGCACAGGTCTATAAAGTTATAAGATATACATAGTATCCAAATTTATAGACATATAAAGTGATATATCATAGCAAACCTCAACCGCCTGATATTTTATTTTAACGCAAAATGTAACCACATTATTGCTCTTCATATAAAGTACGTCCAACTTTATCCACATACATACAGTATACTCATTTATGGCGATATATATTATAACTGCTTGATTTCTTATATGATTGCAAGATGTAAACAATATTATCGCCCAGCTTTAATCTGCTGTAAGGCATAACATCATGATTTTCTGTGAAGCTGCTTTGAAACCATGAGTAATGTGAAAGGCGTTATATAAATAAATATGACTTGTCTACAACAGCTTTATGTGCTTTAAGTAATTTTTCACTGATTGCTTTTCACTGCAACTTTCATATCATTTGCATATGAGAATATACAATCAGTAAGTAAAAATATGCATGTGTAAAAGATTTGAGTGGTGCAAATTTGGGCCTGTTCCTCACACAGTTTTCTTATGATTTAGATGTCTTTGAATGTTGAGCAGGATTTTTTTCATTATATGCAGTCATTATATGGAAAATTCAATTGAATTATTTGTATAGTCCTTTTCACAATACACATCGTTTCAAAGCAGCTTTACAGAAAATGCATGAGTCCACGTTACAATTTAGATCAGAGGTAACTATCTAAGTTATGTATTTCAGAAATGCACATATACAAAATCAAAGTTAGCTAAAAATGTATTAATTTAAACAATGTAATAATTTAAGGCAGAAACAATGAGCTCATTAAAGTACTTTAAAAACAACAGCTTGGAGATTCAGCAAAACATCTCGTGATCTAGAGCGAACAACTGAGGGCGAGTAAATGACACTATTTTCCTTCTTGAATTTCTGATACTAAATTAAGTGTAAATGTGAGACTTAGAAATGCAGTCACTTCACACGACAGATATGAAACAATAAATGTGTCAGTAATAGAAATATTTGCGAGCCCTAAAGCTAAACACGCAGTGAAAGGTGTGAAAAGCGTCAGAGACACACTGCAGGAGCGTAATGAGCCCGAGGACAGAGACGCTCTGACAAACGAGCGGCTCAAATCGATACGTGTGCTTCACTAATGTAAAATCAATCACAGGAGCGGAAGAGACCCTCAACACACAAACAAAGAGGAGCTGCCATAGTTGGTGGAGGAAACGCTTGAATATAAATGACTGTGCCACTGCGACAGCTGTCACTATGGCAACACTAACATCTGGAGCACATGTGTGCGAAAATGATTCCACATTTGACGCATTGAGTTATTTTATTCAAACACACAATGTGCTTTCATTTGTACATCTAGATGACTGAAGAGAATGTCTCAAATATGCTGGTTTCTTTGTATTGGAAGTAATCAAATAAACTTCTACTGCTAGAAACTTCAGTAGTTTAACCGTAGCTCAGCCGTTTCCAAAACACTGAAGATTCACAGGCTTCTTTGCATCTTTATAGCAAATGCTTATATAGACGTGTGAGCTATATGTGTTTAAATGAAAAACAATTAAAGTGACTGCATTTTTGAGCGAGTCCTTGATTCATAAATACAATGATAACACTGACCATGTTTATATGAGCACCAATAATGGGATTATTTCTAATAGTCTTAATCACTAAGTAATTATTTCTAAGTAAGGTCTTAATCACAGAAAGATGTTTACTAGAGCTGTCACTTTTGTGAAAAAATCCTGTTCGATTTTTGAGACATAAGTGTTCATTGAATCGATTGTAAAATCGATTTTCCATGTCTAAAGACGTTCCATTTTCAAAACCAAATATAGGCAAATCCACGGACAACTAACCGGCATTCAGACGAACGTAAAGAGAGCGCTTGAGACGCGCACAAGTCAGCAATATTTCTGATGATTTATTGGCGTGAGGTTTCGTGCACAATGAAAGACAGGAGTGCAATATTCAGGGTTTGAAATTAACACCCGCCAATCCGCCAAACGCGGGTAAAAAAATAACTTTGGCGGGAAACGCTGTCAAATCACGAGCCAATTTGGCGTGTTTCTGTTTACTAATTTTTCTGGGGAAGTTCGTGTAGCCACATCTGCGTGGATTTAGCGCAAATATGCAACTCGTGAGTCATAATGATATATAAAATACAGCGTATTGCGAAGAATCTGCGCATTTCTGGCGTAGGCTACTTGAACACACACACGTCACTAAGCAACAAATAACGGCGCGCTTGTTCATTTGCTTTGAAGTAATAGCGAATATTAAAAAGCATTTGGTTAACAGAAAAGACATTGTTATTTTCCAACATCCTACATGTTCTGTGTACTGTAGGCTATTGATCGGTCCACCTAAAACACATTTTTGGGTAAAAAAAAAAAAAAAAAAAAAAAAGGTTGGTAAAATCGATTCCCTGTTTTCGTTTTCAAAACTTGCGTTGGTTGGTCCAATCGATTATGCAATCGATTTTCGAACGTAAAGTGACAGCCCTAATGTTGACATGACACAAGCAAAGCTTTTCACTCCAGTTTACATGCAATTTTCATTATTCTGATTATTCTCTAATAAGTATGGTAATACCTCACTCAGATAGTCATAAAGTATGTATGTTACCGGCCATTCTTTTAATCAACTCACATCAAATTTAAAATAAAGTTTAATGGACGTACTGGGTATTATTCAGTGTCGTGATGAACATGTCAATGCCGGGTTTGCCAATACGTTGCGGTCGCATTCTTTGTGCCGTCTGGATGAAGATATGGAGCAGAGACTGCGCAGTGAGTTGAGTTGACAGGCTTTAGCAAGAGAAAACTTCATAATAATGTTACGGAGTTCACTCATGAAGAAACGAGCACATGCACACTTTGGTCAGAGCGGTAATAATGCGACTAATGTGTTTACATGCCTGTTAATTGTGATTAAAATCGGTGTACGCCACATAGTTTAATGCAAATATGGTTACTAAGACTGAGCTAAATCGCATTTTATTATTAATAATGCCATTATAATCACATTATGAGGGTGCATGTAAATGCACTCACGGATTCAAAAACAGATTCATTCAGGAACATAAGTGACTCATTGAATCATTCTCTAAACTGATTTCTTCCAAAAAATTAAACAAGAGCATATAATACAACAAAGCTGAAAATATACTGACGCACAGCTGCATTTAACTAAATATTTTGCTATAGATATGCAAAAAGCTCTTGAACTTGAATTGTTTGAGAGTCAAAAAACTGCTCTGATTAAAAATGTATAGAGTGCTACACTTCTTTTTCAGAAAAGAAACTTGATTGTAGTTCCCCTATTTTAAACGAGTAGCCTGGCATGGTTTCCGATTCAAAGCATCTTCCCTCTTTCTTCTTTTAACATTCAGTCTCATTATCTGCGAGTGAGAGGAACACCGGCACGCCATCAGAGCTCCGGTTTCAGACCTCAGTGTGTTTACTGCAAATCCTTTCTTCTAAAATAGGACAGAAATGTTCAAAGATGTAAATATATGCATCTGAAATTACCCGGGGCCAATTGTAAACAACTCCTAAAGGCAAACGAACAGTGTGTTAATGTTAGTGTGGCAATCATGTGTTAATCTTTAATATTTTAGTGGTTGCATAATGACATATATGCTGTGTTTACAGAACGCATAAATGGAGTCACAGAGCCGGCCATGGCATTAATACACTGCTCATGTTAATGGGAGAAAGCTGAGGTGTTTGCTTTAAAAAGGTCCAGATGCATTAGCTGAAACCAGAGGAAGTATAGCGTGTAGCTCTAGCCACTCAGAGACGAGTTTAGGTTTTTTCCTTAAAAAGCAGAGCGCCTTAATGAATGCAGAAAGAACAGTTGAAAAGGGGCCATTTCATTAAATAATGAATTTTCTTTCACCTTTGGGTTTGATGCACTAGGTAGACATGACTCTGAACTGCACAACTCCCTGTCCAGTCCAACAAGACCATAAGTGCCTGGTTAGTATTCAGCGCTTTCGCTACCTTGATGAAAGATGGTGAGCAAAAGTTAGTCAATATAAAGGCGATTTAAAGGGATAGTTCATCCAAAATTCAAATTTGTCATAATTTACTCACCCTAGTAAAGGTATATAAGTGTATATAGTATAAGTCTATGCAACCGACAACTGTTTGATTACCAACATTCTTCAAAATATCTTCTTTTGTGTTCAACAGAGTATTTGGGTGCACTTTCCCTTTAAGTCTGAACTAAAAGTTCAGTACAAAAAACAGCCTTTTGAATTACAAGTTACAACAGAGTGGAAAATTATCAAACTTAAACTTAATTATGACTATGGCACAAGAAACCTTGCCTAATATTGTAAATCTATCTTTTTTTTTTTACACAAACCTCGTAAAAATAACAAATATTAAAGAAAATTATTATAAATAAAATAAGCATTGTAAACATTAGCCTATACATTGAAATATATAAAATAGTTTATAAAATCAAAAAGATGATAAAGATAATATGACCCCCCTTTAAATTTGTCTGGGTAAGTAAAACATCACTTTTAGACTTTTCATATCCTGAATAACACAAGAAAATAAGCAGGACAGGCCGGAATTAAAATGATGAGATGCATAATATCTGCAGCAGAGTCTGAAGGAGAATCCTTAAAGTGGAGACACAGCCGGGAGTCAAGGACGATGGAGGACATGAGGTGGAGAGATCCTCCAGTCATCATTAAACTCAATGATGGAAGGCCAGATCTTAGGAAAGGTCACGCTCATCTCCAGACGACTGCACACGGGTCACTCAGAGACGAGCAGGTTAATGTGAGTCTGCGAGAGCTCGTTCAGGTCTGATTGACGTGCGGTGAGACGAGATCATGAACGCTAAAGGTCAGGCTTGTCCGCTTCAACGGGAAGATGATGCATTTCTGATTCAGGATCAGTCTTTCAACTTACTTATTGATAATTAAGTTAGTGGAGAATCTGAACTAGGATTGACAATGTATCCTCAACTGTAGTTTTGAGTTATCCTTAACGCAATGTTTTGATCAAGTCTTCGACAAAATTGTGATATTCTCAGCTTTTGTTTTATTTTAATGAAACTTACCCATTTTAAAGTGTTGATAAAAAAAGAACGAATGAAGCTAGAATAAAATGTTCTATTCTTTCTTTTGATATATTGTCTGTTTACACATACATACAACAAAATGTCCGTGAAAGTTTTGTGAATATGAAAAAAAAAATGCTGGTGCTGCAACTTTAATGCTGAGAGAGTTAATAAAAGTGAACCAATACTACCCAAATAATTCCTCACCAAGAAAATATATTACAAAAAAAAATTAAATATTAAAACACAATATAAAATAAAAAGATTATAAAACAAAAACTAAACGAGCAAACTTTGCTTTTAATGTTTAAAAAAGTAATAATATTAATTGATACAATAAAAAATAAAATAAAATGCCAAATAAAAAAAAAAACAAAAAAAAACAAGCAATGTTACAATGTTTAATAAGAATAATATTAATTGATAAAAATAATAGTAAATATAAAAAAAGGTTAAAATTAAAATTAATTGAAAATAATAAAATACAAAAAAGCAAAAAGATGACAAATCTATTTGAAAATTTAAAATAAATAAAAAAACAACAACCAAGCTTTGAATAAAATAAAAATAAAATAAAGGTGGATATTATCATTAAAATGTCAAGACTGATAGAACAAGGGCAAAACTTCGTAGCACAAAGTGAGCCAATTAGAGCTTGCCGATTCAGGACTTCAGTAGCTAGCATCAGTGTTGGGATCTGTAGGCGGCTCTTCTAAGACCAGGGAGCATCTAAAACCATCAAACCGTTAAGCACACTTTATGGAACACAATTATTAAGTCGTCTGAGTTTTCCTGACTCAATTTGCCTCCCCTCTCTCGAGCACATCACTATGAGCTCAACACACCCGTGGGGATTCCTGCAGCCGGGCCGATAGTTCTCGATAAACAATCGAGGAAAACTCATTTAATCAGGTTTAAAGAAGAGGGTTATTGAGCTGAACAGGCAACCACAAGGAACGCTTCTGCACCAATCACACATCACCTGTCAAATCCAACCAATCAGGAAACAATCAATGTCCCTCACACCCTTATGAGATTAGTCGTGTTCGTTTATGACCTCAATCTTTTTGTACTTGCGTAGGAGGTGAAACCAGGAGAAGGCAAACCGTTTTAAATGCACCTTAGGGCTCTGAGAAGTTCAAAGGTCACAAAAAAGACCTGTATTGGACTTGAAGGCAGGTTTAATTTGATACAAACACACATAACTGTGAGGGGAAACCGTACAAGACATTAAATGTGTTATAAAAACACAACGACACAAGAAAACTTTTTTTTAAATTTTTTTTTTTAAGGAATAATCATCAGGTTTGACCAAAACAAACAAACCAATCAGGGTAATGGACAAAAAAATGGTGTATGGATAGGGAATGGGATCTTATACTATTTAATTGTACAATAAAATATAATGATTTCTACCAAAAAAAAGTATATTTTGTCATCATTGTCATCATGTCTTTCTTCTGTGGATTCTGGATTGCAAAACACAAAGTCAACAACAGACCCTTTTCACAGACTGTGACGACGCGTTTGCACAGCTAAAATAAATCTTGCTAAGGTATTTTTTTTTATTTTCAGGTTTTTTAAATAAATGTTCATTTATAACACTATACTTTGTGTTTCCTTACATCAGAATTAAATTATAGAAACTAGTTAACAGGGCTGTCTGAGTTTTTCTAATACAACGACAGAGAGCAACAGCAAATATGACTTTCTGATCTGATCTTGTTATCTTCAGATCGACGTAAATCAATCAATATTATATTCAATATTGAATGTGATTTCACCAGGTACAACATCTTTGTTGATCCTGGAACAACATTCAAATCAACCAATCAGAGTTGAGAGACAAGTTTCCAGTTTATGTCATGTTTACAACCAGGGTTAGTTCTACATCGCTGTTATTCACCTATCATTTTAGGGATAAGTTATGGGTAGGGTTTGATTTAGGGTTATGACAACATTTTCAGACAGTAATGTTGTTCCAGGACCAACAACATATATGTGACCCTGGATCACAAAACCAGTCACAAGTCGAACAGGTATATTTGTGGCAATAGCTAGCTAGCAATGCATTGTATGGGTCAAAATTATTTATGGCAAAAAACATTAGGCTATTAAGTAAAGATCATGTTCCACGAAGATATTTTGTAAATTGCCTACCGTAAATATATAAAACATTTATTTTTGTGAGTGAATGCATACAATCGCGAACATAAAATGGAGAACTTTAAAGGCGATTTTCTCATGTTTCGATTTTCTTTGCACCCTCAGATTCCAGATATTCAAATAGTTTTATAATGTCCTATCCTAACAAACCATACATCAATGGAAATCTTATTTATTCAGCTTTCAGATTAAGTATAAATCTCATCTCAATTTTTTTTTAAAAACTGACCCATCAGTGAGGGGGAGGAGAGAGAGTGAGCCATCAGCAGTAGGGGGTGTGAAGAGAGAAAGATTTGAAGAAAGACTGTAGAAGGGGTATTGGCTGAGAGACATTCACAAAAGAGGTCAAAGGAATATCTCTGGTTATGATCATGCAAGAACTTTAAGACACGCATTAATATTAAAAAAAAGCTTTCCAGCACTGGAGAGACCTTACAGGGAAGGCCTGAAAATGGACACCACTGTTTGTCTGGAGCTGCTGGAGACTAACAACAAATTCTTGCTTGTATTTACTCGAGTACTGTTTCCTTGTCATTCGTTTGTCATCTTCGCTTTATTTTTAGTGAAGCATTATTTTGCTTTGATAAGAAGACATCCACTCTTGCATGTTCAAGAATTTTGGGGGGCGGAGCAATGAAGGGAGGGGCGTGTTTGTTTAGGTTGATTACAAATATCAACAATGCATCAATAAACATAGAATGCAACAAAGAAACATCTTGTTTGAATGATTTTTCAACTGTAAAATAAGAAAGTGTTGTTGAATCATAAAAAGTGGTTTATATTATTTGTTTTTACATGACTCTTTGGATTATTTGATTTTGATTGGTCAGTTGTGGAATTGTGCAGTCAAAGATTGTTATAATGATACTGAACTGTATAAATAATCAGAGAACCGTTTCCTTTACATACATTTTCGATACAGTAGTATATCTGGATCATTGCTTAAATGTCCAGTCAAAATAGTCCACGCTCAAGTTCATTATATTCTGCTCTCTATATATGGCTCAGGCCTCTCCCTCCAACATAAAACAGCTTCTCGTTCACCAGGCCGAGCACCTGAATAATCAACTCCCCATCCTCCCACATGGCTTTCCCTTTACGAGAGCGTTTCAGAGTGGTTATGTGTAGGAAACAGCCCTTTTGTAGTTTTAGGGAAGTTTTTAGGGCACAGAGCTGTAAGTTGTACTAACTGGCTTCAAGAAAATTCACTTCATAAATCGTCAGCAAAAGTAGTCTTCCTGCCTGGCCTGAGGCGCCTCCGTCAGCTCCCATAATGCATTTCTGTCTTGTTTGATTTCACGGCTGCTAGTCCATAAACACAGCAGAGATGCTGTTAGTGTCTCTCACAGGTCATTTTGTAAACAAAAATAATAATGGAGAGAGCATTGTCGTCTTTATAGGAAAACTCTAGAGAGAGAAAAAAAAAGAAAAAAAAAAAGAGCATGAGTGTGTGTAAAGAGAGGAGAGACGCTACGATGGCATTGGCTTGTCACACTCTTTTTCCTGGTGCAATGAATGACTGAATGAAACAACCATTAACATATGAAATAAATGCTAGGAAACTGTCAGAATGAGTGGCGTCCTGCTTTAAATGATCTGCTGTGAACTGTGAAAAGCATTGAATTGAAATACTGCGTGTGTTCCTCATACAGGCTGCCCTGAACTTTCAGTGTAACGGCCCCTGGGATTGCTCAAGTCTCCATGCCGTGCACCGCCGGCTAGATCTGAAAACACGGACAAGGCACTTAAACGTGTGTGTGTGTGTGGTGCGTGTGTGTGTGTGCGTTCTAGTGCTCTGCTACTGCATTAGTGTTGATTCCTATAAAAAAATAGAAGCACATGAATGTCTTAGAGCCCTTCAAATCATTCAAATGTGTCTTTGTAAAGCAGGTTGAGCTGATGAGTTACTAATGCTTCATAAAGTTAAGCATCATTACAACTCATACTTGAAGTTAGTGGTTTATTAAAGGAAAAGTTCACTTCAAAAATGAAAATTGTCATCATTTACTCGTCCTCAAGTTTTTTCAAACTTATATGAATTTCTTTCTTCTGCTGAACACAAAGGAAGATGACTTCCATAGTAGGAAAAAAAATACTATGGAAGTCATCTTCCTTTGTGTTCAGCAGAAGAAAGAAATACATATAGGTTTGAATAAACTTGATTGAGTAAATGATTAAAGTGAACTATTCCTTTAAGACCAGCGTAATGAATGATTTCTCAAATCATGTGTGCTGTTGGTGTTATCTTACTAAGTGATCAGATGCATCATTTTTTACCTGCTTGACCAGAAAAAAGCTGTGAAAAAAATCCCACAGATGTACATTGAAGGAGGAACCCGAGACACATCTACAGACCAGAATATCGAAGACAGTAAGAAACCAACCACAACAACCAAGCAAGTAAAACACCAGAACACCCTAGCATCCATGTAGTTATAACTAAAAACCACCAGGACAACCTCATAACAACATGCTAAAAGGCACCCAGAACAATCCTTAGCAATTACCTTTACCAGCAGCAGGTTTTGCACAGGCAAGAAGTGCTCAAATGTTGTTCAGAACATGCAAAATCTAGTAAATCTGTGCTTTCTGTCAGGGGTCACATTCACTGCGCACACAGCTACAGCAGAAACACAAAACTGACAGGCATTAAAACCAAAACACAAAAGCTTTTCCGAGTCTTAATGTAGTATAATGCACTGATGCTAATTCCCTTCCTCTGAAAGCCTGAACACGTCATTCCTCATCCAGAGCAGAGAAAAGCATCCTTTATTTCTGCCGGCAGCATATGGAGCCACTGATATAGCTTCAGAGGCCAGATCTCAGTGAGAAAGCACCTGACGACTGGAGAAATGAAAAGAGACAGAGTTTTGTTTGAGAATAAAGAGAGAACGCTTGTGTTTTAAGACCAATTTTCCCTGAAGGCCAGAGAGACAGGCGGAGAGGTGAGGAACCATCAAATGTGTGAACTACACACGTGTCAAACTCTTTAAACAGAGTTAAAAGACCAGGCGGAACATTTCCCTCCAAAAACATGTCAGCTTTCTTCCAGTGGCTCATATTCCTGAGTGAAAACCTGTGTAATGGTACATGCATATGGAAGAAGACTGACATCACTTTTAACACAGTAAGAGCGTTGCAAAACGAACTTTTAAAGAGATAGTTGCCCCCCAAAATTAAATATAGCCACCCTCAAGTTGCTCCAAACCCATACAGAGAATGATTATCAGTAAAGAAAAATAACTTTAAGTTGTTGTATGTTTTTTTTTTTTTTTTTTTTTACATTTTGGAGCTGGAAAAGCTTATATTGTAAAGAAAGAGCAGCTTGGACATTCTTCAAAACATGGAAGAAAATAAATCATAGAGGTTTGGATTAACATGAGAACTTTTAAAATCTGTAATATGACATATTTGAGGGAAATACGATCGAAAAAGAAATCTAAAATGTTTATTTTTCCTCTCACCGAATACCAAATTTCCCCTCGACAAATAAAAAAATAAAAATATTTCTGTTTGCTTTATATTCAAAATTGTGTTTAATACTAATGGATCAGAATTTGGCCACGCACCAGAGAACCAAGAACCAATTAAAAGCTTCCATAAAACAATACTGCTGTACTCAGCAGCACAATAACATACTGTAATCCTGGAACATTTCTTGCACTATATTTTGCAAGAACAGAAAGGTCTGCAGATTCTGCCGACATGTGCACAGATCAATACATTACACTACAGTACAGATCAATACGGCACAGAACTGCAGAAGCATACGAAGTTTATAGCCGGTAAATTAGATTCAAACACTGTACAAAAAGAGCCTGAGCACACACCATTTACCCTTCTAAATGTATTCCTCACAGATCACAAAATATATTAAATAAAGACTTGAAGTCTGTTGCTTCTTAGATGTTTCTCCTAAAGATAAACTGAAGTTCCTCATCTAGAGTTTTGGAAAAGAGCTCAACCCTTCCTCAGTAAAGTCAGTAATCAAAAGATCTCAATAACAACTCCAATATTTCTAATAAAATTATTCATCTGAGCTGCTATCCACAATTTTATAGGTCTATACTTTTATTGTATGACAACTATTGACTCATGGGTCTGTTTTTCTTCTTCTTCTAAGGAACTTCAGGAGAAACATCTGAGGCAAAGTTGATACTTAAATGAACCATTTAAATCTTCCACGAGCAACCAAAAGAGCAATCTTTGAGCTCTAAAATCATCTTCTGGCATGCTACATAAACATATTATTTAAATTCTGGTTCTTCCCATTGGATTTTTTCACTACAACTGCGTTTGCTTAAGAAGTAAAACTAGCAAACAGTGGAAAACTCTGCTGGGCGTCTTTAAAGGAAATGGAGGTTCCAGTCAGAGCAAACTGTGAAGGCCTGGATGATATCTAACCCTGCTGTTCAAACACACACTAATCCTGCTGTTAGATTCATAGCATAGTGTGAAGCTCGGCTACATGAGCTGGCTGACTGAAGCTGAATGTAGCCGCGTTCTGTAGAGAAAAACCCACGACTGCAGAAAACTGATCCGAGATCAGCTCTGAACTCTGACAGAATAATGCGTTCCCAATGGACTGATAGATATTCATTCAGCCTGACTCAGAAAAATGGGGATTTTGAGAAAGATCTTGCCATTTTCATACGCAGCAGATGGTCAGAGCGCATGCGGTTTGAATAACCCTTAAAAAACCTTGTGGTGTTAAAAAAAAAAGTATTAACTCTGTAAAGCCTGACATATGAAATAATAGTTCGAGAAAAAAATAACATTTTCTTTTAAATGGAAGAGTTTATTAAACCTTTAGATTAAAGTCTTTAAAAAAGTGTTTTTTTGTTGAGTACCATATTTGATCCATCAGGCTTTTATGGCTAAAGTAGTATGATATAGTGAGAATAGAAAGCTCATACTCAAGGAGGAAAAAAAAAAACATGGTTGAATCCCAAACTGAGCAAAACATGCAATGTGGCGCAGTTGCTAATATTTATATGACCCAAAAGTTAAATGAAATTCTGAAAGCTTGTGATGCAAATCAATGAGATCTTTATAACAGATTGGAATAACCCGATTTAATTTTGCTTGAAGTTGCTTCAGTCCAGTAATGTTCATCTTTAAATATACTAACGATATAAAAGTTACTCTTACATTATCTTTCTAGAAATCATTAAAGATTTCACAGCAAAAAGACATGAACCACAAGCTGAAGGTGGACATTTTTACAATTATACTAAAAGGCCTTTCAACCTGCTAAACAACCAATCAGACGACAGGGGGCATGAAGTAGATTGTGTGCAACAGGTTTTGATCACGTTGATAATTTAAAGGCAGTTTATCAAATATGACACAGTATGCTTAAGACATGATTTATGAACTTCCAAAACGTAATTTTCATACCTGCCACTGTGAGTCGTGCGGTTCGGCTGCTGATTGTACCCAGATTGTCGATGGTGGCCACGCACTGGTACACCCCCTCATCAGGCTTATTGTGTTTGGAGTGGACCACCGTACTGATGAACAAAGAGCCGTCGGCTAGCTGTCGTTTCCGGTCGTCCGCCACCAGGTTCAGGAACGTCCCATCCTTCTTCCACTCCACCCGTACAGGAGCGTCGCTAGCGGCTGAGCAGTTCAGCACAGCGGGGAGCCCGCGTACGGCTAGCGTGTCCACGGGTTCAACAGAGAACCTGAACGGGGTGAAAGCTTGAATGGCAGAACCTGAGGACAGAGAGAAGAATGTGTTACAAGATTTACAGCATGAGATGCATTTTGTCATTAGTATGACCAACTAAAATGTAAATGTAAAACTGAAATGCATGCAATCAGGGTTTGAAATGAACACCCGCCATCCTGCCAAATGCGGTGAAAAATCAACTGTGGCGAGAAACGCTGTCAAATCATGAGCCAATTTGGTGTTAGTTATTATGTTTACTCACTTTGCTGGGGAAGTTTGTGTAAGACAAACCTGCGCAGATTTAGTGCAAATACTCAACTCGTGAGTCATCATGATATATTAAATACAGCGTATTGCAGAATCTGCTCATATCTGGCTTACTTGAACACACATGTCACTACGCAACAAATAATGGTGCGTTTGTTCTTTGCATTGAAGCAAAAGCATTTGGTTAAAAGAAAAGACAATGATATTTTCCAACATCTTTCATTTTTTGAATATTTTTTGTACTGTATTGATCTGTTCACCTAAAACACATTTTTGGTGATGAGGATGAAAGAGAAAGGGAAGAAATGGCTGGATGACAGGATTTTGTTTGACAAAGAAATGAATGTATAAAATCCAAATTTATATATATAGCTGTGACAAGGTTAATCTGGTTCTTTTCATTTCTATTTTTTTTCTGGCTAGTAGAAGTTCTAAATGGCTGGTAACTTAAAAATTCAGTAGCCCAATTGGCCAGTGAGTGAAAAAGTTAATTTCAAAACCTGCATGCAATAATAAACCATAATCTTCAAAATGATGCTCTCAAAAGCACAAGATTACTGCTCTTTCATCATCTCCTTTTGTTGGCTAAGTGATTTTCATTCTGGACCATTTATGGGTCAAATCCCTCACCTGTCCACACTGAGCAAAGACGCCTCTGGGAAAAGTTAAAAACCAACATAATTGCTTCAAAAACACAGTGACGTATAATTAAAAAACATAACAGCGTTCAGCCACCAACCTGCATTGTTCAGACGGCACTAATGGCCAATTATGTGCACCAGTGGTGTTGTGCGAAAACAATTACGGCAAGACTTTGCGTAAAGAAGCAAGCTGCTTCGTACTTTAATTACGTAGGAAATGACAAGCTTCTGGTGTTCAACACAAAGCACCAAATACATAATCTGAGACAGAAGCTGCTTGTTTGTCATGCAAGCTAATTTGCTACCAAAAATATGTCTTCATATCATAAAAATGGTACCTGAAAAACAGATGCAAACAGCACATAATTACTTTTATGTCATAAAGCCATTCACATATTAGCTACTTTAATGATGCTATATAATTGGCTCAATATAATTTCCAACGTTAAACAAAACAGTGAAGCCTTTACTATGAGTTTCACAGGCTTCCAACACTAGGACAAATCTAAGAGTCGTACTGTAGTTTGGCACCATTAAAACTGGAATACGCTCAAAACTTGACATGCAAACTTGTGTCCTTGCCTTTTCTCAATCTAATAAAAAGACCATGCAACGCTTAGGAAAGCCACAGTTGCATGCTAACTGTAAAAAAGCCAGATGGAAAACATTTGGGGTAACTTGGCCAAATGTGCCCGTTTGTGGCTTTGGATGTTTGTCACAGGCTGGCTGTGAGTAATCGGATAGAGTCCAGAATTGCAGTTGGAGGGCAACAGTGATGTATCCTTGACCCAGAAGCCCCAAGACAGCCAGAAAATGAGGCTGTTGGGTTGATAAGTATAAGCTGTTAGCCTTAGTCTGCACACTTTGAGGAAAACCCACTTCAAAACCACCTGAGTCAGCGAGACCCTCAGAAAGGGGCAAGGACTCTCCAGGGAAATGGCATAGTAGTGAATGAGAGGGGAAGAGAGAGATACTGACACATACAAAGACTGAAGAGAATGAGAAGTGGCCTAGAACGGCTGGGAAGGAAAAGCTGCAGATACAAAAACAAAATCAAGGAAATCGGTTAAACTGTCACACACTATATCCTTTCTCTATTTAGCGGACCATGTCAAGCTTCAGTTTGAGAGCCTGTTGCATTGTGGGAATGTACATGAGTGGCGCTTAGGAGACCAAGAGATGGTGGCGAAGCATAGATGAGCGTGAAAGGATGGATAGTGACGCTTGAGCTGGCGTTACAAGCCAGGATTTGCCCATCCACAGTCTCTAGGGTCCATCGTGGGTTTGTGGACATTAACATCCACAGCATACTCGCAATTACAGACCCAAGAAATAAACTACAAAAGTAGACACATCATCAATTAGCCCTCTAATTTCCACACCTCTAGTGGCACCACATAGAATTGCAAAAAGTACCATTTTCAAGCAGAGATCATAATTCATCAATACGCTCACATTAAAAATGTATACACAATTTATTCTGAAACCACACATACACACCAAATAAATAAATAAAAATCACATACTGCCAATGGCCTTAGAAACAAGTATTAAAAAAAAAAAAAATGGAAATTTTATTTCTAAGAAAAAAAAAGACAAAAATATGTAAGCAAATTCTACATGATAAAACATATATTATTAAAATGGAAAAGCAAAAACTGACAAAAGTATTATTTTAAAGCAAACCAGTATAAAATATGGCAAATATTTGATGATGTGTCTGCACTGCAATTGAGATTAAATGTATCGAGGCCTGTATAAAAAAGTTGATCGTGTTTTAACTGGTTTTGAGAACGTCAGACTCTACTTTAATCCAGTGTGAGATTGTTTCTGCGCACAAAAGCATGCGAAACATACACAATTAGTGAATTAGTGAATGAGGCTTAATGTTTCAGACAGAATCCATAAACGGCTCATTTAATTATCTCTACACATTCAACTGTAATGGAGAATGTTTTAATCACGTTTAAGCTTTGTAGACAGCGTTGAGTTACATAATTTAAAACATCACAATTGATTCCCATTCACATTAGTTACCCAGTACCGCGGGACGCTAGCAGTCGTTCCTTCTCGATCGCTAAAGAACACAAACCATTGTATTTATATTCTAGTAGCTTTGCACACACTCATTTCCTCCCTTCATTTTACATTCACTTGAACCAACTCCAATCAGAATAAGAGAGTTCATGCTTTCATCTGTGTTTTCCCCTTTGTCTTTTCATCTTCAGACAACTGCTCTTTTCATTTCTACCTGTCGCTTTCAAACGCTTCAGATAAATCAAAATTTGCTCAGTGAACAAACACTTCCAAACATCAGGCGCATTGAGGGCAAAATGGGATCTAATGCTGAAAGCAAAAGTTAGACCTTAAAACAAAGTGTCATTAGCTCTCAACAGGTAACCAATTGCAGCTCCTCACACTCAGCCAATCACACTGCCATGCCTTTCTGTTAGGATACTTAACCTCACGCTGTGACTCAAGATTACAGATTCAGAGAAAAAACGCACATGTAATCCATCTCCATAAGACCCGTGTGGATGACAGGTGGGCCGCTTCACAGCAATAAAAGCGGGGCTCATCTGGATAGAGTGGGGTTCCTCCCTCAGGACTCCATTTATACCTCATAAAACATGGAAATGAGCATCCCAGAGGACACATATCCCACAATCCATTTCCACACCTATTGGTAATATATTCAGAATCAAGGACAATATATTGATTGAACTCAAGTGTTTCGCCAACTGCCGACACAATCAGCTAATTCAATTACATTATGGAAATATGGTAAATCATGGGTTTAGTTTGATTTCAATTCATTTATTTAGCTATATTTACTTTTTTGTATAATTTTTGTAGACACCCACAACATCGGACACATAATGAACTTGCAAAGCACATTTTCCTTCTTCAGGCACTAAAATAGCATCCATTTTTGTCAGAAAAGGACATTTATTTTCAAGCAAGTTACAGACTACATCAAAGCTGTCGGATTATTAATTAACCAAAGGTTATACGTCAACCACTAAACCAATCAGATAATTCAGTTACCTGATATTTCCAGGGATATTTCAACATATTATTTTACAATATAGCAAATTAAATTTTCAGAAAGCGTCATAATAACATTTGGGAAAACCTAAGAAAAAAAAAAAATACCTCCGGCATCGAAGCCCCTTTATCATTTCCATAATTTTCAATATGGACACCATTTATCTTAAACCCAGTAACGGAAGTTGTAAAATAAAATAAAATTCTAAAGTAAATATATAAAATTGTAATGTATGACATTTTCCAATTATATATTAAAAATTATATAGTTTTCTGAATAAAAGTCTAAAGAAAAAAAAAGGACAAATAATTGTAAAATAAAACAAATACACAGTAGTCAACATTTGAATCAAAAAAGTTAATCAAAGTTGTCCTAAGACAAGAACGGGTATTGTTCAAAATTCAAGGTTTTAATCCACTTCAAATGTTGACTGCTGTATATATATGTGTGTGTGTGTGTGGTGTATGTTATGTATGTGTATATAAAAAATATTATTAATTTAAATTTATACTGAAGCACAAATTCAACAAATTGTGAACCAGCTTCCATATTCATTTTAGTGACCAATCTGCAGTTCACAACTTCGATTTTACTACTGGATTTCTTACTTTGCATTCAGAACAAAAATGTTACCTATACATTTACACGTATTTATTTAGATGCTTTTATCCAAGGCGACTTACAAATGAGGATTGCAACCTTATTAAAAGGTACACAATACAAATAGGTTATCTACCAACACAGGGTTCATATTAGTATCTTAAGAACGGCTCAGATGCATAAAACCATCAAACTGCATGAAAAAAACCTGAATCTGCGACTATATTTCCTGCGACTCATCTTGATGGAGGCGATGGTGCTGGTCTAAGGGGAGCGTTTGCAGTACGGTAATTGATTATGGCAAGACAATGAGGGCTGATTCTCGCGTCCCACTCTTTCATCAGTCACACGAGTGAGAACAAGCAGCCGGGCCCACGGGGGGCATTATGGGAGTCCTGGAGACGGGGGTGCGGGCCTGTCAAATTATGTCCCCCTCCAACGAGAGACGGTTTCAGCAGTCTTCAAGACCCAGCGGGAGGGGGAAGTCACTTCTGCTCCACTGGCACAATGGCGCTATTGAAGGAGGCTCCGACAAAGACTTTGCCATTAATCAAATTACAATAATAAAGCCCCACTGTAACAAGCAAACGTGGCAAAGGCTCAACAGTGTGAAATCCGATACGAAGCAATTGCCCCACGCCTGCTGAAGTTCAACCAACTTTCCCTCCTCCAAAAGACTGTATGACTCCATGAACTCTGGCAGTGGGAAAACAACAACAACACGAATCTCGGTGTATAACGCTCTGCTCTACAGAAATGTAATCTGGCCATGCTGGATGATTTGGAAACCGCTTTCACCTTTAGTTCAAACCTGTGGTCTGAAAGGAATACATTCACCACAAGTTTGCAGACGAACTCAAGCCATAAACTGGATTTTATCCTCCCTGCACCCCCTAAAACGTTGTTTTTCAACCCGAAACAAAATCCAAAACACATCCCTGTGTCCTAAATGAAAGTGGCGTGAGCGGACCGCAAGCCTTCAATCCAGCTTCCAGCGAGGGCCCGGGGCCAAGAAGGAATTGATTCTACACACTATTAGCTCCTTACAAAACCATGCGAATGCAAAAAGCACAGCAAAACAGTGATTCCACACTCATCTGGAGACAAAAGAGCAATGTCAACATGAAATGGAGGGTAATGATGACAAATAATAGTTATGGGATGAATTAATCTCTTGGGCTGTCCTCTGGGAGACGGGGGAATCATGAGCATCTCTGCTACCTCTCTGTAACAATGCAAGTCTTGATTTTAAGGTAGAATGAACATTCGTGACATTTCTTTGCATCTCTCAAACACCCTTCATAAGCAGCAAACAACGCTCATAATAATCATAAATGTTTTTTGAGCAGCAAATCATATTAGAGTGATTTCTGAAGGATCATGTGACACTGAAGACTGGAGTAATGATGCTGAAAATTCAGCTTTGAACACAGGAATAAATTCTTTATTTTTTCCTTTATTTTTTAATTGTAATAATATTTCACGATATTACCGTTTTACTGTATTTTTGATCAAATAGATGCAGCCTTGGTGAGCAGAAGAGACTTCTTTCAAAAACATTTTAAAAAATCGTAATGAATCCAAACTTTTGACCAGTGGTGTATATACATTTTGGAATTTCATTAAACGATATTTAACAGTGTTTTTTTTTTTAAAGTGGTTTAGTGTTTTAAAATATTACATTTAAGTGAGCATTAAATAATGGTAAAGATAAATGCAAAAATAAAGAAAATAAGCATTCACAATTAATTATTAAAACATTTAAATATTTTAAATTAACTAATAGTTTTAAAAACGAATACTGACAATCAGGGGTATATATATATATATATATATATATATATATATATATATATATTGTTACTCGGGTAGCAAATTATTAGGAATGCACGGTATATGAGTAACAGGATGAGGTTTAATGGCACAGGTGATTCAAGGAAACTCTATCGCCCCCTTGTGTACCGAGGTTTATTTGTGCTATAGCAATGCAAGAATGGGTCATGCATTTACTTCTAGATTTCATATTTGTGTCGAGCATTGAAGCTTGTGTATGAGAACATAACCTGTTGAAACGAGTCGAGGGCGCACAGCTCGCCTGAGGGAAAACACATGCAGGTCTTAGTGGGTAAAACTGCTCGAGTGTTTCTTCCATTCTCTCTCTCTTTCTTTATCTTTTTCTCCTTGGGTGGCACACAAGAAAGTCTTTGAAGTCTCACCTATGTCTTCTCAAATATTGGTTTTATTCCTGAGAGAAGTTTGCATATAATTCCTTGATTTGTTTCCGCGAGCGGTGAGAATATCAAAACCCTCATATTGAGAACAAATCATTTAATAGGTTTTTACGAAGTGGATTTATAATCTTCATATTTTGTTCTCTGAAGATTTGAAGGACTAGAGACTTGTTTGCAAGCCAGATAAATTGGATAAATACAGCTTTTACAAAAATAAAAGAGCAGTAGCAGTTAATTAACCAAATATTCAATATTAGAAGGGCCCAAAAGTTAAAGAAATCAGTCATTGAAGACCAAAATTGATCAACAACTCATTTAAATATTTAACAATCTCATTACCATATTCACATACCGTCATACTTTAATGGTATGGTAATCTCTTCTGAAAGGGGAAGGACAAAGAAACATGCAAATATGCACTGTTGTTGACTGCAAAAAACAGCCATCAGTCACGATATAATTACAATGAAACAAGCCCCCCCCACCTTATTACGCTTTTAAATCTACTTGGTTTTAGGCCACATGTTCATGCACGTATCACACTAGTGCAGTACTTCACATATTTATGATTTACGAAAACATGAACTTCTGTATGCTGGATGATACTCATGTCAATATGTCTGGAAGATCTTTCCTTTTCAGAAAGTGTAGCAGACAATAACACTGTAACGCAGGTTCTGCTCAGGGACATAGGAAGCATTTGGTGAGGTATGGGAGATGGCAATTGCGTCACCATGGCAACTCTCTAATGATGATTGACGCTTCATATCAGCCAATAGGAGAGTCCCACTGGGAATGCCCCTTCTAAACCAGGGACGACAGGCTGCCTCGGGCTCGTTTCTCTCCCGGAGAACACACATTGACAGCGCTGACGTGGACCTCCTGAGGGGCCCTCGACTGCCGGCCCCCAGGGGCCGCTCTCAGAGCCAGCCTTGAATGACGCCATCGACTGTGACTATAGCAGCACAGACAAAAACATAGTCTGCTACAGTCATGCAGACTAACATATAGTTCATCATGGTCTTTGTTGAAGAGTTTGGAGAACTTATTTGGCCATCGAAAGACATTTCAAAGTAAATAATTTGTTTTCTTTAAAAGTTGCTTTTGATGAAACAGTTAGCTGTATGTTTGGGATTTTTTATTTATTTAACTGTGTCATTAAATTATTAGTGTTTTCAAATTAAGTATGCATTTAATAAGGACGTATTTTTTAATCAATCAATCAAATGTGAGTGTGTGTGTGAGAGAATGTTGTGAGTGTGTGAGTGAGACTCACAGACTCGCACACAACATATTCTCAACAACACACACCCACACAACAACAACAACACACACACACTTGCACAATGATTCTTTATGTTTCTAATGATTTGGCCAACATAGTTGAATAAACAAATTCTTACATCACAAACATACAGTTTTGAACACTAGCTTACATCCCAAATGTGTGGACATATACCGCAATTCCTGAGGCCTCTGTTTCGGACAGGACAAGAGACAGACGGGGAAAGAAAGAGAAAGTATCTGAACGACTGTCAACACTCAGACGCCGTCCAAAAACCGGCCTGGCACCCTTCCAGATACACACATACCGCCACCGACTTCAGTCCGACTCGTGAAGGAACCAATGGAGCGCTGCTTCGAGATACGCTCTCTTTCAGAGCTGATTAAACAGGGAGGAAAATGAGCCAAATGCTAATTAAAAGAAGGCGAGTCGGGAAAAACAGCGGCGCGGTGTGCAGTGATTTCATTACTCTATATGTGATAGATCCTGCATGCAGTTTGGACATTGATTAATGAAGAGACACCCACAGCTCTATTAGAAAGCTCCAACAGCTTACACACACAAACGCACACACACACACTTTACCGTCTACCATTGATTACTCCGAGAAGAGAAAAGTCAGTATCAGAGCAACTACATTGATCAGCACACCTACAAATAACCCATAACTGGCTTATCAATATCAAATCTTCCAGAAACTCATAGAAAACAGTGGAAGTCATGGGTGGATATTAAGAGACTATGAGCCTCATTACATTCCCCAATGTTTTCTTTTCCAAAACCACTGGTTCAATTTCTATCAAAACACACACTCCATTAAACTCTAGAAACGGTGTTACCGCAGTCACAGGGTTTCAGACTAAAGCTTCATAAAACAATAAGCACACCACTGACCTTTACGTGCTGATGCTAATGAAAGCCAGGAGGACAGACCTCGATTAAATAACCATGTGTGCTTATGTGTTGGACCATGTTGGTGAGTTAATGTCCGGTTAAACAAAAGCACTTAAATGAGTTGCAGCTCAAATGTTGTTTTCTAAACCCAAGATCTTCACTTTCGACCAAATTCTATGCAGGAAAAATCAGGGAGTATCGAACCAGGAACCTGTTAGCGTCAGAAGCCAATGGCGGGATTAAAGTCTTTTTTCAACATGCAAAAAAAGCCATGTGTGTAAATGTTTGCACGTACCACAGTGCAACTACAACATACCAATCATAGACTGTACAAAAATATGGACGTAGTGTCCATGAAGTCACCCGTTGGTTTCTGAAGAGCATTTTTGAGGCTTAAAGTGGGCGGCGCCGCCCGTCGCCATCTTGGCTGCGCGTCAATCCCGGATAAACGAAAATGGGCAAAGATGCGGGATTATCTGAGGTGACGTGACGCTAACACACAGCAGACAAACGGCTAGTCGTGACATCAGCATCAATCCACCGGTCACTCAAGTGGCCACGCCCTTAATTATGCAGAACTTTAAGGCTTAATATAATTTAAATGGATGAGTTATAAAAAGAAAATTCACCCTCCTCACAGTTGTCATGAAGGGCAAAATTAGCTATATAGACCAAACCTTTTTGCACCAGGCTGTATATTATTTTCTGCTGTAAAGTTGGCCATTTTAACATTGGGGTTTATGGGATTGGCTCTCTTTTGGACTGTCTCTAGCGGCCAGTCGATGAATTGCAGTTTAAGTGACTTCTGTGTCGGATTCAAGAGAGAGACTGGAAGGTTGCCGCTTGATACCAATGCGTGCATCACGTGGAGCCTGTTTGATCCAGAAATAAAAGCAGAAATCTGACAAACCAGCATCAGTTCCTTCCCTGCAGCGAGAGAAGATATTCCAGAGCACCACTGCAAATCAATGACCTCTGATTCTTATTCCTCCTGCGCCAAACGGCCCGCTAAGGTCAGCAGAACCCAAACGGGCACTGTGGAGCTTTAATGACCTTCCCGATCCTGTCTGGAGACCAATAAGAGGAGGGGAGGAAAAAACGCTGAAAATTCAAGAGCATCTCATTCAACATGGATTTTAACATTTGTAACAGTTGCAAACATTGTGCACTGATTAAATAACTCAAACCAGACAAGATGGGAGAGAAAGATTGCATTTCTCCTTCCACCAATTCTCCCCTGTTGCTTTGAAAGGCATGTCACATCCCTGCGTAATTACAGGCCTGATAGTTACTAAGACTGACAGTTTTTCCTCTTCTGGATTTGATGCATTTAAGAGTTTTTCACCACTCTCCCTCAAAATGCATCATTTAGTCTTTATCTTGCTCAAACAGATGCATGTGGTCGAAGACGCAAGAGCAAAGACCAGAACTAAAAGGTCACTTAAGAAAACAAGTAAAGAAACATGCACCTCTAAACAGCAGTATGTCCAGTTTAATGTTTTTTTTTTCTTAAGGCATGCAAAAAGGCATTTAGCATGTAGCGCTAAACGTTTCAAACTGTTTTTGTTGCAGTGCTGAAAACTCAAATGAAGTATATTTTCTTAATGTCCTTGCACACCGAGTCCGAAATTCACGTCCAAAATGTTTGCATGTTAAAAAATAAATACGACCTCACGCTGTGTTAATCTTGTTTACACGCTGCCTCAGAAACTTTCATCCGTTATAAAAAAAATTTTTTACATTTTTTTATTATTATGCGGTTTGCACATCCGTAGCAAGCATTTTGAGAGGTGTTTTGACAATTCAGAGCCATCGAATGACAAATACGAAAAAACGCATACGAAAATTTAGTGTGCAAGGATCTTTAGTCTTCAATTTTTTAGTCACAAAATCACCATTAATTGCAATTCACAACTCATTTTAGTTAAGTAATGTAATGCATTTCTTAGAGAAATAAAGAGAATTAGCAAAAATGGTGAACCATCTAATAACATGCATGGGTAAAGAGGCAATTAAATTGAGATTACAAAGATAAACAAATTAAGCACACTGCATTGTGGGATACACAATTCCATGCATGTCCTCTTGTTGTGTACTGCAAATGTCTCAAATTCATCTCTGGTTCTTTTTACTGCATTTGATGTTTCCAGGTACTAGGCGAAGTGTGTTAAAGTTTTCCTACAGTAGAAGAGCAAATTCAGATCCCAGCTGACGCGTCAAAGGGCGATGGGTTATTGTCAAGCAAGTGAACCTGCAGTACAGACTGACCCGAGCAGATGAAATAAAACACTGCGCGTGTGTGTGCACGATGAGAGCATGTTGCCATCAGGTGCTTCACAGCTGAACAGAACGCAAGCAGAATATTTACCAGCCCGTCGGTGACATCTGTGAGCTGTGTGTGTGTGTGTGTGTGTGTGTGTGTCGTCTCCTCTGAACCAGACACCTGGAGAATCTTCTGGATGGATGATGACTGCATGCTAAATTGCAGTATGTATACTGTGCACAGTTGGGGGTTTCCTGGATGAAATACTCATCATGAGAAGTACACACTTCTTGCATGGAACACTGTAGCCCTCAATGTGAGATCAATGGTACGTCTGCAATCGCGGAGTCTGGAATAGGTACAACATTTGAATTTGAACTTACTTTGTGACCGTTAAAGAGTTGGCATACTGTTTTTGCATACTACTGTATATAGTAGGAAAGTATTCGATTTCAGACGTAGCGCAACACTTTTTTGATATTAGACAATTCATCAATCTGTTTCCAGTCTGGTAGACGAAATAATTTCGGGAAACCTGTTTGGAAACAGCAACCAAAAGTAAGGAGCGGTTTTATGTTAGTATCATTTACATACTATTATAGCTAGGGATGCACGATTTATCATCCACCATATCGGTATCAGCCGATATATGTTAATTTTTATCAGCCTGATAAGAAAACTTGTCCAGTATATTAAAGCTGATAAATAATGTATTATTTCCTTCAGCTGAGACACTGTTCAACATGATGGTTTTTAATTGCTTGAAATATGATTGAAATCACTTAAAGAAAGGAAAATACAGTTCAGTGCAACATGTGCAGCACAAGTCTGTCATATCAGCTACATATAATTATAATGAGAACATCATAATGGTGTGTTTGGGTCATGGCTCTTAATGGTGAGACTTTTGTTTTTGTAAACAATATATCAGTTATCAGCTTTCAAATATAAAGAATTATCAGTATCGACCAACATTTTCATATGGAATCATCCCTAATTATAGCATTTACTAATGATTTGAATTAGCTTTTATTTTTTCAGTTTTCATTTTTTATTTTTAGTTTAGGTTTTTGTAATTTTGTTATAAGCTTTTGTCTTTACTTTTGATATGTAAATGTAGCTTTAATTTATATTTATTTCAATTTTAGCCAGTGTAATACTTCAACTTATTTTATTTCAGTTAGTTATCAAGGAAATATTTCTATTAAGATTTTCATCTAATATTTATATTTTATTTCAGTTGTAGTTTGATTACCATTTTTTTAAATAGTTTTAGTTAACAACAACACTGATCCTGACTTTTTCTATGTAAATAAATGTTTAAATTATTGTTTTCTTAGACAACTGAATGCCACTTGGCAAATTAAACATGCAAATGTGCCGAGCTCATGCAATGTAGCATATCAGTGATTGAAACATTTATAACGTCATTTTATTTCATACTATTAAAAAATACAAATAGGCATGTACAATAAATACATTGCATTAAGCTAGCGTTCCAATTCAAGCATGAAAAAATAGCATACAATGTGTGCATGTACATACTTACAAATACATTAAACTCTACAACAGGGACCATGTTGCATGCATGCTTTAGTTTTCCAGTGCAAGAAAAATGGCGTGTTGAGGACGAGACCTGGCGGTGTTTATCGCTCTATAGGGTGAGATTAAGAACAGAGGGGAAGTCATACATCACTGCCTATAGAGGTGCCGAGATGATAAATCAACCCGAGAGATAGAGAGAGGGTGTAAGGGCCTGACTCCAGATCAGCACTAGACACACAGGGAGCTGGCCTAAAGCACAGCATGAATAAAACTTCTGAAAGTCACAGCACTGATCTAGGAACAAGTATGACATTCATCTTGCCAACAAGATTATATAGCCAGAGGAAATTGAGCACATGTCAAACCCTAGTCTACACAAGTAGCGGAGGTCTGAGGCATAACTGAAACCTCAAAAATACGCCCCCCCCCCCCCAATCTTGATTTGATCATCACATGTGTGTAACACGGTTTACATAAATATTAGGGCTGGGTATTGATTCAGATGTCCCGATTAGATTAGATTCCGATTCACAAGATCTCAATTCGATTCGCTCCTCGATTTGATTCGATTCTCGATTCACTGATTCAATTTTCGCTGGTAAACTTTAAAAATCAATAATTTGTAAAAATCTATAATTCTCAGAGCAAAAAAAATAATTGAAATTGCATCCATTTGATAATTTATAATACTATAAATTATATACGTTTTTAATTTATAATCTTGTAAATATAGACATACAGGACTTTTCCCACCATCTTAAAATTATGAATAAAAAAAAACATTTTTGCTGATTAATCTGGTCCAGTCACAAGTAATTCTGGGAATACTTTTATCATCAAAGGCAACGCTGACTTATATTCTTCACGTATGGAGGAGAAATTCAGAATAGTGGTTTCAAGCTTTGACAATTAAAACCCCAAATCTTGAATTTTTTTGTTAGATCCTTAGTCGAGAACTCACCAATGATGCCTAAAAAGGTTGTCTAGGTAGGAAACCTCACTATGGTTTGGAACAGCCCCATTATTGGTTTACAACTAATGTGCAATCATTGTTAAAAGAAAGTATAATTACATTTCATTAATCACATTCATTCAGCCAATGATTAAATCCAACATTACTTACAAAAATGTAGACTCCAATACAAAAGTCATACTTGCATACATCTGCGGTTTAATACATATTTTTATTTTAAACCACATTTGGAATCACAACATGCCGGTAAACAAAATGAGGAAACAATCTGATGCCTTTCAGATAATTGTTTCTCTTCTCAGTATCTCAAATCGTGCTCATAAGCTCTTTAAAACAAGATACAAATGCAAGCAAGTGTCCCAGCGACTGGTCTAATCTCTCCCTGATATATAAGACATATGGACTGAGGTTTTGAAATCATGTGAATCTCACAGTTTAAGTAAGACATCGGCTCTGACCTACCATCGTTCATGACCAAACCTAGAGAGGATTTAGTTCACGAACAAGTCTGATAAACTCAGATTAACCGGCACATGTTTTTTATTCCCTCGATTCATTACCCGAGGGCACGACCCCCACCTGGGCCGGGGGCAGATTTAATCTAATAGGGCCAATGCCAAAAAATGATCCACGACATCCTCTCTGAAGAGAAATGGGGTTATCGGGGCATTTCCACCATTCATCTGTGACCGTAATGGAAGCTTCCTGATTAATAAGAAATCTGTGCCCAATCAAAAATCTGATTTATAGTCATGAGATTGACTGCGAGATTACCATGTTTTTTGTGACTTTGAGCTGCTCCGGGTGAAGCATTACTGAATATTTGGAGATTTGTTCAACCTTATTTCTTTTTGGAGACATAGAGCGATTGCGGAGGAGAGTCGAATGCACCGTTGACAACCGTGGAAAGATATTCTGAAAATGTCACAGTTAAATCCTGTTCTAAAGGGCATCCTCACTGACATAAAAGACGCTGTTTAGAGGGCAAAAATAAGCCATGAAATCAAAATCAGCTCTGTTTACTTTAATACACGTTCCTGATCTTGTTGTGAACGCTTTATTCCTGCTTGCTATTCCAAAGGAAAATAAAATGTTGGCCTTCATAATCTTTCATCCAAATGCAATAACTTGCTCTGCCTCCGAAACGACCTTTGCTATTCCCAATCTTAAAAATGAAATCTTAGTTGCCGTCCTGCCATTTTCTCAGAAAGGCTCCTTTCTAATGTCAGTCTGCGGAGGATCTGCGTGGTTGGAGAGTTGCAAGCGCAATTTTATTGAAATTCTGCAAGAACACAGGGATTGCGCTAATTGCGCTTTTCTAAGGCATGGACTTGCATTAGTAAAGAGTGCAAAAGAGCAAGTGAATATGAGAATGAACCTGTGTTTCTGGAGCTAAACTTATCTACTACAATCTATTAATCTGTCAATCATTCTGTTGTATCTATCTATCTATCCATCCATCTATCCATATGTCTCATCCACCTATCCATCCATCTATCTATCTATCCATCTATCTATATATCCATCCATCTATCCATATGTCTCATCCACCTATCCATCCATCTATCTATCTATCCATCTATCTACATATCCATCCATCTATCCGTCTATCTTTCCATCCATATGTATCTATCCATCCATCCATCCATTTATTCATCCATCTATCCATATGTCTCTATCCATCTATCCATCCATCCATCCATCCATATGTATCTATCCATCTAACCATCCATCCATCTATCTTTCAATCAATCTATCTATCCATATGTATCTATCCATCCATCTCTTTCCATCCATCCATCCATCCATCCATATGTATCTATCCATCTAACCATCCATCCATCTATCTTTCCATCAATCTATCTATCCATATGTATCTATCCATCCATCTATCTTTCCATCCACCCATCCATCCATCTATCTTTCCATCCATCTCTATCCATCTATATGTATCTATCATCTATCTTTCCATCCATCTATCCATATGTATCTATTCATCTATCCATCCAACCATCCATCTATCTTTCCATCCATCTATCTATCCATCCATATATCTATCCATCCATCCATCCATCTGTATCTATCCATCTGTATCTTTCCATCCATCTATCTATCCATCCATCCATCCATCCATCCATCCATCCATCCATCCGTATCTATCCATCTATCTTTCCATCCATCTATCCATCCAACCAACCATCCATCCATCTTTCCATCCATCTATCCATCCATCCATCCATATGTAGCCATCCATATGCATCCATCCATTCTTTATCTATCTATCTATCTATCTATCTATCTATCTATCTGTCTATCTATCTATCTCTATCTTTTCATTCATCTATCTATCCATCCATCCATCTATCTATCTCTCTATCCATCCATCCATCCATCCCTCTATCTATCTCTTTATCTCTCTATTCATCCATCCATCCCTCTATCTATCTCTCTATCCATCCATCCATCCATGATTGTTTCAGTTTATCTATTGGGGCTTTCACACCGGAGGAACCTTTTCCTAGTTCCTAGAACTAATGGGGGAAGTACCGGCTTTTTAGCGTGTTTGCACCGCAGGAACTGGGAACAATTATAGTTCTAGAAACATTTTGGAGGAACTAATTTAGCTCTTACTTCAGAGTCGGTCTAAACCAGCACTAGTTTTTAAATAAAAAAATACAAAATTATCATCTCCATGTAAACTTAAAAAACGCTCATCTGAGAATACGGCGACAGCGTACACATGCATATTATACAACAGTAACTAAAGGGGGCGAGTCTTTGGAAACGGTGAATTGAGTAGATAGAACAGCTAGATGCAGAGTTTGAAATTAACTTTTTCACTCACCGGCCAATTTAGCTAGTCAATTTTTAAGTTACCAGCCATTCAGAATTTCTAATAGCCGAAAAAAATGAACCAGATTAACTACGCCACAGTTTATATAATCTATATATTGCCTCAATGCAAAGAACAAACGCACCATTATTTGTTGCGTAGTGACGTGTGTGTGTTCAAGTAAGCCAGATATGAGCAGATTCTGCAATACGCTGTATTTAATATATCATGATGACACGAGTTGAGTATTTGCACTAAATCTGCGCAGATTTGTTTTACACAAACTTCCCCAGCAAAGTGAGTAAACATAATAAGTAACACCAAATTGGCTCGTGATTTGACAGCGTTTCTCGCCAGTTGATTTTTACCCGCATGAGGCGTGTGTTCATTTCAAACCCTGGCTAAATGTAATGATACAATAGAATGATTCACCCAAATCTAGATTGCGGGGTTGCTGTCAGGCTGATCTTGTGCACAACCAGAGATGCTCCTGCATGAGCACTTAGCGAGCCTTCAGCGCGAACGCCTTCATTATTGAAAAGCTCTGTTGTGAAGCAGCGGGGCTCTTATGCCGAGGGTTCACGTGCAGGTGAATCTGTAAAATCACGTGATGTCTCCTGAACCCACAGAATACTGTCACAAGTGCAAACCACGATGCCTGAACTGTGAGCTAAATAATTCATTGTCACCTGGACGGATGAGATGATATTTATGGAGCCCCTTGGGCCGAAGCCAAGGAGGGTCTGTTTATGGTGAGATACTTAACACTGATCTAAAAGAAGCTTTCAATTGGTCTTTAATCTGAGGGACTAAACAGAAACGTGTGCTAAAAAGCCACGACAATAAACCTGACATGATCTCAAGGGTTGAGGATCTAAAATGAGCTGATGTATTAAAACTGTGCTGAAGTCGAAGGGAGAGCACAAGGAGGAAAAAAGTGAGGCATGCTACATGGAAAAGAAAAAAAATGAGAGAGAATGATCTATAAATCTTTCAGGAATTAATGTACAGCAAGATATTTCAGCATGTTGAGTCAAAGAAACCACCATATCACAGCATCATCATTCTGCTGTGAAGATTCACATCTCAGTGTGAACACAAACGTAATGCTTTCAACAGTCTGGAGGATTTACACAACACTCACCTTCAGACCATCAGATCTGGAAAACAGTTGCTGATTATGCGAGACAGATCTGTTGCATACACTACAGACAACATTTGATTGAATCAGAGAACGATCTGGATTCATATATTAAAATAAACTGTTTGTAGTTGCACTTAATAATGAGTACGTGTACTTACCTAATAAAGTACTGGGTAATGTAAGGTAACTACATGGTAGTTTAAGTTAGTTATTATAATAACTAAAATAAGTACATTGTATGGTGAATAGGACTGTAAAATAAAGTGCTACTCTGTTTGCATATTAGATTTTGCAATGTCATTTCAGTGTAAAAAGTCAAGAATTATTGCAATTTTCATGTCAGTCTCACTAGATATTTACCATATTTGATTTGCACCATAACTAAAAAAAAATTCTTTGTCATCTCTCAGTCTTTGTCAACTTTCATTTCTGACTGACATGCCTTTCATTTTTAACTCTTACTTTTGCACATTAAGAACACTGTTTCACACAGAAATGAATTTAGACTAACACTCATTTCAAACGTTATATTCTGACTGAAACTGACTCTGGGTCAGCACAAGACTGTAAAGCATTTACGGGGATTTAACTTCTCCAGATTAGTTGACATCTCGGTAAGGAGCTATTTGAAAGACGCAGATGAATAGGGAAAAAACGCTGGATTACCATCCCATTACAATGCAAATAGATCTCAAGGTGGGTCGTCGCCATGACAGCGAGACACCGGCATCGTGCCACACAGTGGGATTCGATTAATAACTAAATTAATTTAATGCAAAGGCTGCCATAACACAAGATTTGATCCTGAGATGCTCACCAGGGAACAGTGTGTGTCAGTGGGGGTGGGACGTGAGAAAACACGAATATAAATAAACATTCCCGCTGTGCAACCGGAATTGCTTTGGTCACATGAGGTGATCGCGAGGGCATAGAGTCATTTGGAGAAAACGAGCGCACTCACACACTATGTGTGACACTTGATATGGCCACCAGCAAACACACTCTGCCAGGACATGTTTAAGAGCTGTGACACACTTGCTCGCGCTCACACACACTCCTTCAGGACAGACTGACTGGCACAAATCCTACGGCTTGTCAGAGATAAGGTTACAAAACCAATATTGGTTATCTCGTAGCCCGTAACTTTATTACACATGCATTTACCGCAGGAAATTCAGCGTTGGTTTAGACAAGGTGACCCCAACCTTTGATTTAACTCTCCTATGCATCACAATTTCTTTGACCCACAAAAATGCATAATCAAAAATTTAAATAAATTGATAAAATATTAACTCTTTCCCCGCCATTGATGGAGCTTTCTGTCATTTAACGCTTTCTCGTCATTGACGGAAATGTTGTCTTTCAGTGTTTTCGCTGTTATACGGTAGGGGCCGCTTTTACACATCTTCTGAAAGAATCTCCTCATCAAAACACATGCAATCGCTTGTTTCTGATTCTGTGCATATGCGTGTGTAAAATAACACAATTATCGACATTAAACAGCAAGTAAATCAAAACTGCCTGACATTACCGAATGAAATGTCGACCCAGGACAATCTACAGGACTGAAACTTTGGGGGTGTTAAATTCGATCTACTCCATCTGTGTTTTGATCATCATTTAATCCCATCTTGACGTATCCTAGTCTTTGACAAAAACATTTTTGCTCAAAATTGTGCTGTTTTTAATGAGAATTACCCACATTAAAGTGTTGCTAACTGTTGTTATTTTTGTTTAAAAGCAGAGGGTCTGTTCATTCTTTTCAGATATTTATACAACAAATATTCCGGGGGCCATACATTTTTTGTGAAAATGATATAAAATGTTGGCGGTGGCTGGCAACTTTTTTCAAAAAATGCTGGCGGAGAAAGAGTAAAAAAAAAAAAGAATTAAATCAAAGTTTTTACATTACATTAAAGTGTTTACATAGTATTATACACTATATTAACAGAAGGAGATATTACATTTCTTCCAAAACATTACTATATAAATAATTTACTGAAATGGACAGTTCGAACGGATTCACAGAACTCAAATCCCATCGCCTCAAACAACTGTGAACCGACTCTAAACATTTACAGCTGAACAAATGACTTCTTAAAACCTCATAATAACTTGACACGGAGTGGCAGCCAATTCAATCAAGAATAATAAATTGCATGTAGCTATATTAGCAGGGAAGGCGGGCCAGGAATTGAAAGGACAATAATTTACTGTATGACAGGTAGTCAAGGACCTGAGACAAACTCGTTTTTTCACGCGCAGAGCCATTTCTCTAGCCTTGTCTTAGAAAGGGTTATTAATTAGCACTGAATGGAGAGTTAATGAGCGTCACCATGGTGACCCGAGGCTCAAAGACCAGCCGAGAAGAGAGCATGGCGGTATCCATGAAGAAAGTTGTTTGCAGAAAGGCCCTGGATGCCAGTAAAAATCTCAGCCCTGACAGAACGACGGCCAGAGACCTGAAGCACGAGGCAGGGGTCTTCATTAAACGCTGACACGGCCTGACTTCAAGTGAACAAACACCACTGGAATCCATCGTAAATAAAGCATCACAACTGGTCTTAGATCAGACAACAACAAAGTGCAATTTCTATTGATTCAAGAAAAAAAAAATATCGAACTTATTATGCAAGTATGAGACAAAATGGCAATTACTTACAGATGCAACATAACCTGTCTATAAATCAATTTGTTAACAGATCATACTTCATCATAACTTCAGGACAAGCTAGACTCTGCCGATGTTTCTCAACCTAAATTCAGAGACTGGGCTTTTCCACCAAGGACAGCGTGTATAATTCATCCTCAAATAAATAAACCAGCGGCAACAGCGCTGCCAAAGGCCCCAGATAGCTTACCATATATCAAAGTAAACATTAGACCCGGAAACAAGCGTTTCTGCTGCACTCACAGGCTTGCTAAAAACAGAGATGTACGTTCAACCTGTCTGTAGCAATCTGTGTCTTGTGAAAACAATAACATCTGGACAAATATTATCATGTCCAAACAACCTACGGGATTTCTGCAATAGCACATAAATATGCTCACAGTAAAAACACTATGCTAAAGGGTTATGGGTTAGTTTTCATGCATTTTGAGGATCATCCTAGTTAAACAACGGGGTGCCAATATATGATACGAAACAAAGTGAATGGACACCATCCTAAACAAGTAAAAAAAAAATTAAAAAAAATACTAATAAAATAATTAAAATGAATACATAATAATAAATCTGCTGCCTCGTGGTTCTTTAGCTTGGCTGTTTACAGTTGCCGAAAAGGCTTCAAAGTGGTCCGTTTACTTTGGGATCTGACAGAACTTCCCACAGCACTGACATCAAGAAGCTCATTTGAATTGTGCTCACGGCACGGCCACGTCGCTCAGAAATAAGGGTCAGTCCATCTCAAGCGAAACAGAACGAGCCGCTTGCTTCATACAAGCCCCAGATATGAGTTTGGCTTCATCTTGTTCTCTCAGAGCTGCGGTTCACTCGAGTGGTTCTTCATGCGAGCTCTATTTTCCCAGCGACTGCACCCGGCAGGAGAAAGGCAGACGGATGAAGAGAATCAGGCTCAAGTCAAGTGAGAACTACTGACGGGAAAGGGGTGGTGCTGGGTTTGAGTTCATCTGCGCGCTTAGATGATCCAGAAGAAACCACAAATCGAATAATTTACAGGCAGAGAGAGAAGGATGAGTAACAGAATGCGGATCGTAAGGATCCTATTTCACTATTTGTGAGGAAAACGTTCACAACAAACTGTTAAACTCCAAGTGAACTCCAAACAGAACAAACCACAACATGAACATGAAATATGCTGACAAAAACAGCATTACAGAGGAACGTCTCGCAAATAACTGTAATTTATATAAAAAATTATATATAAAATAAATAATATACAATTACGTACTAAAATATTATTTATTATATTAATATCATATTTAAAATAAATTTATATATATATATATATATATATATATATATATAATGTGCCTATTTAAATATTATATTATTTATAATATTTAACAAAAAACAGTGTAACAAAAGCTGTGTAACAAAAAACAGAGGAAACATTCTTAACCCAATCCCACTCTATACATTTTATTGATTTTAATAACTTGAATGTACTTAAAGTGTGCACCAAGCGCTAGGAAAATACAAGTATCGGATCGGGACTCTGTATTGGCATATATTCAATATTTAGTGATTTGGAGATCATATTGGAGGCAACAAAAATTATTAAAAAAAATAAAAGAGTTTAAAGCAGAAATGAAACTCATGAATTGCATTAATAATTCAGTAAAACCCCATTAATTATTTGAGCTGTAAAGTGGCCATTTAGCAGTGGTACTACTTTTCTAGGTGGCTAGTTATGCATTACCAAAACAATTCCTTTGGGTAAATAGTGCTTTATTAATCTTTCCCGTATTCTTGCATGGTGCATGTGAAAGCTACCAGCTTAGTGTTATCATGACTAGGGCTTCCCCTGACTGAAGATTTTACTATCCAACTAGTAGCCATTACTCAACTAATATACTTTTTAAATAATTTACGTTGAGGGAATGTATTATATATAGCCTATTATGCAGTCAAGCCCACACAAAGACCGAGACGACAGAAAGCAAATCCTGTTTGTGTTCTTTATTTTACACAATTACAACGTTGTGTTGTTATTGTGAGTGTACACAAATTATGTATTACTCTTCTCTGTATGACCATAAATAACGGTGTATTTAAGTTGTTTCCGCTGTTATCAGGAAAAGAAATGTAAGTGTTCACACCGGCATCTCAATATCAAACAGTAAATGTGCTAATACTTTAGCTTCCACGCTCCGCACAAACACTATACGTATAAGAACAGTGTTAAGTTAACGTGAGAGCGAGAGGGCATGTAAAGTTGCTACTACTTAGAAGTTTTAAATATGCCATATTTGAGGTCGATGGGTAATAGGTGAAGGTTTGGATTTTTGGATGGAACGAATGAATTTTTTTTTCTGCCACTAACGAGTAATAAAATGTTGGTCGACTGAGCCTCTTCTCGTCGAATAATGTTTAAGTGTCTTTTAGTGGGCAGCCCTACTCGTGACAAGGTTGTATTCTATCAAATTACAAGTGGCCACTCTTCTAAAACACAATGCTACTTGCATTGGCCATACACTTCCATTTTAAGTAACCACAATTTTCACCTTGATTAAGAAAAAGTGAAAAAGTGAATAATTATTTTCTGTGGCAATCAACATTATGCCATAGATGCGGTCAGAGCTTAACTCGCACTGAACCAGGAGCATATCTCCTAAGCTATAAAAGAGCAATCTTTGAGCAATAACATTCAAATCATTACAGAGCCATCAGTGTGTGTGTGTGTGTGTGTGTGTGTGTGTGGGCTGAAAGACTCCTGCTGAGGAAGTGAACAGCTCTTAAAGCGGGATGTTTACTGAACACCTGCTCTGATGGTATGAGAGAGTGTGTGTGTGTGTGTGTGTGTGTGTGTGGGTGGTCTGCCATCATCAGCTGCACTATAAATAGCTACTAGTCTGAAAAAGAAAAACATTTCGATTTCGACAACACAAGTAGGGCTGGGCGATAAAACGATAACGATAGTTATCGCGATATCATTTTTCTCGATAAAACGATATCAAGAGTTTGATAAATGTTCGATAATGTTTGTGCGCCAAAAGCAGAACAAAACTCATCTGAACCGCGCGCCTCACGGACCGTTTATCCGCTCGGCTCAAAGTCCAAACGGCAGCGCAGCGCGAGCTCACTAGCAGACGCGTTTACTCTGATCGTCTCGTCACGAGATCCAGTGAGAAGCGCTTGAGTTCAGCGAAGAACACGAATGTCTCAGTGATTTAAACCAGTTTAAAGGCAGATGAAACACCGCTGACGAACAGGAGGAACACTGCGCGCAACGATACAGTCAGAAGCTTTTCCGGCTACAAACTCCCATCATTTACCATGGATTTACTGTAACGTTAGCCTACTAATATTAACTGCACTATGAAATGTGGGATATACATATTGAATTGTATTATATTATTATTGTAGACAATGTATTAAAGGACTAATGGAATATAATTACAGTATTTAATAATGTATTTAGGCTACTGTTTTTCATACAAATACCATAGAAACCATAAAGTAACATTTAGCCAACATAGTGAGGTGCTTTTATCTGTGGTTATCATGATCTAAATGCATGATGCTGGATGACCAATGGCTAATTTTAATTAAACTCAGTCAGAATATTACATTTTACCAAATAAAAATTAGCACATGCAGAAACTAAGAAATATTTTTTTCTATTAAGATATTTATTTTGTTAAGGAAAAATTACAAAATGTTTGAATGTTCTACCTCAGATTTGTTTGTCATGATATGTTCTGACAATAAGGAGTAGTTTAAAACCACAATTAACACTCTGGTTTCTACAACTTTCACTTAGGAGCAAAAATCTGCTTGAAAGAAATAAAGATTTGACGTTTATCGTGATAATTATCGATATCGACTGATATAAAAAAATTATCGTGATAATTTTTTTTGGCCATATCGCCCAACCCTAAACACAAGGCTAACAAACAAGACAGACAGAGGAACTTCTGCAGAGGCAATTCTGGAGAATTCTGATAAAAGGCCAATACTTAATTTAAAAATTTAATAACTAATGGTATTAAATTACCATTAATATATATATATACATATAAATTATGGTTTCAGTCAAAAAAAGGAAAAAAGGCACTTTGAAATGAAGGGAAAAAACTGTCCAATGTGCCAAATTTGAATGTATAGAGAAAGTAAAGAGCAATATTTTTGCAACAGCCTAAATTTCAGTCTTCTCCTCACACAAAGCTATCAAACCACTTCAGAAGACTTGGAATATAGCACGAGTCGTGTACATACACAGCTGAAGTCTCCAGTCTCTTTCTCTCTCAGAGAGGCATGAGAATAGCACTGAAGTGACTGATGTTCACCAACCCCTCTGGGTTGTGTGTATGTCTGTGTACACATGAAGAAAAAACCCATATATGTAGTCTCTCGGCTCTGCGGCCCTCCTCCTCTCATTCCTTGGATCTTTTAAACTGAGGCCCATCACAGTCAAGCTGCCCTTTTCTCATTGATTTAGGAGCTCATGTTCAGTGGCATCAGGAGTGGAAGGGGGCGGTGGTGTAGGACGGGTTTACACCTAACATCTCAGCAGCAGAAAGAGCCTGACAGACAAAAGCCCTTTGGAAAGAGCAGCTCTCCAAAAACACAATACTAACACTTAATACTGGAGCTCAGACTCACAATGAACCTGCTTCAAAACTGGACATATTGAGTTATAACATCACAATAGGAAACAAATCATGTCTCATGGGATGGGAAACCGAGGTCTGAACGAACTGTTGGCCGATAAAGACATGAGAGGTAGTGCATTAAAGTGATGATTTCTACATGTAAAGGAAGTTCTTAGGGAAACAGGATCTACAAAATGCAAAACCATAGCTAAAAAAAAATATTTAAAAAAGCTTTTACGGTAAAAATAAATTAAATTTAAATGCCAATTGCAATGGCCAATACCTAGAAAGCAGGGTAAGACCAGACTTTTTATTTTATTTATTTTGGGGAAAATATGCAGTAACGAATTAAAAAAGGAAAATGGAGCTTGGAGTTCTTACTGGTAGCTGAAAACAAACAAAATAGCTATACAAACATGTAAGGCGGGTGTATGAAATGTTTAAAACTTTAAAGACTAATATTCAATTGCAATCAAATGTAAACTCTTATTTGGCACAATATTCACTAAAAATATGTATTATTTCAAAACAGATGTGCATTATCCATTGACAATGTGTTAAGAAGATTTTAGAAGTATATTTCAATTAATTTGCCAAGTATGTTGATGCTTATTTGAAATGGCTTCATGTATGACGATTGTTAAGCATAGCTGACATAGAAAAGCTATTAAAGAGAAAAAGCAATCACATGCACAGAAACACTGAATGGCAGTCTGAGATAAGAAGAAAAGCAAAGTGTCTACAGGAACAATGCCAAAATAAACACGCAGAAGACCACAGCCAACGCTGCGAGTGTGGTTTACATTTTGGGCCTCGTTTACATATTAGGTGCTGCCATCATGATCGTCTCACTAATGGAAAGCCTTATACGGACTATCAGCATTACAAATATAGATGTTTCCGTAAAGCTTTCACATCCTTCAAAGAAAAAAAAGTGTGCTGGTCTCCCAGTTCTGCAGTTATTCTTTAGAACAAAGGCTTTTAAAACAACACCAATTAACACTCGCACCTCAAAGCGCTCGAACCCATAGGGAGTGGTCTAATAAAACAAAGTTAATAATACCCACCCTTTCTCTCACCGTCCTGTGCCTGCGCTTCCTGACCGCCATCATTAGCTGGAGAAGGTTAAACGGGTTCTCGAAGCGCCGAGAGTCCCAGAGGAACACAAACTGGGTCAATGGTGAATATCTGTTCAATACAGGGTCTGCACTGCAGGTTTTTTTAAAAATTGTACTGCAGCCTCACCGGTTTTGAGCTGAACAGTCTTTGATTACTTCTTATTTTCACATTCAGGCAAATGTAAATTAATTTCCGACAGAGCAGAAAGTGCACATCCTTAATTACAACACAGCTGAGGCATTAGGAAATAAATAACTGATTCCAAGCAGAACCAGGAAAACTGCTTGCTGTAAACTACACACACACTTCATGAAACATGCTTTCCTCTGCACTTCCACAACTATGAATTCACCTCGATCGCTTACATTTAGACTTGGCAAACTTGCCAAAATAATGCATTAGTTTAGTGCAATAAAGCACTTGTCATCTGCTGCTTCAAGCTCTTTAAAGTTGGATGGAATTTCAATGTTTTTATCATTCATCAGTGATTCTGAAAGCAATTCCAATAATATTGTAGTTGAGATGTGAACTTTGCTATTATCATAGAACTAGAATGATTATTAAAATTGTATGGTTATAGTCATCATCCTTGGTATGAACATGTCTTAAAATGAAAAAAAAAAGTCTGTTTCCATTTTGTTAAATCTGTCAGTTTCGACTGAACAAAATCTGCAGACTGGATCACGGCAACTACATTAACATCAACTCAACGCTGACTGCAAAAAGTTCACAAAACTGCTTTTAACTTAAGACTTAAGTGATGAAAAATGTGGGATTCATGGTAAAAGATGAAATTTTTTGATTGTTGAAGATATTGATTGTTTTTTAATCACTAACAGTCCAAGTTTGGACCATTTAAGTGCATATCATTGCACCACAAGGTTTTTCAAGTCTGTTCACGCATAAATGGTTTGTAAAATAAAAGGCGCACAAACATTGGTTCTGTCTCCATTTCTACTAGAAAAAAAAAACAGGTACGGATGGACAGGGAACGAAGTGGCTCCAAGGTCTTATTACAAAGACTAACTGGATTTCTTTTCTTGGTGTAGGTCAAAAGAAAGATCTTATATCAAAAATAATCTCTAGGTGGAGCCCATGCTGGGTGGATCATGCAGCTTGGGAACTAGCTGTCCATTTTTTCTTTTTCGTCTCCATCTCTGTTTTTTTATTCTTTATTTCTCTTTCGCACCTGTCTGCAACTGCCCCTTCCATTAGAGTCGAACTCTCCTCTTCCACTGCGTTGCTTTTATCTCTTCTCAGCAGGCGCTCAGAACGGCTTTAAAGAAATGTATGCTCATACTCTCTGGATGGGAGGGAAAAAAACATATCCTGGTCCTCAAAGCGAGCGGAATAAACTACTCAGGAACTGTTAATAAACTGACATCTCTGTTATCTATCACTGTCGTCAAGGCAAAATTGCACCGGGAAAGTAAATTGTTTTTCAGTGGATAAATCCATCATAACATAAAAAAGGACAACATTGAAAAAGAGAGAATGTAGCTTGAGGGTTTAAAAGGAAGGCTACATGCGTGTCAGGGGTCTAAAGAAACCGTGGCTTTGATGAGACCTTGGAGAGACATTAATCAAAATTAATCAAAACATCTATGATTCAATAGCAAAAATAAATTGTAAAATATAAAGAACATTTTAGAGAGCCTGAGATGCTTTAAATGGATAAAAATTCACCCTCATGTTGTTCCAAGTTTTCTTCTGCAGTTCACAAAAAGAGGAAGTTTTGAAGAATGTTAAAGTTTAAACAACATTGGCTCCAGTTGACTTTCATTATATGGACAAAAAAAAGTGAAGTGGGTTTAAAACAACATGAGGGTGAATAAATTAAAATGTTCATTTTTGGGTGAACTATTCCTTTAAGGCCATTTCACATCACTTGCATCAGAGATTCAATGCACTTACCAGCACAAACACATTTCAACCACAACATGAACAACATGAAAACTGTAACGGGAGGACAATTTTCATGCATTTAATAGCATATGATGAGTATTTTCCTATGATTAATCTCTGAATGCCATATCTTTATAGTGTAGTACAACTCTTTGAATCTTGATTTGCAGTCTCCCATTTGTTTTTATTCCATGCAAATTGTCCAGTAATCAATGGTTGTGCTTTGAAAGTTGGTTCAAAGTTATAGTCTCTCCATAGAGTTCAATGCAACTTGAGTTACGTGGAACAGCCTCTTTTCAGTGCATTTGAAAAGGTAGAAATTGAGTAATTCCAATTTAGGGAAGGTATATGATTGCAGAATTAAATAACTGGTCTGGAAGCCAAACAAAAAGCTTAGTTAAACAACCACTGAGGCGTCACACACCCACAACGCTTCCCAAAGACATTCTTCCAACAATAACGTTCCTAGAGTTGAGGGCACCAATGACATTTGCATTTCAAGAATCTCAAAATCGCATCTGCAATTCCTAGACTCATGCAAGGATGCAATATCTCTTTTGACACCCACGTAATCTAACAAAAAGACTATGACTCACAGCTCCGAGCGGCTCTCCTCTGAGGATTCTGGGTGAGATAAGCTAGAAAGGAAGGTTAACCACAACAATGGAGCTTTAAAATCATCTGCATTTAAAAGCTCAGCTTCCATTTCCCTGACGATGTGTTTATAAACGGGCCCTTGGCTTTCATTAATACAGCACGTCCTGAAACGACACAGACATATCATGGGACAAAAAAGAGGCTTCAAACCCCCCCCCAACAACTAACAAAATTGGTCATGGCCAATCATTCTCTTCCTCGCTGAGGTTCTGGATAAACACTGTGGCCATCAATCATGGCATCGGATGCGGAAAATGGGAAAATAAGGGGAAGCGAACACTTTCCACAGGTCATCGGGGAGCCATACACGTCGTAAAAATTACCCCCATCGCTTTTCAATTACATGCTGTAATTCACCGTCAGGGCTAATATGATCCCAGAGATCATAACAATGAACAGATGAAGAATACAGTAAACAGAGATTCAGAACTTTTGCTCAAATCTTATGTTACACGGGGGGCGGCATCATACACCAACAAGGTTATTTTGAGGCCTTGACAAGACAAAAGTTTACTGAGAAAAGCAATGCAGACCTTGTAAAAGTGTTGTTTGCTAAGATATACAAAATGTTCCAACAGACTGAGATGTAGTAGTATTTGCCCATTAAAAATGTATTTAAATTGATTGTAAAAGCATTTTTTATGTAAAGCATTGCATTGAATTTAATGCAACGATTTACACAAGAACTTTATTTGGCCATTGAATATTGTATTTGCGTAAATTGTTCATAAAGGCATTCTAGTGTAAAGCATATAGCATTGAGTTTAATGCTACTAAGCAAATAAGTTTTATGAACGGTTTACACAAATTCATTCTAATGGAGTTTAATGAATGAGGCCCATTGAATGTAAGGTTTTTCTAGCTCTTGCAGACTTGTTTCACATCAAATCTATTAGACTATGTCTAAGTTATTCTCATCTCAGGTCTTTTAAGCCGAAATACAAACTCTTTCAACTCATTCATGTGCACACACACACACACACGGCCATATTTACACAGGCAGTTCAGACAGATGATCAGCTCTTCCTATTGGCTTCCTGCATAACACACAATAGCTTCCATAGGAAAACTCATCAGTGTAACAAACTGTGGCTCTTTAAATACGAGAAACACTGCTCATCTTTCAAAAGGGTGTTAAATTAAGTTCAAATCACTCCACAAAATGACTTTCCTTTTCCAATGGGATGCGTGAGGATATTTGTTACTGTCAATGTAGTCATTATTTTGGGCTCCTGTTGTAGGTAATTCAGCCTAAAAACTTGCCAGTAGTGAAAGCAATAATTTAAAGCTGGTTAACATCGATGTTATGGCTTTAATGTGTTCTATATTAAATAATGACAAATGTGGAAAAGTTACCGCTGGGATACGTGGAGAAACTTTGGAGTAGGACTACACGATCAATCGTGTTTTAATCTTGATCACGATTTCTGCTTCTCCCAATTAAGCATAATCGTCTGCGATATCGCCCACTGGTTATTAATCCTGAAAAAGTTTTTTTTTTTTTTTTTTTTTGACATTTCTGTTCTCCTGCACTGGAAATAAGCCTCCATGAGAGATAAAAATCAAGTATACATTTCTCTTAAAATATGTGAAAGGGGGCGAGAATGTGGTTTAAAAGACCCTTTAATGTGCTTCATTAAATTTTGTTTAATATATTAATAGCCACAGGATGATCAAGGGCATATCTAATGTCTTAGCAAAAGGATACGTGGAGTCTACTACTCTAAGATTTAATTAGACTAAGACAAACTACCCACTAGCTACTGCTAGTCACCTGCTCTGCCCTGAGGGAGCACTTGAACCGACGACCCTGGGTTGTTTAGTGCACCATTTGTGCCCCTTAAAAAAGATGCACACACAATGTATCCTGCGCCTCTATCCAGCTAGATATAGTAGTGTGTGTATGTGTGATAGAAAGCGAGTAGCAGGAATCTTGGTTAATTATCACCCGCCTGCTGTCACAACCATCAGTCTCAGTGACACCACTACTGGCAACATCACACTTGCAGGCTTATTAAAGCACATGTGCGTCTGTGTGTGTAATTGATGTATGCACAGCAAGGACGGAGCACCAAGAACCCAGCGTATAAACCACCAATGATTAAATCACGTCCTAGCCCTCATAACGGCAGGGGGGGGGGGGGGCCACACAATTAATGTATTTCATCCCGGGTAAGGGTTAATCAGTGTCCCCTGGGAGGAGTTCACTGAGTCGGTGCATGTTTGATGGATGTGTCCTGCCATTATAACTCTATGTATATACTTCATGTACTCCTGACATGCCTTCAATCATGTCTAATTAGCAAAAACAGCAATTTCTTTCAGATGCAAGGCTACATACAGCTTCTGAGAAAAAACGAAATATTTGCGATCTGACGGTACTTGAGGATGAAATTAATTGGCTTCCTGACAACATGAGGAAAACAACACTATCATTAAATGAATTCCCATCAGCAGGCACTCACAGAATCTGCAATGGAGAATTTGGCCTGTCATTCATAAAACACTACAAAAACACTATAATGATTATTTTTCAAATATTTCAAGTAATTTGATTGTTCGTTCAGCAGTTGGATCAAAATGATGTTAGTTGTGGAAAGTTCACACTCTTATTTTCACTTATCTCCTTTGGGTTCACAGCAGGAACTGCAAGTTTCAGAGAATACTACATCAAAAACTATTTTACATAAGATTTTACACAAGAATGGTGACAATTAATTGCTGCTTATTCGTAAACTGCATGCAAATTTTGACTTGCAACAGGAAAACTTAACACTAGGTCTAATGCTAAAGTACAAGAACACAATGTTTTCCCAAAAAATGGTCCATAATGTTCAAAAAAAGAACAAACAAACAAGAGCCTCAGGCAAACAACCTACATGGAGTTACTAACGTTTTAATAATTCAACAACAATTTGTAACCTACTTGCGTTTCAAACACACCTCTGCTATCTGCTCCACATCCCCGACTCTTCGAGGGTCAAGCGAAGCCCGTCTCTTCCAAAAAGCTAATGAGGAGGAAAGGCCGGTTTATCATTCGCCAGTCATCTCTGAGCCTGGATGCCCTTTATAGCCTTCAGTAATGTGGAGTACAAAGGGACATTAACGTAAGCTTGGCTGCCCTTTTTAAATGTATCATTTGTAAGATGTAAGACAACATAGAGATTGGTTTAGATAGGGATTGTGGCTTGGCTCAAGGTATGAAAGAAAAAATCAAAGCACAGTGGCTAAAAGCTACAAGGAATGTCATTAGCGTGCTCTCAGATACTTTATCACAATCAGAATCAGAAAGAGCTTTATTGCCAAGTGTGCTTGCACACACAAGGAATTTGTTTTGGTACTGAGGCTTCCAGTGCACATATACAGGTCCTTCTCAAAAAAATTAGCATATTGTGATAAAAGTTCATTATTTTCCATAATGTAATGATAAAAATTAAACTTTCATATATTTTAGATTCATTGCACACCAACTGAAATATTTCAGGTGTTTTATTGTTTTAATACTGATGATTTTGGCATACAGCTCATGAAAACCCCAAATTCCTGTCTCAAAAAATTAGCATATTTCATCTGACCAATAAAATAAGTGTTTTTAATACAAAAAAAGAAAAGTCAACCTTCAAATAATTATGTTCAGTTATGCACTCAATACTTGCTCGGGAATCCTTTTGCAGAAATGACTGCTTCAATGTGGCGTGGGCGGCAATCAGCCTGTGGCACTGCTGAGGTGTTCTGGAGGCCCAGGATGCTTCGATAGCGGCCTTAAGCTCATCCAGAGTGTTGGGTCTTGCGTCTCTCAACTTTCTCTTCACAATATCCCACAGATTCTCTATGGGGTTCAGGTCAGGAGAGTTGGCAGGCCAATTGAGCACAGTAATCCCATGGTCAGTAAACCATTTACCAGTGGTTTTGGCACTGTGAGCAGGTGCCATGTCGTGCTGAAAAATGAAATCGTCATCTCCATAAAGCTTTTCAGCAGGCGGAAGCATGAAGTGCTCCAAAATCTCCTAATAGCTAGCTGCATTGACCCTGCCCTTGATAAAACACAGTGGACCAACACCAGCAGCTGACATGGCACCCCAGACCATCACTGACTGTGGGTACTTGACACTGGACTTCAGGCATTTTGGCATTTCCTTCTCCCCAGTCTTCCTCCAGACTCTGGCACCTTGATTTCCAAATGACATGCAAAATTTGCTTTCATCCGAAAAAAAGTACTTTGGACCACTGAGCAACAGTCCAGTGCTGCTTCTCTGTAGCCCAGGTCAGGCGCTTCTGCCGCTGTTTCTGGTTCAAAAGTGGCTTGACCTGGGGAATGCGGCACCTGTAGCCCATTTCCTGCAGACGCCTGTGCACGGTGGCTCTGGATGTTTCTACTCCAGACTCAGTCCACTGCTTCCGCAGGTCCCCCAAGGTCTGGAATCGGTCCTTCTCCACAATCTTCCTCAGGGTCCGATCACCTCTTCTCGTTGTGCAGCGTTTTTTGCCACACTTTTTCCTTCCCACAGACTTCCCACTGAGGTGCCTTGATACAGCACTCTGGGAACAGCCTATTTGTTCAGAAATGTCTTTCTGCATCTTACCCTCTTGCTTGAGGGTGTCAATGATGGCCTTCTGGACAGCAGTCAGGTCGGCAGTCTTACCCATGATTGCGGTTTTGAGTAATGAAACAGGCTGGGAGTTTTTAAAAGCCTCAGGAATCTTTTGCAGGTGTTTAGAGTTAATTAGTTGATTCATTAGTAGATGATAAGGTTAATCGCTTGTTTAGAGAAGCTTTTCATGATATGCTAATTTTTTGAGACAGGAATTTGGGGTTTTCATGAGCTGTATGCCAAAATCATGAGTATTAAAACAATAAAACACCTGAAATACTTCAGTTGGTGTGCAATGAATCTAAAATATATGAAAGTTTAATTTTTATCATTACGTTATGGAAAATAATGAACTTTATCACAATATGCTAAATTTTTTAGAAGGACCTGTACAAATACAAGAAACATAATACAAATTATAAGAATAAAAAATTAAAATATAAAAATATGAGAATAAAAGTATCACAGTGGGGTTTAGCCAGAATAAACATTTACAGATTTACAGATTATGAACATATTTACAGTGTTATGAATATTATAAATAAATAAATCTACATATAAGTATCACCTGAGTTGTAAGTTATTGCACTAAACAGTGGGAGAATTGTACTTCAAGGCATATGCCTTGGGAGGTATGTTAACTGTTCAGAAGGGAAATGGCCTGTGGGAATAAACTGTTCCTGTGCCGAGATGTTCTTGTGGCCAGTGATCTGAGTCTCCGTCTTGACGGTAATAGTTCAAACAGGTGGTGTCCAGGGTGAGTGGAGTCTGTGATGATTTTACCTGCTCTCTTCCTAACTCTGGAAGCGTACAGGTCCTGGGGGGTTGACAGGGGGGCACCAATGATCCACTCCGCAGTCCGGACTGTCCGTTGCAGTCTCCTGATGTCTGATTTGGTAGCTGAACCAAACCAGACAGTGATGGATGTGCATAAGACAGACTCGATGACGGCTGAGAAGAACTGAATCAGCAGCACCTGTGGCAGGTTGAACTTCCTCAGCTGGCGAAGGAAGTACAGTCTCTGCTGGGCCTTTTTCATAATGGAGTCAATGTGATTATCCCACTTCAGGTCCTGAGAGATGATAGTGCCCAGGAACCTGAATGACTCCACTGCTTCACAGTGCTGTTCATGATGGTGAGTGGGGGGAGTGCTGGGCTGTTCCTCCTGAAGTCCACTATCATCTCCACTGTTTTGAGCGTGTTCAGCTCAAGGTTGTTGTAATTGCACCAGACAGCCAGCTGTTCAACCTCCAGATGTTCCTTTAGTCAATGGATGCATCACAATAAGGTGTATTTTCAGCAATAGTTGGGGTTTGTAGAGATAAAAAATAAAATTTTAGAGCAGTAAAAATGATCAATAATGAATCTAATGACCTGTGTTTTTGAGTTAGAGTGAGGCCATCCATTAAATTAGCCCAAAGTGTTCAGACCTATAAATGGCTAACTACATTTCAGCAGGTTTCTGCAGAAGAATGGCAGTAATTTGCCTTCCCTATAGAGACTAAGTGAGCCGATATCAGCGGGAGGCATCTAGCATGTGGCCTGGAGAACTGGAAAACTCTCTCCATGGTTACAAACCCACATACCTACCAATCAGAGATCAATTACCATGTCAGGCCATTGCATTTACTTTCGCAAGGCCAGCTCAAAAGACATGACTCAATCCAGAAATCAGTACTAAGTCAGCGAAATAAACAAGTTTCTTAAAATATGGAGCCATTTCAATCTTCTGAACCACTGACATGAAAGTTCGGTCATCATTTACTCACCATCATGTCTTTTCCAAACCTGTCTGACTTTCTCAGTGAAACACAAATGATGAGAAATGTCTGTGTTTTGATCCAATGCAAGTGAAAGGAGTCCAATCCATTTCTTGGAACCCATTGATTCTTCAAAATATCTACTTTTTCAGTTTGTGGAATGACATGAGTGTGAGTAAATAATGACATTTTCAGTCTCTTTAAGTGGACTTTCATTTACAGGAGGGTCAAAGTGTGCATTCATAGCTGAGACATTAGCAGGTGGAGGACAAATCAGGTGGTGTACGGAGCCCAAACGGTACAACATGATCAAATTAAACCAATTAATCACCGTTTTAGAGACAGCTAAGGTTCTCTTCCATTATTCATAGCCTCCTGCTAAACCCAATGGGAAAACCACAGCACTTATGGAAGGAGGTGAACAGGAGTGATTGCTATTCGACACAGAACATATGCCGAGTTTGTAAGGACAAATTATCAAATAATCAGGATAACGGGGGAAAAGGAGGAGCATCGGTATGAATGACTACCAGAGAAAGCTTTGATGGACACAAATCCATAATATCAACTTAAAAGAGCAAGAACAGATTGAAATCAAGCATATGTCAAATTGGATTTTGGATGATTTGGTGTACAACTAGAGCTGGTTACGTTATGTCTTGTTCAGGTTCTCACAGACAGCTGTTAAGACCTTCAATCCATACAAAAGCCATGTATCTAGACCCTCACAGCAAGGGTCAAACACTGGGATCCTCTCAGCAAGGTCTCTCCTGACCTCATTAAAATGATTCCTTCGCCGCAACCGCCTTCAATCTAGACATTCTTTACAAGCAGGATCCAAAAAAACAGTAGAGGTGTTGGAGAAGCAATAACAACCAGCAAGAGTTTTCTATTCACTGAGGCCGCAGAAGGAGAAATCAAGGGTGACCCCCGTCTTTCAGGGCTTTGACCTCTCCCAGTAAGAGGCTGAGAGTGAGGGTCCGCCTAGTGAAAAAGCTATATTGAGAAGGACAAATACAGTCTTCCAACTGCAAACAGCAACACTCCTGCTGGAATTTTCCGTCCTTTCCACACTCATGGATCTCAGTGGCTCCACAAAACCAAACCACAGTTTCAACACGTGTATTCTCAAAAGACACTGAATGCTGCACAACCCTGGTTTGTTTTAAATGCAAAAATCTGTGGAAAGACAGAGAAAGTTTATAGCACACGTAAGATATACATGATCTAGAAAACTATTTGAAGTCTGTACGGTCAAGTGGTTCAAGCTGTTTTAATGTCAGAAATCTGCGGAATTTCAATGACCGACTTGCAAAACTTTATTTTTCTGTCAAGCTACTTTAATTCTCTAATGACTCAGATCTAACAAAAGGCTCCCCAGTAAAATGAAACAACAAATGACTTGTCTTTCCATCCAACCACAAAGCGACACACTTCACAGCTACGTCTACACACCATATCAGTCAGCCATAGGCAATCTAGAAGGTGAAATCTCTACAAATTGATAAGCAGCTGCGGGGAGAACCAAACACTGTTACCCACTGCCAGTCACACTTAGACAAGAGCACACAGATAAGACACACGATGAATGTGTTAGTCTCCCCTTCTCAACCAGCTGCAGGCGGCAAGAAAATGGCTACGCGTCTCACTCTCGCAAAGAGCCAGACCACGAGAGTATGAGAGTGAGTGAGTGCAGAGATTCACAAATTTACCCTCTAGCCTTGTGAATGAGATTGCTGTTGATATCCCACTAGCAGAGGCAATGGGAGGGGTCAACTAGATGCACTAAAATGTAATTCAATCATTCAGCCTGACATTGATGAGTATTAAGCTTGCTTTCCAGACCAGAGACCCCTCCACCACCCACCCACACCCACACACAGCTAATGAGAGCTGGAGATAGCTACAGATGTCTCCATTTGTGCTGTTTACCTGCTGTGCCAAAAGCAATTACCCCAAGACTTCACGACAATTGTGACCCATTTTCAAAGTGGCATAAGCGATGACAAACTGGTTTTCATCTGATAAAACTTTTAGCACTTATAGGATGCATCAGTATTTAAGTCCCGCTGTACAATAATTTTATCCCTTAAAACTCTTTGATCACCAAAATGACATACTTAAAGCTTTTTTTTTTCCTTGAAAAAAAATCTTCACGCCTTAAAATAGCTTGAATGTAACTACACCCTTGCATCATTTGGTATACGCGGTTCTATGAATATGCAAATGAGCCCCGCCTCCACTCACTCCGAGATCCACTGGTTGACGATCACACGTTGATCTGATTGGTTACAAGGTAGTTTGTGACATCAGAAACACCAGCAATTTCAAACCGTGTTTTTGAGACTGTCTTTGATTCACTGCAGTTTTAAAGAGAAAATACTCAGCAATGCTGTCGACTTATGAATTTACACATGGTTTGTCTTAAAGCCTAGGATAAAGTCATCCAAGTTTTTCCAAGTCATCTCAATGGCAAAAAGTGTCCCAATCACCTTAAAATTTACCCTAAGCACCATTTAAAAAATTGATTTTCACCACAGGGGGGCTTTGAGCAATAAAACACAAGAAAATTAAAAAGTCTTTGAGAAAACCACCACTTACTGACAAAGTTTGTGTGCACAGATTTTCCTCCATCTGAATCAATTTAATCTTATTGCAAATTTTACATGTATCATTGAAATGTACCCTTCCCTAAAGAAACGGATGAACATTCAAATGTGCATAACATGTATTACAAACAAACTTTCTGTGCAGGCAAAAAGCATAATTTAGCTTCTTCATTATCATAATGGCAAGAAGTTTTTTGTCCTGTCAGCAGGCTGTGAATCAGCTAAATGTTTTTGTATCTGTTTGTGAAAGCAGTTGTATAGTCTAGCTAACAAACTTTCCGTAAACGTAAGATTAGCATTGTAATCATAACTAGTTAAGATTCAAAGGTTTGCATGGCAATTATTTGATCCACCATCAAATAAAATGTAGCTATCAGTAGCTATCAATAAGATTATTAACGATATGTACACTGAAAAACAGAAGAATGGACAAAACCAGCTCATAAGTTATGCTTCAGCTAAACTATTGCATGTCAGATCTTAAACTAAAACAAAACCATACAAGAGGAAAGGTTGATTCTGTTTTACAAAATTTCACGAGGACTTTCCATCAAACCAACTACTTTGCATATCCCGATAAAGCATTTCGTGAAAAGCCAGTGAAGTAGACTATTTTTTAGAGCCGACTTCTGTCGTATGACACTGTATTGAATTCAATTTTTAAAAAACATTTCTAATTTATGTTCCACCACCTCATCTAGCAATTTCTGAATTCAAGAATGTGTCCTGTATGAAAGGCATCTTTTTTTTTTTATCCATATTAAAATAATCTAGCTTTGCACCACAAGTGAAAGGCTAATTCAGTTTGACAAGGTTTTTTTTTTCCCACCAAAGCACCAACAAGAAATCTACAAAACAGTGAATGTACAAGCAGACTATCTTTGAGAGAGGACTTGTGGCTTGGCTTTATGCACGTCTGAAACCTCAGGGAAATGTGTTTCAAATAAACAAAAACTTATTTTCAGAGGGAAGGCATGATTAGTAACTCGAAACTGGCCACATACAAAGCACCAATTCAAGTCAGATCTAGAATCCTTTAAAACACAGAAAAGACTTAAGACTAAACATACACCATTCATCTTAAAAAAATAAAAAGCGATTCTCCGAGAAATCTGAAACCATGATAAGAATTTTCATGAAAAAAACACTGAAAGAATTTAAAATCTACAGAAAATTATGTGGATTGGAGTCAAATAACGAACAAAAAAAAAGCAAATAATTCTCCTGTTAAAACATTTAGTGTCATTTTACAAATTCACGTCACAGCAATCTCAGGGCAGCAGCTGAGGGAACTGATCTTCATTTGAGTCAGCCAGAAAATTCCCTTTCATCATTCCCAACAGTAAAGGTTCCCAAATGTCTGACCCTGTCATTACCATCAACAATCAATCAATCAACCTCTAGGCTCTCAACCACAGCTCTTTAAGGCGAGGTCAAGAGCAACCTCCTGCATTGTTCTGGAGTGGGTGGATGGATAGATGGATGATGGATAGATGGATGGATGGGTGGATGCTTTCTACAAGTGCCCTTCTTTCCAATGCCTACTTACCAACACCCTCCACATCTGTAATGGCTTATGGATCAATGACTTAAGCCTGGCAAAATCCTCTATTGCTAATTTGACATTAAGTTTACAATACACATTATATTGAAAGCAACCTGTGGTTATTTACTTAGTCACGGTTACTAAATAGCAAGTTCAATGTATAACCCTTTGCCAAATTTAAACCTTCAAGCGTTTAACAACTCAGATCTTTAACCACTTAAACATAAATAAATATATAACCAGAGTAACCAGAGGCTAGAGGCTGAGCATGATAAACATAAGAGTAAAAATCAGAGTAAACGAGATGGTGGAAATGATTAGTGAAGGAAACGACTGTCAAACGTTGAACGTTATCATTAGCGGGGATTTGTCGATGCCGCGCAATAACGGACGAGAGACACGGAACTTACCTTTATCCGCACCGGCGAACCGGAGAAAGATGAGACTTGTGAAAAACACGAGCAGCCGTGCCCCCCGCTCCGCCATCACTTTCTGAGGTAAAAAATACACAAAATAATCTCGTAGAAAAGCACAAGTTATCCACTGTGCTTTCTGAGGTAAAGTTTTACCGACTAGAACGGACAAGGTGCTTTATACCAAAACGCTGAGCATCGTCCGCAAACCGGCAGGATCTCGCGCTCCGACGGTGGCAAAAAAATAAACATTTAATTCTCCTGCAAAAGTCAAAGGCGATTCACCGAAGGGTCCGGGTGTTTTCTTGAACTTAAAAAGCCGAGGAGGGCTTTTAAAGGAGGCATTAAGTCAATCCTCAGCCGACCCTCAAAGGCAGCGGCTGCAAATCGGTTCCGAAGCGTTTAAAAGACCGACCGGCGTATTTCTCAACGTGCGTTCAACAGATTTAACGGAACCGCAGTGGAGTATCCAGCATAAGCACACGGCATGCGGTGCTAGAGACTGGGGTTTGTAGTGGGTATTAGTCCGTGAAAAAGAAGGCGTGGATTCTCACAGGATTCTGGATTTTTTTTTTTGGCCCGGGAAAGTCAAAAATCACGGTGTGTTGGTGCGTAATGCGCATGCGCACATCTGGATCCCAGTGTGTTTTTGAATACTATAGGATTCACACTACCTGTTTAAAATAAAACTGCATTTTAGTAGAATTTTATAATTAGCCTATAGTTTTTAGTTTATGAATAAATTAAGGTATCCCTGCTGGAAAAACAGCTAAAATCAGCCTAAGTTGGTTGGCTGGTTTTAGCTGGTCTCCCAGGCTGGTTTTAGAGAGGTTTTGGACACTTTTTTTATTAGCTGACCAATTTGGTCTTAGCTGTTCGAGCTGGGAGACCAACTAAAACCATAGGTGTTTTTTTTTTCTTTCAGCGGGGATGTGAATAACATCACATGAAGAGGCATCACCATTGTTTTAATCATACTTTAACCACAACCTCTGAAAGTCACTGTGTTTTCATAAAAACCTAAGTTGCTAAATACATGCCACAGGGATGCAGTTGACAACTATTTCAACTATTGTTGCCTTATTTGAATCCTTAACCCTGGAATATGTTTGTGTTCAAATTAAGAAGCAGAACAAAACGAGAACGTGTCTTGAAGTATTTGCCACATACCTGATTTTACTTATAAATCAAAAAACACTATTCAAAACCAAAAACTGCAGGAACCTATGGTGAATTAGGTAACAAATCGACGTCATGACCAATTGATCAATTAAAAGAAAACCAAAGTGCTTGGCAAGATAATTTTATATACGATTAGCTACTTCTAGTGCCATCCACTGGTTACCATGCAAAATAGCACCTGAGGGAAAGATAATGACCAGTTTTTGACTGGCAGCAATAAAACAAAGTGTGCAGTAATGTCTCCAGATGTGAACTAGCGACACAAATTTGAGATTCAAGACATCAGGCCTCCTTCATATCTGACTTCACCATAAACTTTCTATACTCATGTATGAATATAACGGTTGAAATGTGCAGGTGTTCAATACGAAACTAAGTCCTTGGTACACTGCAGAGACGTCACGTAATATCATAGGAGCTCAGGTACTCTTGGGTCTTGAAATTCAGCACTTAATCCAAGGACACAGTGCACTTGCTTGTCTTCCCTGTGGGCGAACGGCTCATAAAGAATGTGTATCCTCACTAAGAACAGAGGGATACCTGTGTATGAGTCACACACACTGAATATGCTTGAAGTGCAAAAAAACATGTCAGACGTAATGAAGATAAAGTTTCTTTGGAATTTCAAACGGAACAACGAACTGACCAATGCTGAGCAGGCCGTGTGTCATTTATCAAACTTCTTTGTGTTTTTGAAGAGGAAACAGAAGCTGTTCTTTCTCATCTTTTGCAGGGCCGTGTGTGGTGTACATCTCCAACGAACTCTGACCATGCCAATTATTCAGTGCTCTCTTGAAGAACAAGTGCTCACTTCACTGGGAATGAAGCCAGAATACAGGAGAGTGTTTTTTGTTATTCTAATTCATTTAGCAATTTTGAATAATGACAGTAAAAAGACTGTTGCTGCCTGAAAGTGACATGAGAGGCATGACTTTTACAATGTTGAAGGGTTTATTTGGACAAAATTAGGAATTGAACATTTGGCTTCCTTCAATTAATGTGAATTGTAATCGACTTAATTTATGTTGTGAATTGGAATGACAGCAAGAGGAATTTCTTGCACTGCAATTTATAACTATAATACAAAATTAAAGTTAATAAATTATTTTACACACACACACACACACACACGCACGCACGCACACACACACACACATTTACAGAGAGAGTGTTCATACTTAGTAAAGGTCAAGAAACTTGACATTGTATGTGCAGACATTGTATATACAGGTATATGTCATCTTTGAAAACCCTTAGAATTACACTGAACAGCATTCAATTTGCAGACTAGAAAGAAGAAACAGCTTGCCACTGCAGTGTATAAATGACTCCAAAAATCTGACAGATGGAGAACTGACATTGAGAATGAGTTTATTTGCTGTCAGAGCTGAAAGTAGGATGAGATGTCATTGAACGACAGACTCTGTGCAGGATGATGTTCACATTAAGTGAACCAATGGAAGATGAAGGCAATGGAAAACTGGATGGAATACTAATGTATGGCTGCACACCGCATAGTATTTCTTAATGATATAAGCAGTGTGCCATGGTAAATGTTATTATTCTTGTCTTGTTTTATCTTTTTTTGTGTGTAAAAATGTCTTTTCACAGGTGATTAAACAAAGTTTGTAGTTTGAAGTCGAGTACATTGCATTGTGGGAGACAGAATTTCATGCATGTTTTGCAAATGCATTATGCTTACTTTGCACTGAATGAAACCGTAAAAGTATAAAAACCCTCGTTTCTCTCTCTCTCTCTCTCTCTCTCTCTCTCTCTCTCTCTCTCTCTCTCTCTCTCTCTCTCTCTCTCTCTCTCTCTCTCTCTCTCTCTCTCTCTCTCTCTCTCTCTCTCTCTCTCTCTCTCTCTCTCTCTCTCTCTCTCTCTCTCTCTCTCTCTCTCTCTCTCTCTCTCTCTCTCTCTCTCTCTCTCTCTCTCTCTCTCTCTCTCTCTCTCTCTCTCTCTCTCTCTCTCTCTCTCTCTCTCTCTCTCTCTCTCTCTCTCTCTCTCTCTCTCTCTCTCTCTCTCTCTCTCTCTCTCTCTCTCTCTCTCTCTCTCTCTCTCTCTCTCTCTCTCTCTCTCTCTCTCTCTCTCTCTCTCTCTCTCTCTCTCTCTCTCTCTCTCTCTCTCTCTCTCTCTCTCTCTCTCTCTCTCTCTCTCTCTCTCTCTCTCTCTCTCTCTCTCTCTCTCTCTCTCTCTCTCTCTCTCTCTCTCTCTCTCTCTTCTCTCTCTCTCTCTCTCTCTCTCTCTCTCTCTCTCTCTCTCTCTCTCTCTCTCTCTCTCTCTCTCTCTCTCTCTCTCTCGAGTAAATTCCACTCTGGCCAAACTCAGGATTATAGGGATTACTTTACGGTGAGAAAACATCACCAGATTTTAATGTGATCAGGACAAGGCAGGAAAAACCTATTACTTGGAGACAGATCATGCTGTTTGAGTCAAGATCTCTCACACATAATGTGTCCAGTTCAAAGCACCGATCCAAAAGTTCATTGTTTTTCTCACTAAGCATTTCTATATTCAACACTCAGCTTCAATCAGTCATTAAAAGTGTAATGAGAAGTACAGGAAGGGGGGCATCTGTCTTTTCTGTATTAAGTTAGTAACTAAATTAAATAATGTGAAGGAGCTGATTAAATTAGCAATGTCGGCTGTCTCCTGTCGTTAATTACACAGAGTGTGAATTTGGCACGGTGCAGTCAGCGTTGAGCACTCGTCACCCAAACAGAGACAGGACACCCGGACTGTCAATCAATCTGACCCAGAGGACACACAGTCTGCAGAGACAATCATCGCACAAACTGATTGGAGTGTTTCCCGAATGTTCTCATTCTAAAAAGGTTTCATGAGTAGCAACAAATCTATGTTGTTCAGCACAGACACATTTATCCAAAAATGAAAATCCTGACTTTTTTATTTCATCTACCGTTCAAAAGTTCGTGCTCTCTTTATGCTCACCAAGGCAGTATTTATTTGATAAAAAATGTAAAAACAGTTATATTGTGAAATATTATTACAATTTAAAATAGCTGTTTTATTAAATGTAATGTATTCCTGTGATCAAAGCTGAGTTTTCAGCATCATTACTCCAGTCTTCAGTGTCACATGATCCTTCAGAAATCAGGAGAATATGATGATTAGCCAAGAAATATTTCTGATTATTATCAATGTTGAAAACTATTGTGCTGCTTCATATTTTTGTGGAAACCGTGATACATTTAATTTACAGGATTCTTTGCTGAATAGAAAGTTATTTTGTAACATTATAAATGTCTTTCCTGTCACTTTTTAAGAATTGAATGCATCCTTGCTGGAGTGTCTTGCCAGGTTTGACGAACGCCATTGGTTTGTGCATGTCATCCAATCACAATCTAGTTATATAGACTGTAGAAGTCTGAATGAAATTGAGAGCTATGGCAACTTAACTTCATAACTTAAAAGTCTTTGAATATATCAGCGCACAAGTGGTATAGACTACTTTTATGATGCATTTATTTTTTGGTCATTGACAGCCCCTTTGCTCACTATATGCTTTCATTGTGTGAAAAAAAACAACAACAACAACAAAACAAATACAGAAATCCTACATCAGTTATGTTAAACTTGCTGTATAGTCATGTTAGTCTGGATGACACCAAAAAGAGTATCTGGCAGACATGTGTCTGTTCTTCTATTGGTTTGCAGGTAATCCACTGAGGAAGTTTAACTCTTTCATGCTGGTTTGAGGGCTGTACCGCAGGAACGATTTCAAAGACAGGAAGTTGTTGTATTGAGGTCAAACCAACTTAAAAGACAGTAACATCCCACTCTCTCGAGCCACAGAGGACGCAGCGGGGACGAACCACAGAATGCTAAGAAAAAACAGGCCTAAATCTTCACACAAAAACAGCAACTTCAGAGGGGGACAAGCACAGAAAGCCCACAATCCTCCACAACCAGGGATGCAGCCCTGCTTTCACATGAAAAAGGCTCGCTCGCTACCCTCCTATCAGCCACAACAAGACGCTGTGAAGTCGGGGATGAGCTGGGTTCACGCTGCGCTCCTGCACTTCTCCGAGCGCTCTGAACTCCCCCTTACAGGATTGTTCACGCTTCTCTATTTGGAAATGCTGACATTCAGACGTAAAGTAGGCCACTCGTTTTTGGCATAGTAGCACGCTTATGAAATACATTTAAAGTCAACATGGACACAGAATCACCCTATTTACTCACTTGATTCATGTTCCTGATCTTATTGTACATGATTTATCGAAGCTGCTTTTGCAAATGAAAAAAGTTTGTCTTTGTAATCTTTCTTCAATGGGATTTTTTATTTTGCCTATTGCCACAGGCCACGCAGCTGAAAAATCCAGCATTGCTGGTCACCAGTTTAAGATACTGTATGTTTTGCATGCTGGGACCAGTGCTGTTGGACCAGCTACACCAGCTCAGTTTTGCTTGAGAACAGCAGCACTATACCAGCCCTTTACAGCTCTAACCAGCATAAACCAAGGTGGACCAACAAGGAATTCATACTGGTTTATGCTAGATTTTTCAGTTAAGGTTAACCAATAGTCAAATACAGTGCTGCAGGGATGACATACTTTTGTAGGCCAAAACCCTGTTGCATTTTAGCACATTTTAGTCATTGTTAGGGCTGGTTCAAACAGAACGCGTTTTTGCTGTTGAAAGCGCAAGGTCTAGAAATGTGTTTTTTTAAAGACGCGAGTGCAATGGTCGTGCGCGTCCGTGTTGCGCGTGTTTATATTGAAATTACATTGACCTTGTTCCTTGCCACTGTCGCCTCTGGCCTGCTCAGTTGGGGACACTTAATATTGAACAATATTATTGATCTAACTGTACTGACGCTGTTGTATGAGAACTGAACTGAGCTGGAAGATAACATACTTTTTTTTGCATAACTGCTTTATAGATTAAATGAACTCATTTAATAATTGATGATCTTTACAACAAACCTGAATCAACACTGAACTGATTTCAGCTGAACAACAGTCGAAATGCATTATTTTCAAAGCAGTAAAGCTGCTTCGAAACAATCGGTATTGTATAAAGCGCTATATAAATAAAGGTGACTTGACTTCAGATTCCATTGTCTTGTTGTCAATGGGGTTTTTAAATGGGACTTTGGATAAATTCTTGAAATAAGGTTTGTTGGTGAACACAAGCTCAAGATATTTTCACATTTTGTATGGCATAAAATACACCAGTAATACCACCTTGGGATTTTTTAAAAAGCTTTTAAAAAAAGCAAAATTGCTAACAAGTGTCTTGCGGCTATACAGAGGTTGTACTCTGTCAACTCGCTTTTACAGCCTCATTGTGTTTATAAACCTTTGTTGGTCACAGAGCTTATTTTCTGCAATGATCCAAAAGCCAATGAAAAATCCTACTGGGTTTTTGTCGAGGGAGCCAGAGTGATGCTAACTTAGCGGTTGGCCTAAGTGCTCCACAGCTTAGCTGTAAGTAACGCAGCCTTTCCAAAATCTTGCCAATACTTTTCAATGATTTGAATGCTTCCGACCAGAATCACTTAAAAGCATTGTAAGAAATCTCATAATTACGATTTACGAACTTAATAAGGAACTTCCCAGGAGCGCTTGAAGGCAGCATATCAAGAATTATTGATTTCTGTAAGTTTTTTGGGGTTTAAAATCTTAATGAGAGGAAAAAAAGGAAACAAATAAAGGGAGAGTGAAGGATCCAGGGAGAGCAGACTGTGTAATTTAGCTGCATGTATATTTCAGCATTTGTGTTTGTGTGAGCGTATGTCTCTGCCCTTAAGACGCAGCGGGGGGCAGAACGCTGATGAGGGTTGTTTGTGAAACGACGGGCATTTAAAATGCCAGCACACTTACTAGACACGAGCAGACTGGCATTAAAGACCACTGTGGTGCTTTGGCGAGCTCTTAAGAAGATTCCTTTTAATTGGCCTTCAGAGATGCCCGGATTACCCGCAAATTCTGTTTGAGCGACTGTGTTCGACACTGATAAACAGAGTAAAAAGCGGTTTAACTCGGGACAAAACTATATACTTGAAATTGGATTTGGCTCTGTTTTCAATGGGCATTTTGCAAACAAATACTATGCTAATTTTGAATGTGGTGTTGATATGATAATTAACCTGTGCCGAACTTGGTAAACCTGTCAATTTGTGGGACACAGAGCTCATGACGCACACTAATTGGACACTAAACATCATAATTGCCTCTTTAGCTGTCGACAAAATAGCTGCAAATTAGCGAGTTGAAATGCACATGTGCTAGACTGTTGCACTGCACTAAAGATTTTATACAAATCGTTCTAAATGGCACCAGATTAAAGTTATTTGGTTTGTAGCACAACCCTTGTGATAAATAAAGCCCTGCTTCATGAGACTCAAAAAGAGCTTCTGGTAACACTTTACAATAAGGTCCCATTTGTCAGTAAATGTATTAGCTAACATGAACAAACAGTCATTGAACAATATATATTTTTAAACTCTATATTAATCTTTGTTAATGTTAGTTAGTAAAAATGTAATTGTTCATTGTTTGGTAATGCTAGTGCATTGACTAATGTTAACAGATAAAAAAAATTATCTTAAAAACGCAGTAAATGTTGAAATTAGAATAATGTAGTTAACTAAACAAATGAAACCTTATTGTGAAGTGTTTCTGAGTTTCCTTCAGATGTCTGTGCCATTAAACCAAATGTGTTATTGTTCCAAATGTGGACTGCTCTGATAGCGCTCATTTTTTTATGGGTACGGTTACATGACAACGATATGCTTAAAACTATGACGTTTTTCCTTGAGTTTTCCGCGTTTCCACCAGCGTCAAAACGATCCCCATTCACACGTCTCCACGAAAACGACTAAAAACGCTGTATTCTGCTGCCAGGCCATTAGATGACGATGAAACACTACAGATTGAACACGTAACACGCATGAGTATGAGGTCATCATTTTCACAACTAAGCGTTTTTGTTGTTTACACGGACACCGTTTTCAAAAACGCGCACTTTTTCAACACGTTTTCAAAAGTTTGCGTTTTCAGGCACCCAAAAAGTCATTGTCGTGTAAATCAACAGCCAATAAATCAAGTGTCACGTTTTTATTTGAGACCGGTGTCGTGTAAACAGCCCCTAAGAATGCAATTCCATTATGAATTTCACTCTTGACGCATTTCATAACTATGAGGATTTTCATAACGCATTTCATAACTATGAGGAGGCAAATTCTATATAAACACTTTTTCCCTGCATAATGTGCATTTTTAGAAACATTTTATTCCAAAAAATAAAGCTAAATAACATCTTATTTTTTACTTTCAACAGATCCCATTTATGGTTCGATTTCCAATAGCTATGGTCAGTTGTGCAGCAACACTCACTATGACCAAATATACAGCCACCAGGTAAAATCTGCTATTAATAACAGCACACCGGTGGAGATCAACATGGGGTGAGTACAATTTTTTCATTTTCTTTCGTGATTGAACTATTCTATATCTTTAATAACTAGTATATCATCCCCATAATGTTCATTAGGAGCACAATGGATTACGTATATAAGTAAGTACATGAAAGGCTCCACACTCAGGCCGACGGTGGTTGTGTTTTACAGTCTCTGTGTGGCTGTTAATCAAGCACTGCAAGAGGCGAGGGGTAGTTTGAGGAATTGCCCCTCACAGACTCCTGGTGGGGTGTTAATGAGCGGACCGCTTGAGCTCAGCGGTGTCTTGCTGCTCTTGTAGCCTGTTAGTGGGATTGTGGTAAATTTGAGGTGGTGGAGGGTAGACTGTGTCCTTACGCTAACCCTTGCTGCTGGCTAGAAACTACAATTACCCTTACAGTCGTTTCTGCAAGAGATTCTTAATGTGTTTGCCCTGAAGCAGGAAACACATTCTCCTGTTTTACTTTTTATTTATTGGTTATGTTCAGAATGGCATCCCATATACTACTCATACTAATTTTTGCAGTGCAGAATGTTTGCACAAGGTGTGCAAATATTCATTATGCATGAAATACATACAATGAAATACATATGATGAATAAATAATTGCATTTTCCTCAGTGAATCTCATTGGTTCTTGCGGAAGTTCAAACGTGATGCGTAACACGAGAATGAACCTCATTGGTTCTCACACGTCAAGCGCACATGCTTGAGCTTCCGTTTACTACAACTGATGTGTTGTTGAAAATGTGAATAAAAAACTAAATTAAATCTGTTCATTTAAAAAGTGTCAGAAATGTTGTACTAAATTCACATGGATTAGTTTTACGATCACTTTATGAACTTTTTGAAGCGTCAAAGTGGAAGTTGTGTATCTGTCAATGGAGGGACAGATTTCATTAAAAATATCTTCATTTGTGTTTCGAAGATGAACGAAAGTCTTATGAGTTTGGAACGACATGAGGGTGAGTAATTATTTTCATTTTTGGGTGAACTATCCCTTTAATTTTAGGTTTATTTTATTTCAAAGGTGATGTTTGCATTTATCATTAAATATTGCATTCTTTTTCTCATGCTTAAAATAATAATACTATTAATACGAGTTTTTATTTATATACTATGATAGTTTTTATTAATGTTTTCTATTAGTTTTTATTATTTTCATTTTAGTATTTTGTTGTCACTTTTTTACATTTCTATTAATCTTTATTTTTTATTTCAGTTTAGTACTTTGACTTAAACTTACTAAGTTGTCATGGCAACATTTCAAATTTTTGCTTGAGTTTTTGTCGTTTTTATTCAAATTTTTAGATTCTATTTTATTTCAGTCTCATTTCAATTAACAAACACTTTTTAGTTACGATAAAACTGGTATATACTGCAGCAAGAGGTACGCTAATAATCCATTGTGAACATCCTGTCACTGAGATCAAATGTTGCTCATCTGTGATTATCTTGTCATTCTTCTTGACAAACCAAAGGCGTTTCCTATAGATCTATGATCAAGCCCCAGGGTAATCATGAGCGCGGACCCTCAAAGAGATGCTTTCATTTGCAGACATTCCCTTACCTCATCCGTCAGAGTAACATGCCTAAAACACCCCTGGTTCCTCAGAATACCAGCAAGAAGAACTGTGAACAGAACATATAGAGTGTTTATGTTCAGATGTATTTAATTACCATGCATGCTAATGCTGTATCTTTATAGATAGTAAAAAGAGCATAATAAGATTCAAATTGGTGTTGCAATGTGGTTGGTTAGGTGTATTTGGCACATGGCTATGCAGTTGCTTTGGTTTTTATTGTTCCTAATGTTTGTTTGTTTTCTCTGTGGTTTCTAATGTGTTCTGAGTTGCCAATATTGTGTTTTAGGTGTTTTCTATGGTCATTTTGGCATTGCTTGTTGGTTGCTTAGCTGTAGAGTTCAACATTTTATTTTGTTACTATGGTTTTAGGTGGTACCAAGTTGATCTTTGGTGGTTCATAGAGCATGATATTTTATGTTTTTTTTTCACCCATCTGATCATTAAATAACCGCACACCTCTCCTCATCTTGACGTAAACTATCATTCGCATCTGTAGCACAAATAGTGCGCGTGCGGGATGAGATACTCGCCAAAGTTGAAGATTTAGGGTTAGAAGTTTGTTCATATCTCTATAACCCTAAAGGTATGAGCACTAGTAATATCTCGTGACCCGACCTCCTGACGAAAGAGGAAAGCTTCTCATCACTCACACCTTTGGCTCTGACAGGTCTTGTTTTACAGGTCTCCACAATACAAGGCTCAGAGGAGAAGAGAGCTTTTGGCGGACATCATGTCTAATATCTTTGTGCTGACTCATTCCTCTGTTCTCACCGGGAAGATTAAAGGTGTGTGTGTCTTCACCAGGCAAGCACAAATGTCCCTTAATGTTTCTCCCATCAGTCCTTTATGGGTCTAATCTCTTTCAGGTTCCATCCCGCCTGTGCTATTGATCCTCTCGGTGCCGCCGACACAAACTACACGCACACGTTTGATCTGAGACAGACAGATGTGCTCGAGACTAAAAGTGATGGAGAATTCTTGCCCACGAGGTTTGAGGTCTATGGATTGCTTTCATAGCTTACCCTGGGCAACTTATTTAATGATAAACATGACTTGAGGCTCTGGATATGAAACTTTTGGTTCACTGGCATAGTTGGACATCAAAAAACTAGAAGACACTAAAGGGGTCATACTATAAATAAAAATGCTATTATTTTTCATTCTTTCCTAATTTAACAATTTACAATTTTTGCGCGTTAGTGACCGAGAAAGAACACTTAATAGGTGTTGTTGGGTGGTTTCATGATTGTGACATCAGACATCATAATTAGACTTATTTGCTTCTTAGTATCAAAGCTCTTTTGGACTGAGGAGTTCTGAAAATTAGTCTTTTATTTAAGAAAAAAACAAGGAAAAGGCATTTTCTTCAATTTAATTTTTTCCCCGTACAGGTTCCTTTTAAGATAGTTCATAAAACATTAGTGAGTGGTTTTTAAATGTCCTATGCGTGTGCATTATAAAACTGTCCATCTCTGCACTGCACATCTTAACATCCTCTTTACATTAAGACTTTGATCTAACAGCTAAATAGCATGTTGGTAAAAAGCAGTAAGTCACATCAAATGACAATTAGTCGCTCTACAGGCAGTAAACCCGTTAATAGCCATAATTAACCATTAACCTTCATTGAATATGAATCTAATTGAGCCTGTTCAGAAAGGCGTTTAAAGGGTTAAGACCAGTAAATGCCCTCATCATTTGGTGAGCTCACTGAGATTCACTGAAAAGCTCCTAATGGTGGGCCAAGTAGACATTTTCATCACTTTTCATGCCCTGTGCAAGTCAGTCTGAAGTCCATTATGTCTGCAGAACGGCACACAGAGGGTTAATTTGCCCTGCGCAGGTCGAAACGTTTCTGAGGTGTCAAGTGGACAATAAAAGGGGAGAGAAAATGAAATTTGGTTCAAATGGGCTATAATCGGCTCTTGAAAGGACAGAGAAATGTTGAAAGATGCTGATGGTGAGAAGTGTGACCTGCTGCTGAATTCAAAAACTGACTTTTAAATTTCTTTTCATTTCCACGGGGAGAAAGTGTGAAGGTTGACAGTCGTCACAGAGATCTGGACTAGTAAGCACACATGCATGCTTATCTCCTCATATAAATTCAAATGCTATTCACATACTGCAAATGCTGTTTTCAATCCACTTTAGTCATTTCAAAATAATTATGACGGCCATTTTGCACATATATGTGCAAAAACGATCACGCATGCTGTCTATAACCAACTGGATGATATTATTATTCATAGGTATTTGTGTGCAAAGTGTGGTTCTAGCAAAAATACATTTTTCATGTTTGAACAAACCCTGATGCATATGATAGCATGTCGCATATGTGAGTAGCATCCAGTTATCATCTTAGAAGAAAAATATTTTAGTTATTATAAATTTTTATTTATTCATTTATATATTTTTTTTATTTAGAATTTTAATTAACTTTTAATATTTTTAAAAAATATTATTTAAAAAAATTATAATAATAATTAAAATGTCTAAATGTAGCAGTCTGATCAAATAATAAGTTAATTCATTGAAGGTCAAATAAAATGCACTGAATTATAGAAAATTGGACTGGATTAATGCACATTATTTTGCATGTTAGCATGATATTCTTTATTTTAAATTATGTCTACCATTAAAAAATGTGTATACTCAACATATGAATAACTATGAATCACCCTGCAGTAACTTTTGCAATTTACAACATATTGTGAATAAATCCAGCAAACAATCATGAAACACGAGTCCCCTCAGCAGCTGCAGATGAGTTTATTTTAGACTTTGTTTGATTGTGCTTTTTGTTCCCAGGGAGGGTATAATTTGGTGCATGAGCGCCTGAGGGGGTGAAGAATACCCCTGCATAATTAAAACGACACTAACGGAGGGAGCATATTGATTAATTCATGATGAAGATTCAAAGAGATCAGATTAAACAGTGTTTGATCATAAAGAATTGGCTGTTAAAGATGCAACACTAATCTGACTCCACATACGCTAAAATATGAACACTTCGCTGACGTCTAAAACGATGTGGAATTAGTTGATTGTGTTGTACAGTTGTCAAGGTAGTTTATTCTGAAAGAGATCTGTTGTGAGTTTATGTGCTCCTTGGAAAGACGTGTTTTCATGTTTAAATGATTTATGAGTGATGAGTTCAAATTCGATAGATGCCTAAACGAACTCTAAGAAAAAATACAAATCTGCATTAGTGCATTCTTAAAAGGAATAGTTCCATAAAAAGTTTGGAAAAAGCACAAAGTGTGTTCAAAATTGCTCTTTTACATTCAACATGTCCTACTTGTATGATACTACTTCCTAGGGCTTGACAGACATAGTATTGAACTATAAAGTGAAGATACTTAGAAAAAATCTATTCTGAGTGCCACAGAAGTCGTCAATGCAAAGGTATATGATAACTGAAATGCTTGTTTTTTGGATGGACTATTTCTTTAAACACATTACCATATGAAATATGGTTCAAAGTTCAAATCAAATTTGGACCACTAATTTCATCATTACAGCATGTTTAAGAGGTCATCCTTCAAATAAGCCATAATAGAGTAATTATGTGGTTAGGCTGTGGATGTTTCACACAATGCTAGAACAGCTTTGAGAATAATTAAACCTCAGATAGCTCAGTTTGGCCCTCTGCAGTTTAGCTTCCACATGCTCTTGATAAATAACAGAGATTCTGGCCCAGTTTGCTGTCATGATAGTCCTTGTTTATATCCAGAGTCTGCAGGAAATCACTCTGTGAGTTTCCAAACACGGCCCCAGTTCTGGAGAGTAGGAAACATCGATAGTGCGCTGTCATACTTTGTAACTGTGACACTAACCTCACACTTCCACATACATAAACAATAGTTTCTGGACATTTTAGAAGATTTGTTTCAGATAAAAAAAAAAAAAAAATGTAAGCATCTGATACGATTTTAAGGTTATTTTTTACTCGCAATCTGTTTTTGTTTCTACCCTGCTAGAATATTGGTTGTTTTTTGTTATGATCCCATATTATATTGATATGATGATCCCCTTGCAAAGGACCATTTTTAAAAATCTGGAAACTGTTTTCATTAAATTTTATTCTATTTCATTTCTACCCATCATTTCCAACCTGAAGAGAACAGTCATTAATAAAGTCAAAGATAGAAAATTGTAGCTTATTTATTTTATCTATCTATCTGTCTATGTTCTATTTTATTATTTATGTTGTTTACCAACTTTACTCTAGTTTACATTATTTATTTTGTATTAGATTCTTTTTATTTATTCATTTATGTCTTGATCCCGGTGTTCCCTTGTCTTGGTTTTGTGTTTATGGACTCTTGTTTTGAAGTGTTCTGTTCCCTATTGTTTCTGAGTTCACTTCCTTGTTCAGTGCCCTATGCCACTCTGTTTGTTGCCATAGCAACCCTCATTAGTTGTCTTAGTGATTCATTAGCTTCACCCTCTCCTTGTTATCTTGTGCATTTATACCCCTGTGTTTCCCCTGTTCAGTGTCAGTTGATGTTTCTCTGTAGATGCTCTTGTTTGTGTTTCATGGTGTGCTCCAGCTCTGTATTTACTAGTTTAATATCATTTTGTTAAATTCTCCCTATGGTGAAAATCAAGTTTTTAATGTTGTTTATTTGTCTATGTGGTATTTTTAATATGCTTTAAGACAAACCATGTGCAAATTCATAAGTCAACACCATTGCTGATTATATTCTCTTTAAAACTGCAGTGAAAAGAGATGCCAGATTATCCCGTTATATATTTTTTGTTGATATGAAAAATCAGGTATATTTATCAATATAGAGGGTATATGATCTATATTACGATGTTATGATTAACTATTTGCCTTTCTCCACTGACGTTCTGAGTTGTTCAAAGTGTTTCTGATGATTATAAGAAGACAGTTGTCTTACTCTGAGATGGCGAACAGGAACATAGTTTGTGTAACATTAGCAACACATTATTAGCTGCTTGATAACATAGTCAAGTAATTATCGTTATGTGTCAGAATGATGTTGTACAGACCGATACCATTGTGCAGCGTTTACCTCAGTAAGTTGACCGAGTGAATATGTGAGCTGGTGTGAGTAAGTGGAGGCGGGACTAATTAGCATATGCATAAACCTGCATACTAAATGATGCATGGGTGTACATGAGTTACATTTAAGCAATTTTAAGGCATGAATAACTTTTTTTCACAGGAAAAAAACGTGTAAATATGTCATTTTGGTGATCAAAGATGAGTTTTAAGGGATACAATTACAGACTACAGGGGAATTTAATAAACCTAATCTGCATGTGGATCCGCCTCATCCCGCTTTCGCTCAACCCAACATTAAAATTTACTTAGTTTTATTTATGAATGAATGAATGAATGAGGCATTTATGTAGCGCTTTTCATATGTACTACTGTACACCCAAAGCACTTTACAATCATGTCGGGGTCTCCTCAACCACCACCAGTGTGAGCATCCACTGGGGTGATGCGACGGCAGCCACAGTACAGCGGCGCCAGTGCGCTCACACACACCAGCTATAGTTGGAGAGGAGAGAGAGTGATAGAGCCAGGTCAGTGGATGGGGATTATTAGGAGGTCATGGTAAGGTCATTAGGTAAGGGCCACTGGAGGGAATGTGGCCAGGACACCGGTTACACCCCTACTCTTTACCAGAAGTGCCATGAGATTTTTAATGACCACAGAGAGTCAGGACCTCGGTTTAACGTCTCATCCGAAGGACGGCGCTCTTTGACAGTATAGTGTCCCCGTCACTACACTGGGCCTCACTAACACCTCTTCCAGCAGCAACCTGGTTTTCCCAGGAGTCTCCCATCCAGGGTGATATGGCTACAGGGTGATATGGCTGCTGGCGTTATATACATGTATATATGTAAAATTTTTACACTATTTTGTCTAAACTTTCCATAGACCCACCACTCTCTTCAGCTTCTTCGTACAGCCATTCTACAATGTTTATTATGGAGGCTTTCAAATGTTTCCATCCATTTGTTACGGCTCCTCTAGAATATTTCCACCTGTTTTTGTTACAATCGTTCAAAGATTTTTCTGCCTGTATGTTACAGCTGTTTCAGGCTGTATTTATCATGGTTGTTCTCAGATGGTATCTGCCTGTTTTACTTCCATTCTAGAATATCTCTGTCTATATTTATTTATTTTATTGGAGAAATATATAGAGTACAGATAAACTAAACAGAAATCGAATCCAAAGATCCTCCGTATTTTCCTTATGCCAACAAAAAACTAACAAAAGTTATAATTCCTTCTGCAGATATTATCTACATATCCATATTTATACCCATGCATATACAAATAAACTTAACATCCTATACATGCACATGCCACCTATATTGTACATGCAAACATATGCACATCTTACAACTTAGAGAAAACTCCTAAAACAAAAAACTGTATTTAGTTATACTCAAATATCGAATGTTTCCTTTCTTTGTCTGTTACTTACATTTTCAAATCTTTTAGACTGCAGCTAATGCTGTCGAGTGTTTGGCACCAGCGAACCCCACATCTTGGCTCCAGGCCGTCAGGAGGTTTGAAGAGGTGAAAGCACTCTGCATGGAAATGGATGTCATGATCAGTGTGATGGAATATGAAAATGTATTTTGTGAATGTATTGGATTCAGTAGAGCACCTTGAGGCGACGCCCCAGTCCCAGATGAACGGGAGAAAGAAACAGCCGTCAATTGAAAAGATAAAAAAGCAATCTTGTGCACCTGTAACCTTTAAGAGATATTTCTCTCTCTCTCTCTCTCTCTCTCTCTCTCTCTCTCTCTCTCTCTCTCTCTCTCTCTCTCTCTCTCTCTCTCTCTCTCTCTCTCAGATGCTTTCAGCAATCACTTGTATGGCAAGGAACCAATATATAATAGGATATGTGTGAATCTGTGAAGGTGAATCACGTTTCAGAATCACAAGCTGAGTCAGGCAGAATAAAAACAGAGTTTGTGTACATCTCACAGCCAAAGCTTTTACAAGCATCTGTGTAGGATAAAGAAGTTAAAGATCTGTTCAATTACACACACATATAATTCTCTCATGTCACTGATGAGTATTTCTTGAGATGAAGAGGAAAACGGGATGAACATTTAAGCAACCGAAGGCAAAGAAAGTGGGCTTCATTTATGAGCTGAACATTTGTTTCTGTGTAAATTATTATTCTTATAAGTGATTTTTAGGTCTGGTTAGTTCTGGAAAAATCTCATTGACTCACCACATCATGTCGTCACAAACTCGTATGCTGTTTCTGTGGAAAAGAAAAGAGAATTTGTAAAGAATCATTTGACAGTCCATAGTGACCAGAGCTGTCAAGCTCCAAAAGGGACAAAAAACACCATTAAAGATTCATAAAAGTAGTTCATACAATCTGTGTTCTATTATACAAGTCTTCTTGTCATACGAACGCTTCGTGAAGCTGGTTTTCACAGAAATGTTCCCTTCTATAGAAACTCTGAAATCTTATTTACATTTGCATCTCTTTTGACATCTCACAATGTTTAACATCACTGAATGACATGAGGGTGAATATTAAATAATGACCGGATTCTCATTTCGGGTGAACTGTTCCTTTAACCCTCTGGTACAGTTCGTGTGTCGGTCAAAAATGACTGAATTTAGAAAACGTTTAAAAAAAAAAAAAAAAAACGTAATATTTTTTGGTAAAAAATGTCAGAAGACCACCAGAGGATTGAGAAGTGATGTATCTGAGACTCATCAGATGTAGGCTATTTAGGACATCCGGTAATATCGAAGATAATAACCTTTCACAGCACACCACACGAGACATAACCTTATCAAGACCTTCCGTTTACAGCTGACTGAATGTGATTTTAATCTGTCTCTCACCAGGTCAGGACTCAGAGGGTTTAACTTATTAAACCAAACAACCTGCAATCAGAGAAGCATCATTGTACATTCTGTTTGAATGTGAGCCAAGCAGAAAGCAATCTGTGCCTCACAACTGCATTAAACAAACCAATCTGCTATTGTACAGGCCACAATTTCAAACATAATCCAAGGCTATCCTTAAAGACCAAAGGGGAAAGTTGACATATTTTGTTGGGGTAAAATATGATAATAGCCTGTAATCAATATATATATACTATATTAATTTTAAGATCAAGATAAATTGTACTTCATTTGTCTTCCGGGTAAGTATCTTCTGTTGCTTCCGAAGGGCAGTACTAAATTTTTAAAAAAAAATATTTAAACAAAATAAGAAAAATCTTCATCCTGTTCAAAAGTTTTCACCCCCCGGGGTGCATCGTGTTTCCTTCTGGAGCATCAGTGAATATTTGAACCTTTTTTAATAGTTGTGTGAGTCCCTAAATTGTCCTCAGTGTGAAAAGATGGATCTCAAAATCATACAGTCACTGCAGGAAAGGGTTCAAATATGCAAAAGATGGCAGAAAAATTAATTTTCTGAAGACCATTGGTCAGTTTAATTGCTCAGGACTGCTCAAGAACAACCAACAAAAAACAAAAAACAGTCGTGGATCATCCAGGTAATGACAGTATTAAGAATCAAGTGTATTTAAACTTTTGTACGGGTCATTTTTAAAAATTCAGCTATTTTTTGTCTTGTGGACTATATGTAAACATCTTCTATGTGAAATATCTTATTCAGGACAGTGCTAAATAAAACATAACATGCATTTTGTATGATGACTCACAGATTCTGCAAGGGGTGTGTAAACTTTTGAGCAGCACTGTATGATCTGTTTTCTCTGGACATGAAAGACAGTCAGTTTTGTATAGCAGATATACATATTTGTTATTCATTTTGTTTGGACAGACACAAAACTCTAAAAACTGATATTTTTCCATTGAGATGGTTCTCTTTATATTCACTATCGAACATGTTTGATCATATTTACTATTACTAACAGGTTTTTATCTCATATCCATTTTTAGCGTTTTAATTTATCTTTTTGCAATCCAGTATCGTTCTATTTTTGTACTTTTAAATAACTTTATTTCTTTATATGTACATATGTACCTACATATACTGCCTTGGCATGAATAGTATACACAGAATGAACTGTACTGTGTTGATATCGAACAGTGACTTGTTGGCATGTTTCACACTTTCTTCCCACCTTCATGACTTGCTACTTGTCACACGTTAGATTTTAATGTATCACACATGCCACCTAGTCTCATCACTATCTCTCACTCGCACACCATCCATATAAAGGTGCTGCTATCCTTGCCTTCATTACAGCTGCGCCAAGCCGGGGTCCTCATCACGCTGAGATATATAATTAACACGCAGATCAGCGAGGAGACAGCCGGAGCCGGAGCCGCTTCCAGAGAGACTTTCTTTCACTAGACAAAAAAACAGTGGACAACGTTTAGATAATTGAGAGCTACGGTATATTAACACACACTCTTACAAGCACAGATTAAAGCAGTTACCTCAAAATTAAAAATCATCCTTATGATGTTCCATACCCATATGACTTTTTCAGTTTTTTTTCTGTGGGACACAAAAGGAGATGTTAGGAAAAATGTTTACTCTGCTTTTCGACGTTACAAAATTATATTCTTCTTATTTAAATGGATGCAAAAGTGATAAATAATATATATGTTATCACATATATATGTGTATATATATATATATATATATATATATATATATATGTGTATTAGTTTATTTATTGTATGGTGCTTTTTGTAGCTTTGCTTTTCGACATGACAAACTTATTCTGACAACTTTATATTCTTACTTAAATGGATGCAAGTGATAAATAATATACAAAATTATATATATATATATACCGTTGTATTATTTTATAATTTATTTATTGTATGGTGCTTTTTTTTATCTTGACAGTTGTTACCATATGCTTTCTTTGTATGGAAAAACAGAAACTTTGAGCAAGACATGAAAGAATATTATTTTATGGCTGAAATAACACTTTAATGAGCCACTTATTTTGTATTGCCTGTTTGTTTGACTCCACCGAAAGGCACATTACAGCATATCTGTGATCATTATAGCCAGATTTATGGCCGTTTGAGCAGGTCCAGTGTTCGTAATCAGGGGCAAACACTGGAGGCCGATGATGAATAATTAATACCTCCATGCTGAGATGGCATCAGTTGTGTGTGTGAGAAAAAGTGAGTTTTTATCTCTGATTCTGTTCTAACATGACTCCTGTGTGAAATCGGTTAAGCCGTCCATTTCCTCCTGCAGATTTCCTCCTGCTCGTAATCGTTTTCGCCAGGCCTCGTCCAGCCTCTTTGAAATACCTTTAATCAGCCGTTAGTTAAATTGTGAGGAAATCCTCACTCGTTCCCCCATCAGACCCGTATCAAAGGCATCCTACAGAATCTCCCACCCTAAGAGAAAAACGTGTTGAAACGAAACTATTAGTGAGAAATATTTCAGGAAAGCAGGGATATCACAAAGATCAAAGAGGCGACTGCGAGAGAGAGAAAAAACACTTATGCAGCAAAATACAAGATCTTCTAAGCTCTGGGAACGGGAAGTTCACACACTTTGTGCTTTACAATGACATCCCCTGTTTGAAGAGGATTAATGGTTAATTGAAGGATCAAATTGTGTCTGCAGTTTCTACAAAAGTTCCTTATGAGTACAATTTTACTGTAGTAAAAATAGAAATTAGTCAATAGATGACAATAGAAAAGTATAGAATTAGATGAGATTATAATAAAGCTATAAATATCTTATTAAAAGCTCAAAAATAAAGCTCAATTTTTCTTACAAAAACGCATCGCTTCACTTCAGAAGGCCTTAATTAACTTTTTGTTTTATGATGGATGGATGCACTTTTTTGGGCTTCAAAATCTCGAGCCCCATTCACTCCCATTATAAAGCTAGGAAAAGACAGGTTATTTTTGAATACAACTTTAAAGGAGCTGTATGTAAGAAATTTATTTCAATTAATCATAAAAAGGCCCTGATGTGTCACTAGACATTAATAAATCATGTTCATTTCAAATACTTATATCAATGACAACAGTAGTATTGCTAGGATATTGTCATTTAAAAAGTGGACTTGCAGCCCTCAACTGATGTTGATGTTGTCATGTTGTGTTTTGGTCTGATGCGCCACCCTCCACCTATCTACCAATCACAAAGTCAGTAATGTTTCGGGATCCGGGTTGCCAGCTTTGCTCTAATCTACCCTAACTCTAGTCGGATAAAAATGTCTAACGTTACTAAATCAAAGATTCCTCGTTATAATTCAGAAATTCGTCATGACAAAGTCCGAAATAAAACCAGAATTTGTATTGGAGATGCTTTTGAAAGATGGAGACGGCTGAAAACGGAGAAGAATTTGAACAGACGCCAACGTTGCTAATTTTCTCCTGAACAGGTAAGATTCATCTATGCTTGGCTAACTTGTACTTGATGTCAATGGACATTTAATATATTCATGACAGTCGAACAAAGTTGTGAATGTTCGTGCAAAGTAACGTAACATTAGCAATGCATTATAGGAGCCCGTTTCTCTGTCCTTATGCTGAGACGCAGAGGAAAACAACATTAGCACAGATGCTAACACGCCCATTATGGCAATTTGAAACGTAATTGAGACAGAAGCCTAACTTTACCTAAAAAAATTATTCGTCATTCGTTCTTCGCGGACGATGACATTCTCCAACACGGGCTCTCGCTCGCTTTCCATCTTTGCCGTGCGCGTGCGCGCCACGCGGATTCTCTGTCTCATGTGCGCTCGTTCTACATTCCGGGACATTTTAACTCATTTGCAGCATAACTAGTCGATCACGAGTGGCTCAACAGGTAAATCTATAGATAAACTCATCTTTCAGGCATTTGACCGACCGGGTTGACATTTCAGTGTGAGAAATCGGGGGTGTGGCGTGTGAGCGTGTGAAACCTCTCAAATGCGGGTGATCACGGCCAATGCGTGAGAGTCGGCAGCTCTGAAATTGAGTTACTCTAACAATATTTTATGATGAACTGAAAACAACCCTGTGATAGCCATTGGTGATATTGAATTTGTCCCGCGTTATAATTGCTCTGGCAAATGTTTTGGTTATTTGTTAGCCTGATTTACTGTGTACGTCTCGTCGTCACTTGCCATTGGAAGCTCATTGAAGCAGCCTGCGTTTCTGCTGAATCCTGCAGCTTATCTGGCAACCTTGAGTCAGGGGGATACACCGCTCTACGGTATTTTTAAAGTGTTTGCAGTACCAGTTTTGGCCACAATCCTACATACGGCTCCTTTAATATTGCGTTTGGCTGAAAGAAGAAAGTCACATACACCTAGGATGGCTTCAGGGTGAGTAAATTATTTAGGGGTGAACTAACCCTTTAAAACATAACTGACTATGACTATGATACCAAGACTGGCATTTTGACCTTAATTTTGTTTGAATATCTCTGTTCAAGTGCAAGAAGACATAAGATGTTTGCTTTGCGCACAAAAAAAACTTCCCATACAGCATGCAATTAACAAATTGAGTTCCCTTTTGCCTCTTTTTGAGCTTAATTGGCAAGGCTTAAATTTTTGTTTGTTCCCGTTCATGTTCTCACAATTTTGCATGGCTAGGATTCATAAAAATGTAACTGGCGATTAAATTTGTTTCATAACGTTACTCACCATCACCACCAACACCGATTTTTACTCGCATTTGGTCCTTGGGCCTACATTGACTACTAAATATCGGCTTTAAAGTCCAACATGTTACAAGTAGGCTATTCCTGCTTCACAAGATGATAAAAGCCTAGTTTACATGATTAATTCTCAATGTCTTGCTTGTATGTAGAGAGCGGGAAGCAAACGCTAAAGTTTGAACTTCTGTGTTGATAATAAATAAGTGCCTCTCGAATTCATTTCGTAAAGGGAACCCCTGACAGAAATGTTTAATAAAATATTTTTTATACGCATTTTTCTGAGGGGTCAGTCTTTTTAAAGGAATTTTGTTGGTCATTTTTGGCGCTCAATTTGTTGAGATACACGAGTCTGATGTGACTTGTGGTGTCCCTCAAAGATTTGAGTTCATGTTGACTCCTTTAAAAAAAACAACACAAACGTTGTTAACGATATACTTGTAATATATGTTACTTATGATCTGTAAATCTACAATAAACTGATAAATATTTACTGTACCTATATGTTTTATCGATGTCCCGTCCTAACGGAAAGCGTTAGCGGAAAGTGTTGTTATCATCACTACCTCATTAGGCGAACACCTGTGGACTTTTTTTAAAAACTGTTTTTTTTTAGCGTTCATTGTGTAATATGTAGATTTACATCGTGTGTGTTATGAATGAATACTTCTTTTTTTTTTCAACGAACCCAAAACCCAACCTGCCAGCAAATACTCAATAAGATTTTTGATTGATCATACGGTATTATTGCAAACATGGTTTAATTATAACTTATAACTTATAATTTATAAGTCATTCTGTCGAGCAATGGCAGTTTATATCCAGAAATCCAGTCAAAGTTTATTCATGACATGTCCAGAGGAATAAAACTCAATTAAACATGATCAGCTGCTTTGATATTTAATTCACAGGAGGGGAAATAGCGCCACCTGCTGATCAACATGAGAACTTGCACATGTTTATGCTACAAACAACAGTGTATTACCATTTTAAAATGCCCTAAAATAATGACATTTACATGTCTAAATAACCATGGTAAAGAAATATTGATGAGCAGATTCAGCACTGTAGTGAACTCCTTTGAAATGAACTGATGTAATAGTGTTAGTATTTGCTGACTGTGTTCTCGTTTGTTTTATAAACTGCTGCATTGCCATCCACACATCCAAAATCCATTTCAGTTTAATGAGTTTGTGTCTCTGGGGTTCACAAAATATATATTGGGGGGTCTGTCATGATTTACTTGTAATTGCGTCTATTGACAGCAGGTTTATTGCTCTACACAAACTTTGATTGGTCTCTCACTTAAGATAATGCTGTAGATCAGAAGATATACATTCATGTGTATGCATTAAATTAATTAAATGAAAAAGAAATAGAAATAGAAAATACAAGACATATTACACACACCTGGTTATCTAAACCGGGGCTTCCCATTGACTTCACTTGTTCACTAAAGTTCCGGTCGAAATTGTAAACTAAAATAAATTGTAATACATTATAATATAATATAATAATATTTTAAATAATATAACATAACATAATATAATATAATTATATACTCATATAATTATACACTATAATAAATGTTTTTAATTTTTAGAAAGGATTTTATGAACATTATAAAATATTTAATATTTAAAAAAGTAAAGTATAAAATATATAAAGTATATAAAATAAAATATGAAAGGTATATAATAATATAATATATAATAAGTATAACATTTAATTGAAAAATTAGAGCTCAAATTGCTTAATTTTAAAATAACGTTATTATAAATCAGTGCTGTCAAATCGATTCATGGCGAAGATGAACGTTTGTGTTCACACACGCACATAGCCTACTTTGTAGGATGCGAATAATCCTTTGACTATTATAAATATAAAAATACATATATTTTAAAAGTTTTATTCGCTGATTAAAATTAAAAAATACATTGATCTGTACTTCATCATTTAGTTGTTGTGCTTTATACATCTGCTAAAGGTGTGTTTACATAAAAACTTGCTGAGGTCTGACCATTTAGACGTGGCGCCGGGCAAAGATACGTTCACCTTCATCAGCGCATCCACTCGACGTGGGGTTCCGGTTACGTCACCAACGCTCGGCGGAGCTTCTGATTGGTTACTTGGGATTGCCAGGTTTCCCTAAAGCCAACAACACTATTCTATTAGTGGGTTAAACGCTGAAAATTACATACATTTTAAAGTGCCGTTAAAGTAAGTTTTGTATTATGTAATATTAATTATCTCTGTTTAATTTTATTTCCATTTTTAACTCAGTGAAATTTGATCTGTAAACTTGCTCTCAGGAGAGAGTGGAGCGGCTAGTAACTAACAAACAGACTCTCGATCAAGAAGGGTGACACAACTCAACTTCACCACACACACACACAAACACAAACACACTATTTCGTCTCGTCTATCATCCGTCAGGTTAGTGATCTACCATCTGGTCAGATTGTCGAAAGGTGTTTTGATTATATCAACTTAAAGATAAAGTGTTGCATTCTGGTTATGTGTAAACTGCTGGTTTATTTGCTATGTGGCTAGCTCAAGTTAGCTCATTGATTTCCCTCTAACATGTTACTTACTTATCAGAAATGTCATTTTAACTAAAACATAATTTTAAACCAGTCGTATGTTCCTGGTGGTCTCGGTCGGGTGTGTATTTATTTGTCGTGTTCATTTAAAGTCCCATACATGAGCAGAAATGGGCTGTTAGCACTAGCCAGCTACTGCTGTTATTGCACAATAAATCTGATCAATTTGTCCAACGGGTTTGAGATTATATATATATATGGAGAGAGATGTGCGCGTGCACAGCTACTGCGGTGTTATAAATAGATATGCATTGGTTTCAGTTGTAAATCTAAAATCTACTTCCTGTCCAGTGTCCGAAATAACATGTTATTACCATGATAGTACCACAGCATGTCCAAAAAACATGCAAATTCACTGTTATCATATCAAAAATTGTCAAAGTTTGACCATGCCACATCCCCAAAGTACCATGGTTTACCACGGTGGTACATGCAATGTCTAATATATCATGGTAATACTATGGTGGTACATGTAGAAACAACAAGGTATTACCATGGTACATATATCAAAATATGGTATTACCATGGTACATGTCCAAAAAAGATGGTATTACCATGCATATACCAAACTGAGGTATTACCATGATATGTGTCCAAAAATCATGGTATGTCTTTAAATAAACTATTGTATTACCATGGTACAGGTCTAAGAATCATTGTATGTGTCTAAATAGAGCATTGTATTACCATGGTACATGTCTGAAAACATGGTATTACCATGATATGAGTCCCCAAAAAATTAGTATGCATGTATGTGTCTAATTAAACCATGATATTGCCATGGTGCATGTCCTAAAAAACCTTGGTTTCTACCATGGCAGCCTGAAGAGAAAGTGTGTGTTTCACAGGTCATGTGGAGGAAGGCTGTGCTGGTGGCCCTGTTGGCGTTGGGGATGGCTTATCTGTACAACACTGACCCGGAGCTACCGGCCCGTGTGCTGAACTACATCAGCCAATCGCTGCCTCAGATGGAGTTGAGTGACAGCTCAGAGTCCCGCCCCCCTGCGCTGGAGGAGGCCATCGCTCACGCCTGGCAGACCCTGATCACGACTCCGGCCCGGCGCTGGGGGAGAGTGGCTGTGGGGTGAGAGACTCGCAATGCACTCATTTATTCAGAACTTTCTTTGTTCATTGTCTTCTTTAATTCTTTTTGGATTTTTCTCATTGGTTCTTCAGTTGTTCTGTTGTTTTTGTCCTTGGGTTCAATAGTTTTTTTTGTCTTATCCTTTTGCTTTTATTTTGTTCTGTCATTTGTTTCTTTCCTTTTTTGTTCAAACAAACCCTTTTTTATGAGTATAAACGTGTTAGTAAATATTATTATTTACACACTGTTAGAGTATATTAATATTTTTAATTAACTTTTATTTCTACATATGTTAGTTTGTTTTAGAGATTTTGTTACGTGCTTTTGTCATTTATTAGTTTTTCCTAAACTTTTCTATTTTGTTTTATTTTATTTTAGTACTTCAACTTAATTTTATTTTTTTCAGATTATTTATTATATCACTTTATTTTATATTTAAGTATATATTTATTAGGAATTAATTAATTATTAATATTTGTAACTTATCATTTGTTTATGATTAATTATATATTTATAATTTATTTAGTCATTTCTAATTTCCGTTGAAGTTAATTTTTTTCATCTAATATTTAAACTTTATTCTATTTCAATAACTGATTTTTTAAAAATAGTTTTAGGTAACAATAACAACTTGTGGCTGATTGATTCAGTAGGATAGGATGCTTTTTTCTTTTTGTAAATTATTTCAGTTAAACATAAACAAATAAACCATCTTTCTAGGAATAGGTTGTGACTCATTTGTTCATTCATTATCGTTGATTCATTATTTTTATATATTTGTTTTATTAATTCGGTAACACTTTACAATAAGCTTTCATTAGTTAACATGAACTAATAATGAACTGCACATTTATTAATCTTTGTTAATGTTAATTTTAACATTTACCAATACATGATTAAAATCAATAGTTGTATTTGTTAAGTTAATGCACTGTGAACTAACATGAACAGCTGGATTTGTATTAGCTAACATTAGCAAAGATTTACAAATACAGTAACAAATGTATTGCTCATGTCAGTTAATACTAATGAAAGCTTATTGTAAAGTGTTTCTATTAATGAATGAATTCTGTGAATGTTTTGCTCACAGTAGTTGGGCCTCACAGGTCTGAACGTGCATCTGTTCTTCAGCGCTTTGTTTGCTCTGTTGTTCAGGGTGAACGCCTGTGTGGATGTGGTGGTGTCTGGGGTGGGGCTGTTACAGGCACTGGCTCTCGAACCGGGTCCCGGCAGAGACCACGAGGTGCTACACAGCAAAGAGGACCTGAAAGAGGCCTTCATCCACTACATGGGGAAGGGCGCCGCTGCAGAGCGCTTCTTCTCAGATAAGGAGGTTTTTCAAAGGATCGCACGGGCGGCTGCCGAATATCCCGGCGCTCAGGTGCGCAGTGAAGTGTTTTATCACGGAAGGAGTGGCCCTTATAACTTTGCTTTCCTCAGGGCACGAGCCGAGGACTGAGATTAGCCGGTCTCTGAGCACACTAAAAAATGTCCGACAGGTTTGACTGCTCTGATTAAAGTCTTAAGGTGATGATACACAGGGCAACTTTTTGAGCAATGTTGCAGGGCAATCTTGCCGAGCGATTGTTACGTGGGCACTTTCCCATTGAAAATGGGCAATAAATTTCTATCTGGATAATTTGGATCGGTCTTGGGCCCTGTGTCTCATCTGGTTACCTGTTGACAGCAATATTGCCCAAAAAGTTGCCCTGTGTATCATCACCCTTAGTGTGATTAAATTCAAAGTGTGCGATTGATTCTGCATATGTCCTATAATATAATTTTGGCAACTGCTGTAAATGAATCTGGCCCTTGAGATCCGATGGTTTAATGTGAATGTGCACGAGAGGGAATTGAGTTTCTGTGTCAAATTTAATTTAGCATAATCAACAGTAATTAATAGGTGCAGAGCTCAGACTGAGGCTGATCCATGAGACTATTTTCATGACAAATCATACGCATTATAAATGCATTATACACATTTTCACAGAAGTTAAGTCAACAATATTTTTCTCACAACAATATATAAAATATCTGGCAGTTATATAAGCACTTTCAATTTGATGTTTGATAGAAAATCTGATATTTTCCTAGTAGAAGTCTTTTAAAAAAACATTACAGGATCGTTTGCTATAAAATACTCTTGTGATTGATCTTGTATGTTTTAATGAGACCAGATTTCTGATATTTACTCAAATTGCTTTTTTTTCTTGTTTCTTGCAGCTTTATGTGGGCGGAAACGCTGCTTTGATTGGCCAGAAACTAGCGTCTAACCCACAACTCGTGGTGAGTGTCTGTTGTGCTACTGAGCGAGCTTCAAACTGTTCTGCTAGTGCTAAAATCATTGATCGCATCACTGGACAAAAGGTCAAATTGTCCTGAATTTTCTTTCCATAATAACTGTGATCATTTTTAAGAGAGCAAAAGCAGTTCATTCATACCTGATGAGCACCTGATTCTAGTTTTCTAAAGAGTGCTGTGTTCTCTCAGGTCCTCTTGTGTGGCCCGGTGGGGCCGAAGCTTCATGATATGCTGGATGAACAGATCGTGGTCCCGCCAGAGTCTCTTCAGGAGACCGATGAGTTCCACCTGATCCTGGAGTACAAGTCGGGTGAGACTCGCTCGAAATCACATTTGATTTCTGTGACACATTGAAACATTGAATATTCTGTAATGAAGTTTTCACAGTAAGGCCCCGTTTACACGAAGGGAAAACGCAGATATTTCCCTACGGTTTGGTCTCTCATTTACACGAAAACCCCGTTTTTAACACAGAAAACGATTACTTCTAAAAACTCCGGCCAAAGTGGAGATTTCTGAAAACGCCGATTATGTGTTGCCGTGTCGACTGGGAGAAACGGGTTTTAGGGTCTCTCTTGTCGATTCTGAGGATTCTGATTGGCTTGCATGGCTTTTTCCTTCTCTCTACACTGCCGCCCATACGTTTGGCATAGTTATGATGGCGCTCGCGGCGTATTTATGCGGGTTGTGTGCACGATGTTATTATTGAAAACGGAGGGGGAGGAATATTAGTTTCTCTAAATACCCGGCTATATGTAAACGTGGCCTAAGACTAGAAACATACTCTCTCTGGCCACACTATTAGGTACACCTGTTGAACCGTTCGTTAACGCAAATATCTAATCAGCCAATCACATTATGGACCAGAATCTCTGAGGAACGTTTCCATCGCCTTGAATATGTTGAATATTCGAATATGTTGAATATATGCCACGAAGAATTAAGGCAGTTTTGAAGTCAAAAGGGTCCAACCTGGTACTAGCAAGATGTACCTAATAAAGTAACCGGTGAGCGTATATTAAAGTCCCCCTGTAGTCAATCATTTTATCCCTTAAAACTCACCTTTGATCACCAAAATGTCAGATACACCAGTTTTAAGGAGAAAATACTCAGCAATGGTTTTGACTTACACATGATTTGTCTTAAGGCATATTAAAAACACCTCGAGACACCTGGCACTCGTTTGTGCGGATGAGCGGCCGGAGCATGTTAAGGGTTTTCTGTTAGAGCGGTGTCGTGTCAGCGGCCCCTAAGTTAATAACTAATGATCTTTGATCAATCAAAACTAACTTTATCTGGACAATAACTTTATTCTAGAGCTGCTGTAAAGCCAAAACAATCTCAGTTACTGTAATCTCCTGTTATCACTGTAAAGCTGCTTTGAAACAAACTATATTGTTAAAAGCGCTGTATAAATGAAGGTGACTTGAGTTGATATAGAGATATAAACAACACAAAAGCTTGATTTTCAACACAGGGGGACTTTAAGAAAGTGTTTCCTCTCTGCTGCCCCTACAGGTGAACAGTGGGGTTCCTCGAAAGCTCCTCAGGCTAACCGCTTCATCCTGTCCCATGATGTGTCCAATGGGGAAATGAGCTCGCTGGAGACGTTCGTGGCCAGTTTGGAGGAGTTCCAGCCGGATCTGGTGGTTCTGTCCGGACTGCATATGATGGAAGGAATGGGCCGAGATCTCTGGGAGGAACGACTGAAAGAGGTCTGAAACCAGAATTGCCCAATTTCCATCGGATTTAAAAAGAGAATCATTGGTTACCGCATATTTTTAAAACAAATCGTTCCAATTCTAAAACCTGATTGGATGAGCCAAACTTTTGATATAGTATTACAATATAGTACGTGTATACAAATGCCATTTTAATATAGTATTGATGTAGTATTTGCTGTTCTGGCAGAGTAACAGAGATATTTGTGACCCTGGACCACAAAACCAGTCTCAAGGGTACATTCTTTTAATTGAGATTTATACATAATCTGAAAGCTGAATAAATAAGCTTTCAATTGATGTATGGTTTGTTAGGATAGGACAACTATTTGAAAATCTGGAATCTGAGGATGCAAAAATCACCTTTAAAGTTGTCCATTTATGTTCGTGCTTTTGCTTCATTCACTCACAAAAATAATTTATTTATATATTTACGGTAGGAAATTTACAAAATATCTACATGGAACATGATCTTTACTTAATATCCTAATGATTTTTGGCATAAAAGAAAAAGCGATAATTTTGACCCATATATTTACAAATATACCCGTGACTGGTTTTGTGGTCCAGCGTCACATTTTGAGGTCAATTCACTGCTGCTTACTTCTTAGATTTTTTTTTTTATGGTGATTGTGTTCTGATTTCCTGCAGGCGGTGGTTGCGATCTCAGACGTGAGGAACGATGTGCCCATCCACCTCGAGCTGGCCAGCATGACAGACAGAGACTACATGACCCGGATCCTGCAGGAGGTAATTGTGTAGGTTTAATGAATGACATGGACATACAGGATGAAGCTCGGGGATTGTTGTTAGTGTGTCAAACAGTGGCCAGTGTTGAGGAATGTTCATTTTAAGAGTAACACCTTCTAGTGTTCCATTGTAAAAAGTCACTGAGTGCTACATTGTTAATAAAAAATAAATAAAAAAGCTACTTTTTCATCTGATTTTGCCTCTCTCCAATCAAGGAAAATGACACTATCCTTGCTTTAAAAAAAAAAATCTAAATCGTATCTAAAAAGAGAATTATAATTTTATGGGGGGTTTTACAAATCATTGGATATTTACTTACTTGCTTACTTTATTTATTTACTTACTTGCTTACTTGCTATTTTACACTACCATTCAAGTAATGATGCATTAAATTGACCTAAAGTTGCAGTTAATGCATTTATAAAGCTACAAAAGATGTCTATTTCAGATAAATGCAGTTCTTTTGAACTTTCTGTTCATCAAAGAATCCTGAAAAGATGTTATCATAGTTTACACTAAATTATGAATAATCAGAAATGTTTCTTGAGCAGCAAATCATCATATTAGATTGATTTCTGAAGGATCATGTGACACTGGAGTAATGATGCTGAAAACTCAGCTTTGATCACAGGAATAAATAACATTGTACTATATATTCACATTTAAAAAAAAGCTATTTTGAATTGTAATAATATTTCACAGTTTTTAGTGTTTTTCATCCAATAAATGCAGCCTTGATCTGAAGAGACTTTTTTTAAATACATTTTACCAACCCCAAACTTTTAAACAATAATGCATATTAAAAATGACTCTTTCTGAGTGGCATTTCTATAATTTAATGTGTATAAATCCTTATCAACAACTACTGGAAAAGTATTGGGAAAATCATGATTCATTGGTCAAAATATTTTTCATATATTTAGGTACAGGTATTAACCAATAATCTTAAAAGGACCGCTTTTCATGGTATTTGTCAGTCATTTAAAGAAAATCTCTATAAATCGAACACGTAATATGTTAGGTTTTCATCGACAGCATTCAGGTTTGGTTGCGCTCTTGTTAGCAGGTCATTCCTATCGTGAACTCCATCGGCCTGAACGAACAGGAGCTGCTGTTTTTGACTCAGTCTGGAGCAGGACCTCACGCTGACCTCACTTCCTGGGACGGCATCCCCGACGTGGGCCGCGTCAGCGACATCTTGCTGTGGATCTTAGAGCAACACGGCTGGGCGGACCCAGAATCTGAGGCCGATCTGACCCGGATCCACTTCCACACGCTGGCGTACCACATTCTGGCTACGGTGGAGGGTCACTGGGGGAACCAGGAGGCAGCGGTGGCTTCGGGCGCTCGTGTGGCGAGCAGTCAAGCCTGCGGTCTGCAAACCGTGGATATTAATAAAGTGATCCTCAAGGCGCCTTTGAGCTTCTACAGCTCCTTCTCAGAACCGAGAGAGAGCCTAACGGTGGACCCGACGAGGCCGGTCACCGTGTGGCGCAGAGGGAACGTGTCTTTCCATCTCACGCCGGTGCTAGTGTGCAAACAGCCGCTGAGGACTGTGGGACTGGGGGACGCCATCTCAGCAGAGGGACTTCTGTTTTCAGAGGTCACACACACAACTTTTTGAGATCGTCGTTAGATCCTCTTCTCAAAAGACTCGGAGAATCAAAAGAGGATGTTTTTGTGTTGAAATGCAGTTTGAGCGCACTGTCCTCTTTCCAGAGGTTGTTGCTACCTTTGTCTGAAATCATATTGTGAAAGACAGCACTGAACGTAATAACGCCTTCTTTTCTTTTTTTTTTTTACACAAAATAAAGCTGTCATCATTCACTCACCCTCACCCAAATTATCTTCTTTTGCGCAAGTGAAGGTCAAAAGGGTTTTGAGCAACATGAGGGTGAGTAAATGATGAAAGAACTGATTTTTTTAGGTGAACTGCTTTAAACTGAGAAGAGGAGCTCATACTCGGTTTAACAGGAGCAGAAGACCTGTGGTTGCTACTGGGACGGCTGAAAGGTGAACCAAATTATGATTTTAGAGTCTTACACATTTAAATCTCTATTGAATACTTCGATTCACAGTTTATCTGTGTTGCATATTGTAAAGTTCTCTTATCCTAATGAAATTAAGTAGAAGCAATCTTCCCAGGTTCAATCTAGAGTTTAAATAATAGTTTATAGTTAATAGTTTAGATCACCAGCTTACCTGACAATATTCTGACCATTATTAATGCACATAATGTCATTTAAATATTCAGTACCATTCATTGTTCTTGTCTTAAATGAATCTTATTGTTCTGAAGGGTGGGAATATTATCTGTAGGTTTTTTTGTATGTTTGTTCCAGCATCATTTGTATATAATAAGAGAAGTCTTAAATATGGTTCATTCAGTCTGGTTTGGTCAGCAGGTTATCAGTTTGTTAGCCATTGACTTCTGGTGAATCATTTACTGTAGGTGGCGGTAATGACTGTTGTGATTTATGATGCTTCCTATCACACATAATGAATATGTACATACAAACGATGTCATTTATTGGTCATTTTTTAGTTTTAAAGCTGATCTTTTCAGCCATGTTGTGACATCCACACACATTTGACATGTCATTTTTAATGTTTTTTTGTTTTGTTTTTGGGACGTACTAATTAATCTCAGTATGTGAATGATCATCTGTCTTAAATCAGCCTTAAAGTTTGACAAACCGAAGGCTTTTTAACAAAAGCTTAAAACTTTGAACAGTTTAGAAACTGTTGAAGTTGAAGTTTAGTTGAACTTTTAGAAACATTCAGTTGTAAAGCAGTTGTAAGTAAATGAGCCACTGATGGTTTTATGAACAGTTTACACACATCTATTTGTGTTTCATGAATAAGGCCTTGGCAAGGTGTTTAAATCAGCAGGTGGAAGAAAAGCCTTGGCCCGTGTTTCGTACTGTATTTCTGTTACACTCCATGTTGATGCTGTTAGTTTCTCAAACCAACAAGAATTGTAAATTCAAAACCTTGAATTTTACACATGCCTTTCCCCCCTAAATACAGTATGCATCACGGCGCTTAGATTTGACGTCCATGTTGGTATGATTTGAAACTGGCTATAGCATTAATTGAGAAGTTTTACTTCATCAGCAATTCTTAGAAAAGGTTGGGTTTTTTCCGTCAAACCGCAAATGTTGATTCTTGGTGTGAGAAACTAACAGAAAGTTCATATTCATACAACTTTTAGATATATAAAACATTTTAGGGTTCTAGTTTGCACATATGATTATGCAACAAAGTATTTTAAGTATTACTGGACAAAACGTCAATCATAAATGTTAAGACTAGAAATATTAGCTCTGTTGAGTATGGAATATTTTTATATAAATAAAACACTTCTGTTCCAGATATAAAATGTCAGTTTTTTTAATGGTGTGGTTCTGTTACAAAGAATAAAATAATGAAATGCTTTTTGGTAACACTATGGTCCTATAAGTTAATGTAGAAAATGCATTAAATATCTAGTTCAGTCATGAAACTCGGCGCAAGTTGTTCGGTTCTTTTACATGCAATCTGCAAGCAATCACATCATTACCGCATGGCACAAGCTGATTGGCCTCTGCTGATCCTGCAACCAATGAGATTGCTCAACATTTAAATAATCTGGTTCAGTGTTTGCTGTAAGCTAGTCCTGCAGTGCTATCAGAGTTCATAGATATGTAAGTCATAATAACATGCTAAAACTATTCCGAGTTGTCATGATTACACTAAAATTAACTAGCAATGAGCATTACATTTGTTACAGAATTTATTAGTCTTTGTTAACTTTAGTTAATAAAAATACAGCGGTACAGCATTAAATACTATTATCAGATACAACTTTTAATTCTAGCAATGTATTATTAACCACTAGATTGATAATGCTTTACAATTACTTTTTATTGTTCATGTTAACTAATGTAGTTCACTAATGTAAAAAAAATGGATCCTTGTAAAGTGTACCTACTTTTTATACAAAACTTTCTTATACAATTATATTTCTAAAGGTGAACAGACCTTTATTTAAATTTTAATGTAATGAATCATTCAACCATCTAAAAAAAATCTGTGATTGTAAGCTGCACTTAAATTAAATATTATGCTGTACATTCAATAAGTTATAAACCCCTTCAGTTTTGGAGACAGATTTAGTTTGAGCTCTATTCTGCCACTGCTTTCGGTTTACTCTTCTTCTCTTTGAGTTTGTCCTCCTCGTCCTCGGGGTCTCTGGGAGTGACTGTAGGGGGAGCCGGGGCAATGCTCACATCCGCCTCGGGCTCTGGAGAGACAGACGGAGCATTAGGATGACAATACAGCCGTTATCTGTTAGTCTGTGTAAGTTGAGTCACCTTCATTTATAAAGCGCTTTTAACAATATAGATCGTTTCAAAGCAGCTTTACAGTGATAACAGGAGATTACAGTAACAGATTTTACAGCAGCTCTAGAATAAAGTTATTGTTCAGCTAAAGTTAGTTTTGATTGATTCACTTCTTTTGCAAAGATTATTAGTTATTTCACGACACCGTTCTAGCAGAAAACAGAAAACTTTTAATGTGTTCTGGCCGATCATTCGCACAGCAACAGAGTCTGGCACTCGAGAACACAAACCATGAAACAGGTTCCAAGGTGCAAGCGTTGAATCATTTTAACGTTATCGTCTCCATGTAAACTTAAAAAACACGACTCTGTGAAACGCTGACGGCGTGCGTTACGTGTATTAGGTATGTGCGTTTGAATATACACTGTATGTGCGCAGGCGCATAGTTCTGATCTTGAGGTTTTTTTTATTGTATTACTATATGCTCTGTAGCACTTTGAGATTGCTATAATGTAAAGTGCAATATAAATAATTAGTCTTTATTTACAAATTGACCTCAACAAATTACTTGTCTGGCCTTAAAAATTCATAATACAATTTTTTTTGTCGCTTCCGCGTATCCATGTGAACCGGAATTATTTTGACAACGTTTTATCTGTCCGGGGGTAAACCGGGGTTCTGCACCTGTGGTGCTCTGCATGCTCTTGCTGAAGCCTGCGGCTGAAGACATGGCCTGACCCAGGGCCTGGTTGGTGCCCAGGGGCTGCTGGGAGCTGCTGGTTTTGCTGGAGGAGGACCGGTGGCTGGTCTTGCCGTCTTTGCCTGGTTTGCTCCAGTACAGGTTCTCACCCGCCTGTAGAGCAGTGCCTATTTTCTGAGCCATTTCAACCATCTGTGAGAGAAAGACACGATGTGAGCATGTGGGAGAGAAACATCATTTTCACTAATTACCAGATTGATATAATGAGGAACATATTGGGAGAATGCAAAAATAAATAAATAAAAGTTTTTACATTTAAAGAGGCTGTATTACGCCCTTTCACAGTCTTGATGTTGTTTTCAGTCTGTACTAGAACAGGTTTTCCTGCTTGAATGTTGATTATTTCCTCATATTCTCCATTGTTGCGGCTCCTCTCTTCCAGTCTGTCAGTAACTCTGTTTACTTCCTGTCTCTATGAAGCCCCTCCTTCTGAAAAGCACACTGTGCCCTGATTGGTCGGCTGGATCAGTGTGTTGTGATTGGTCGAGCGCTTTGAGTGTGTTTGGGAAATGTCCTGCAATTACCATAACCGCCAGTTTAACACACTACTAACTAACTCACCCAGGCCCGCCCCTTTATTCTGCGTATGAATTATTATAATGAGGAATATTGTGACGTGTTCCCGGAAGAAACTCAACAATGGAGGCGTTTCAGCGAGTTCAGAAACACTGACACTGATATAGAGAATAACTCTCGCTGGAGGGGCGTTTTCATGCTCAAACAGCAACATTGATGAAGATGGAAAAAAACTGAATAAAACCAAATAAAAAATTCTAAACAACAGTTTTTAGAACTAACATTTAGAATAAAAATTAAAAAACTGTTTCCATACATGGTTTCTATGATTTTTGTCACTGTATTCGAGTAATAAGAATTATTAAAAAATATATTCATGATGGGACACATTATCGTAAAGACAATTTGGGACAAAGAAATGTAAATTAAATCTATATTTTTTTTCTTCTATAGGTGCGGCCTGGACTGAGGCTTAATATGATTCACAGATTTGATACATTTTGTGAGGATTGTTGCATCAAATCTTTCGCAAAAGCGTTTTGTTTGAGGCACTTTTCATTGCTAGTAAACCACATATCCAAGACCAGAACGGCTGTTTTGCCACATTCAGTGTCAGTCATACGTTTGCTTCTTGTCTAAGTGAGCAGTTCTCGTCCAGAATTCGACTAGGCGTCAGTACCTCAGGGTCAAACTCTGTGTTGCTGTCATTCTCAACCAGAGCGTTGACTTTCCTCTCCATGTCCTGGTACTGCTGCAGGGCGGCCTTATTATCGCCCTGATTATACTGGAACACTGCAAAGTTCAGGTTCACCAGCGGGTTTGACCTGCCAGGAAACATTCACTCACTTAAACTCTAGCTCATGTACACTGTAGATTTCCCAGCACAGATCAGGGTTTGAGAACATACTCATCGAGCTGAAGCGCCTGTTCGTATGACCTGTGGGCGTTCTCCGCGTCATCCAGATTGGTCAGGGCAACTGATGAAGGTCAGAGCACAAATAATCATCCAATCAAATTCAACTGGATTCTCACACTTACACTGATCTTTAAGGAACATGACTTTAACAACATATTTGATTAAGTAAACATTTATTATTAAAAAAATCATCACTTCCTGAGAAACTGGTGCAAAATATCTGTAATAGAAAACAGAAGTCGCTGCAATCGGGGAAGTCAGTGTGGCTCTTTTTCATACACCATAAATGACTTGTGTTTGGGACGCGAGCGTGTCAGACGCTTCTGAGGGAATTAAAAACCATTCTGATGACAGACTTTGACAAAACCACCAAACCAACATTTGAAATGTTGCGATGTGATTGGTCCGCTGGTTAGTCCAGTTATCCAATCACATCCACTGTTGAGGCAAAGTCACATGAATTTTTTGTTGTGCATCACAGGATCTATTTGGTAAATGTGATTCACAGATTTGCTGGATTTGATCAAGTTTGTGAGGAATGTGGCATCAAATCTTTAAATCATGCCTGAGCATTTAGTTTTGAGGCACTTTTTATTGCAAGTAAACTACATAAACATGACCAGTACAATTATTTAGTCCCATTCAATGTCAGTCATATGTTTGCTTCTAATCTGTACAATGCGATTCCATTCGTCCGCTGGTTAGTCCAGTTATCCAATCACATCCACTGATGAGACGAAGTCACAAGTTTTTATTCAGTAAATGTGTTTCCATCATAGTTTATGCATGTGTTCTTATCAAATAAAAAAAGTTATCCGCCTCAATTGAGCACATCTGTTTTTGGAGCGCATTTTTAGAATTTATGCACATCTTGCCGTTTCCATCCAATGTTTTTTTTTTTTTTTATGTGATATCCATTTGCATAAAAATCCTGTAGGTGTCTGAAAACAGAGTTTGTGATATATTTACCGGCCAGAAGCATGTAGAGCTCGCTCATGCGTGGCCGCAGGTTAATGGCGGCGCTCAGGAAGTGGAAAGCTGATGCGTACTGTTGCATGGTGAGGTGAACCAAACCCAGATTATACAGGATCTTCCAATCAAACGGAGACAGATAGTTGGCCCTCTTCAGACAGCTGATGGCCTGGACGAGAGAAGCAGGAGGGGCATGAAACCAACAGGGGATGAAAGGTCGAGAATGTTCTAGTGATAGTCTGTGATACTCACAGCAACGTATTTCTTTTTGCCGAAGAAGCACATGCCGATGTTATTCCAGAGCGGGGGGCTCTCGGGGACAGCGTATGCTGCTACACGATACTTGTTCATGGCCACGTCATAATCTCCATGAGTCTGCATCATACTGCCGGCCGCGAGGATGGCCTGAACACACACACACACACACACACACACACACACACACACACACACACACACAAGGAACAACAGATTGGGAGAATGCAAAAAATAAAAATAAAAAATCTTTTAATTTCAGCCAATATTTATCATTAGCATATAATAATGTACGCAATTATTAGTGATTGAGAGCCATTGTTTCCATGATTTTTGTCCTGTATAACAGTAATAAGAAATTACATACGGAATATAAATGTTGGGATATACAATGGTGATGAGAATTACATACAGGAACACACACACATTCTGCATCCCACCTTGAAGTTATTGGGGTCGTATGTCAGAGCGTTCCCGAGGTGCTCAAAGGCTTTCTGGTATTTCCCAAGCTAATGAGAGAGAAGACAGAAGTGGACAAAAACAAGGATCACACACACATTTACTGTGTTTATGCAACCGGCCACAGGGTGATGCTAGGGGTCTCTAACTGTACACCTTACATTTTCTAGCTTTTAATATAAATATATGTGATTTTATCATCCAACAACATTTTATGTGTACACACTAAGAAAAGTAAGACATTTCTAGGAATTAGAATTTGATGAAAAGAATCAGTGCTAGTAAAAATCTCTAATCATCTCTGTCTTCTGTGTGTGAAATCAATCTGAAGGCATGAATGGTTTACACACCGTCACAGACGTGTCCCTCACCTGCATGTACAGCAGTCCCAGCGTGGTCAACAGCTCCGTGTTCTCAGGGGAAAACCTGAAAGAGATAACCTCAATATTTCAACACAAAATCAAGAAAATAGAAATTATAGTTTGCTCAAAGAAAATTAAGCATGTTTAAAAACCATTACGATCTTTTACACTCTGACATTATTTCCTGGAAATTGAGCACATTTGGCTCTAATTTTCCTCACTGACACTGTAAAAAATGATATGATCAATGACAACATGTGCTTTTACATTGCTTTAACTCATCAAATATACGTTATACAAGATTCAACTCATTTTTAAAGTCAGTTTAATGTAATTTAAGGTTAAATGACTTAAACATCCAAGTTGATTGTACGTACAAATTTAAGGCAGACATTTTTTAGTGTATTGCAGGGATTCACAATCGTTTTTTGTCAGCCCTTTGACCTAAAATAATTACTTGAAGCCCCCTTGAGATTTTAAGTTAATATAAAAAAAATAAATAAAAAAAACATTCACATGTTCAGTTTCCCGTATGTTGGTTAATGGTAACATTACCATTAAGGTAAACAAATAAAATATTTTATTTAATCTTTTTTAGTATGTTTATTTTTATTGTTGTTATTTAAGATTTATGTATTACTTTTTTATTTTACATTTTTATGATTTACCTGCTTTTTATCAACTCACAAGTTTAATACGATAACACGTTTTAATATATACACTTTGTCATCAGTTGCTCAACAAATAACGCCTAAGAATTCAATGTTTCAGTTACGACACCATTAACTCTCACTGTATGGAAAAGAGCAGCGTCAACGTCTCCTTTTGTGTTTCATGGAAGAAAATATGTCGTAAAGATATGAAAAACCATGCATTGTAAATGTGATTATTGGATGAACTATTCCTTCCTTTCAACTTAATCTGATTTAGCAAAGTGTCACACTTCAGTCGACCAATCAGATTTGAGTTACTATAATCTGATGTAAAGCTGTGCGCTTATTAGTTGCTGTTCCAGGACTAAAGCATATTGATCCAGAAGGTGTCCTGCTTGACTCCAGCACACTGTGGTGAGTGACACACATAGCAGGCTTTCCTCGGGTCTCGGTCTCCTCCATCACGTGTGTGTATGAGCGGCTCATGCCAGCAGCGAGCTGTTATTAATTCATGCTGGCTGTGAGGCACATCTTCCCGCTATAGTGAGGTGGAAATGTGGAATCTCTGAAAGCTCCTCTCATTACGGAGCGTCCCACTGCTGCACGTTACTAATTCATCAGCTCAGTGGGAGGGCTGCGATAATGAGGAGATCTCAAACACACACACACACACTTAAAGCTCCCCGCGGTTCTCTGATATCCGAGCCAGACTCACAGACGGAGTGTGTGTGTGGACAAGAGGAGGAGAATCTTCAGAGTCATCTCCATTTCTGCTCTCCGGGAAGAGAGGAAAGTCAACAACAGTAATCAAGAGTCATCAAATCACTGGATTCCCGCTGAGAAAAGCAGATTAGTGATTCCTTTTGCACTTTCATTTGTTGAACATTAAAAAAAAAGTGTCTTTGCAGGAGTAGCTGACCCAAAAATAAAAACTCTGTCATTATTTATTCACCCTCAGGTTGTTTCAGACTACAAAGACTTTCTCTAACGGAGAAAATATACAATCAATGTAAATAGAGCTCAAGAACATAAAGTATCATAAAACATACTAGTGTCGTTGGCCATCACTGACGCCCCAATCAAAAGAAAGAAATACAAAATTATATTATGCTTTAAAAGCTTTTGCATTTTTGACATCATTTTGATTACAATTCAGCATTATTATTATTTCTTACCAGATACTCATTATGATTCTCATATACTCATTATCATAATGTAAATAATAATAATTATTAATATATACTGTAAAATATTTTAACTGTAAAACACAGTATCTAAACTTCTTTTATATATTTATGTAAAAAATAAAAATAGGTTTATATATATTTGTATAACAATATTTCAATTATTATTAAAATATGTCGTCAAAAACATTTAAATTGTAAACTTTTTACACAATGTAGACATTTTTAGAAAAACTATTTTTAAAACTAAATATTACATTAATAAAGATAAAATAATCATTATTATTTAAATATATTGTCAAATGTCCATATATATATATATAAGAAAAATGTTGCAACTCACGCAAAGCTATCATATCACTGCACAAGTGATTCGGTCTACTGTTCTTATACATTTATGGTCCTTTTGCATCTTTTTCGAAGCTTGACAGACGTTGACTTTTCGTTGCATGGAAAGAGCAGCGGGAAGATTTAGCCTACTTTTGTTTTCCACTGAAGAAAGAAAGTCATACGGGTTTGGACAACATGAGGGTGAGTAAATAATGACAGTCTTTTGGTGAACTGTCCCTTTAAGGAGAACAGACAGTCTTCAGCAGGTCCTCAGGGTTTTCTTGAGAGGACAAAGAGAAAGATGAAAACGAAGAGGTAGAGAGAGAAAAAGAAAGGGAGATGTTAGAGCGGTCACAGTGAGATAGTAAATGTGATTAATTACAGCTATGAGCGCTTCACGGATCCCAGCATGCTTTGCTGCCTTGGGCGTCTTATCTGTGCCGTGGCAGAGCGACACGCTGAGAGCATCTCTAGGCGTCTGAAGTTCCTCGCTGGCAACAAAACTCTGTCTCGTACATCTTTACTCACGCTGTGCAAAACATGACCGAAAAATCTGTTGAAATGCATTCTGGGTAAGTCACCACAAAACACTCCAGACACTTCAAGAGGAAAATGAAGTGTGTTTGACTCTTCAAATCAAATGTGACTGGTGAAAAAACACACAATAAAACATGTGATAGCTCGAGTTATGCAGCTTCAAATCCGAACGCTCACGACTTCAAGCCTCACGATCTCCACAAGAAAGCATGATGTTCACGCATGAAACATACAGATTTTGAGCGATTATGAATATGTGTTCCCCAAACTTTACCGGACGCTCTTGGTGAATTTAAACTAGTGCAAGAACTATGATGGCTTGGTGCACCATGAAATGCTACTACAACAGTATTAAAGATGACCCCTTAAAAGTGAGGATGTGTATTGAGACGTACTCCACAGCGCTCTTGTAGACGTTGATGGCTTTCTCAGTGTCCCCCTGCAGTAAGTGGATTTTACCCAGCATCGTGTAGGTCAGATCGTGTTTATTCAGCTGTAATGCCAAGTTTAACTGCTCTTCTGCCTGCAGACACAGAGAGAACATGTTTAACACAACATCAGCTGAGGACATGACATTCACGTTCACTCAAATAAATCAAATAAAAGGCAGTTTCATCATTGCTGAATCTGGAAACTTCCATACAATCAACAAGAGTAAAGCAAGAGTGTTAAATAACATATGTATTACTACAATAATATGGTAAATATTGACAAAGATATGACTGAACGATCTGAATCTTACACTTCTAAAGTCTTTGGTGTGGATGTAGCAAATGCCGAGATTATGGCTGATCTCCTGCAGGTACAAATAAGCACACATTCATTCAATATTTCACATGCATCTCATTAAATTACAGGTGATTCAAATGAAAGTTCACACACATTTTTTCCACACAATTTATTCAAGTCACATCAGACCTGTGGAGCAAAAAAAAAAAAAGAAATCTAAAGAATTTACTCTTTTTTTCCCGGATAATTAAAGCGAATGGTAACTGAGGCTGTTAAGCTTCAAGAGGATTTCAAACTAAATAAAATAAATATAACAACATTTTTTATCAAAATATCTTACTAACTAAAATTCACAAAAATATAAAAAAACTCCTAAATTATTTAAATTAATAAAATCTAAATCCTAACCACTAAATTGACACATTTGAATGAATAAATACAATATAAACCCTGACCCCTGCCTTAACCATTTAAATCAATAAATCAATACAATATAAACCCTGACTCTAACTTGATCATTTAAACAAATAAATATTGTCATTGTATGGAAAAGAGTTGTGTGAAGAAAATTCTTGTGTGTTCTATTGAAAAAAATAACAGCATATGAGTCTGGATCAAGATAAGGCAGAGTAAATAATGAGGTATTTGATTTTTTAGTGGATTACTCATTTAAAGACACAGCTGTGTACTTACCCAATCTTTCTGATTGAGACGTGCTGCTTCATTATAAACCTCGATAGCAGCTTTGTGCTTCCCTAATAGGAAACTAAACACAAAGTAAGCACAGTTCATGAAATAAGCTAACATATTTCTTCATCAACTTCTATTCAATTTACACTGATCCAAACCAGGTAAACAGACACACCATATAAAGCATATTTTAAAGCGCACTCGTGTGTTTGAAAGGCTGCTTACAGTGATCGCGCCACTTGCTTGAGGTTGTCTGAGCTTTTGGGGTTGAGGATTGCACAACTCTGAAACAACTCCAGAGACTGCTGGATCTTCCCTTCTAACCGCATGATCAGAGCTGCACACACACACACGCACACACACACGCACGCACACACACAACACACACACACACACTATTAACCAGCATAAACTATGTTTGCTTACTGCACAGTATACTGTGTACTGCGCACTAACTTTTAACGCTAGAAAGCATGCAATGTCAAATGACCTCTTTATATTTCAGTGATTATTATGTTTATAGCATGTTATATGTTTGCCAACAGTTTTTCTAACTCTAATTGATGGAGTGTGTAGCTTTTCATCTCTTAAACAACCATGTATGAAGACACATCATGAACATATTCCAGCATGACAGTGTCAAGATTCCTCAGGCTCAGATTGTGAAGGAATGGTTGGGAGGAAACATGAATAATCATTTTCACACATGAATCGTCCAGATCTCACATTCACTGAAAGTCTGAGATGTGCTGGAGGAGACTTTACAGAGTGCTGGACTCAGTACAAGATCTGGACCAAAAACTGATGTGAAGACATCACAACTTTTAAAGTGCACTTTAGAAAAACTGACGCCAAACATATAACATGCTAGAAACATAATAATCACTGCAATAATGATACAATCATACACTTATGCATTTGCCTGTTTAAATCCAAACAGCAACTTTTTGGGGGGGGCTGGGCAATAAATGCATTTTTTGTGTCCATTTTTCTTACATTTTGCAGTTCAAACAAATAATAAGTCAATAATATTGCTTCTGGTTTATTCGTCACACTGAGAATGAAAAGTGAAAACACTGCATTGGGGGATACATTTTTGTGTGCAATGTTCTCAGGATTTGTAGTGCATATTCTGGCAAATATAGCAGGTCATATGGGTGTTTCATGTACAGTTGTGTGCTAATTTTATGGTACTATACCATTTTGAACATTTGAGGCATGATTTGCAAGTAAAATAATCAAACATCTATTCAATATTTCACAAGCCCTAACCCTAATTCAACTCAAACAAATAAATAAATGTGACGTCTTAGAGTTATAGTCTGTAACACTGACTTCATTGAATACGTTTACATAGTTAGAGTCGTTTACTGTGCATTTTACACTGACCTTGTACATACACAGCATATTCACACATGCCTTGAGTTTCATGCAGCTGTTCTTTAATAATAGCCTGAAATCAGAAGGAACACAAATCAATTCACTTTATTAGGAGTATTCTACGGCTCCGGCTCTGTAGGATGTTCAGGTTTTACCTTGCAGGTCTCATAATCTTTGCGGATGTAATGCAGATGTATAAGCCAGTTTCTCCTCTCCAGAATTGGAAGCTCAGGAGCTGCAGACAGAAGAACAATCTATCTATATAAGCTCGTAACAATACAAGAGTCTAGGCACTTAAAAAGTCATTGCCAATTCTGCAGGATCGTAATGTTGACTTTTCTTCATCATGCTTGAAGTCTCAGCGTGTTTGAATTTGTCTGCCTGGCAAATGTTTTGCTTGTAAAATGTGTTTGCGCAACCTTTCTTTGATATTTCTTATCTAATGCAAAGACATTTTAAAGTGATTTTTTTTTTGCCAAATATTAAAAGATCTGTTTCCACATAACAAGCTGTTTCATCTTGTGTAGGACATTAACGGGACTAATCTTGAAAATGCAAATATCAAAGGCGGCATTGAAAGTCTGCAGAAAAGAGGGCAGAGAGGCTTGCTGTGACGCAGCGGTCTCTTCTCGCAACGGGGGGCCACACAAGACTCATCCCAGATCCGGCGGGCCCCCGAACAAAAGGAGCCCGTCCGCTGTGACATGCAGCGCCTGCATCTTTCTCCTCTGGCTTACAAGCCCCCCGGCAAAATCTAATCTCAATCCGTTCTATTCCTGGACAGACTTTTCCCTCTGAGCCATAATCCTCTTCACTGAAAATAAAGGCAAACAGCGCCACCCACAGGATGGATGGATTCAGTGGCGTCCAAAAGTGGAGAACCCTGAAAATGCTTCCGTTTTGTTTTGCATTACTTTATCATTTAAAACTGTATTTTAAAATGACTTATATTATAAATGTATATAGACCTTCTTACCTTTCTTTAGACGAGGTTTCTTGAGGTCTGTGGCCACAGGCAGCTGCACATCCTACTCACAGAGAAGTGAAAATGTGTCAGATACACTTTATTTTAAGGTGTCCTTGTTACAGTGCAAAAATACATTTAAGGGCTGAGTAATCATAATTAACTAAGTGTACTTACTATCTGGTTTAGTTGCAAGTAATTATTCTTAATTTAGAGTTCTTATTACTATAGTAACTACATGTGTTACAAGGATACAATATGTCAACACAATCAATCAAATCATGTGTGCTGGAATTAATTGTTTCAATTTTATTTGGTCTTATTGTTGTGCAGTTGATACACTTTGAGTGCTGACAAATATTATGCATTTGAAATGTAATTTTCTGTCAAGAGAAGCCATGAGAATAATCATGTTCTGGCGTAATATTTTTAGAAAATGAAGAAACAGTCAATTTACTTGCATTACAGTAATGACAGTTTGATTGTCAAGAGAAACAACGCAATAAATCAATGGTCCTAAAACAGACTTGATTTTCTTTATTAAAAATATAAGCTTATTTTGATTTTGTGGCGAGACTGTTTTAAAGGCTTTGCTTTTCAAGATTCAACGAAATATGAATAAAATACAGGCTAACGTTACTTCTGTTATTTAAAATGTCAATCTTTCAGATTGTTTTCTCTTTGGAGATATAATTAATCTGACGAGAAGGTAAATAACGAAGAATAGCGGTTACAGACTTTCATAAACCACAATAAAGACGATCTTTTTTCATATTAAAGGTATTAAATGCAAGAGATTTAGCAATTTAATGAAAATATCCATCATTTCTCACCGCTTTCAGCGCGTCGTCCGCCATCGCGCTCCTTTCCTCCTCACTTCCGGCGGACGCTTCTATCTCTATGGCAACAGCGCGACGTCCGTGACCACGTGATATGACCAGAGCCCGTCTACATTCTCTGATATGACATTATTATTTACTGCAGTGTACAATTTGTTTCGTAAAATTTCATATTCATCAAACTTGGAGTAACTCGAAACCCAACTTTGCCCAACAAAGCAGCCTTTAAAAAGTATTTTGAGTCTGTAAAGTTGTTAAAAAATCGAAAAGCCCAAAGATCTGTATCTCTGCTAAATGAATTTAATGTCTGTGATGCCCTTAATCTTTTGTTTTGTTTCTTCTTTTTTTTCCAAATTATTGTTGTTTAAAGTTATACTTACCAAATGTGAAAATGTGTAAAAGAAATGTGTCAAGAACCTGATATCAAATTCTGTAATTTTGAAAATTCAATAAAAAAAAAAAAAAAAAAACATAAAATCACTGGTGAGGGTTTTCACGTATAGGTTGTGCATAGAACATAAAAAAGAGACAAATTTAAACAAAAAGCCTCTGTCACCATATAGATTATTAGTTTAATTCCTTTTAATTCAGGCAAAGTGTGCAAAATACACAAAGTAGTTATTTTCATCCAATCTCAGAGGGTAAATAACAAAATACAGTCATGTGGACGTTAAAAAGGTAAGATTAGAGACCATCTGACTAACACAATTGATAAACTCATCAGCAGGGATGTAAAATCTCACATTTAGCGCAATCCAGTAAAGAAAGTTTGATTGTAACAATCCAATTTGTAAAAAAAGTTGTCAGACACATTTAATGAGCATAAGGCCTACTTTTTGATATATTTAACCAATGTTATTTTAACTGAACACAAACAAACAAAAGGACATTGTGTATGGATAACATCTGGTTCCTTTATACATTTGCATAGATTGTAAGCACTAACTCTATAATCTAATACAGACAACAGGCCTCTGCTTGAAAATATATGTAACTTTTCAGGGTTTGGGTCTAAAAGCACTCAAACATATTTAAAGTTAAAGCAGCCCAACAGGTGGATATATATATATATTTTTTTGTTTACCTTGTAATCTTACATTGAATTTAGCATCTTAAAGTCTGTAAACTTCAGGACTGTAGGATTTAGTTCACATATGAAGATTGAATTTGGCCCTATTAGTACAATCCAGTCTCACCTTCACAGTCTATATTATTGATCCAGGAACAGCTTGAACTTTTCCATATAACCCTGTAGATGGACAGAACTCTTGTAAATTGATCCCAGATATGCACTGTTTCCTCTCTCAGTAAGGGTTCAATTCCCTGATTGACACTCGTTGTTTGAGCAGCAGGCGTCTGGAACAATGAGGTAAATGTTGGCAGTGTGATGGACGAGGATCAGAGGAGCGAGGTGCAGTTTTTCAGCAGGAGGGGTTTAGCGATCTGCAGGATGTCCAGGTTGGGGTCCAGAGATCTGCCCAAACCCTCCAGGACCATGATAGCAAACACCATAGATGCAAAATTACTCTCCAACTTCACCTGCCATGAGCAGAGCAAAACACGTCACTTAATACTTGAAGTCCTCCTGTGGTGAAAATCAAGTTTTTAATGTTGTTTATGTGTCTATATGGTGTTTTTAATATGCTTTAAGACAAAGCGTGTGTAAGTTCATAAGACGACAGCATTGCTGAGTATTTTCTGCTTAAAACTGCAGTGAACCAAAGACAGTCTCAAAAACACGCTTTGAAATCGCTGGTGTTTCTGACGTCACAAACGACCATTTAACCAATCAGATCAACGTGTGATCGTCAACCAGTGGATCTCTGAGTGAGTGGAGGCGGGGCTCATTTGCATATTCATAGAACCGCGTATACTAATACTATGGGGCAAGGGTGTAGAGCTATTTTAAGGCATGAATAATTTGTATTGATAACAGATTTAGACAGCAATAGCTAGTAATAAGTAATGCAATCATTTTTAGATTGAGTAATTAGTACAGAAATATAATTACACTGTTGAAGATGTAATTAGTAGCTAGTAATTAGTTACTTTTTTTTTTTTAGAATAACTTACCCAACACTGTAGATGTTACATTAAGCGACTAAGTATTATTTTACTGATCTACTAACAGCTTATAACAAATGATGCAACCAGTTTCAGTTTGGAGTAATTTAACATCATGTAAAAGCAGCGGATCTCACCTTGTGATGGATCAGTAAACCAAAGACTCGCGACAGCAGCACGGACACCTGAATCTAGAAAACACATACTGTGTGAAACACAAGGCATGTAAAGTATCATTTTAATCCCAGAAATACTGAAATCTCTCAGCAGAGATTATATATAGTGGTCGAAATGAGTTTTAATGGCCGATACACAAGTCTAGAGGGATATAATTCTGCTGGTGAATAAGATGTAATGTGATGTACATGAACATGCTTACACAAGATTTACACAAAAAAAAAAAATCCCTAAAATAATTCAAGACAAAAAAGCGCATTATATTTTGGACACTTTCAAAAGATCTCTTCTGTTAAACAGCCAAATATCATCAGAATAAATAGATAAAAACACTACTAGTCAAAAAAAGAACAGCATTTATTTGGAATAGAATCTTTTGTAACATTATAAATGTCTTTAGTGTCACGTTTGATTAATTTAATGCATCATTTCTGAATAAAAGTATTAACTTCTTTAAGGAAAATGTATTATCCCAAAGTTTTGAATGATAGTGTGTCATGGTTTCACAAAAATATGAAGCAGCACCAGTTTTCAAAACTGATAATGATGAAAAGAAATGTTTCTTGAGCAGCAAATCCTCATATTAGAGTGATTTCTGAAGGATCATGTGACACTGAAGACTGGAGTAATGATGCTGAAAACTCAGCTTTGATCACAGGAAAAAATTACAGTTTAACAGATATTCACATAGAAAAAATTTAACTATATTTCACAGTTTTTACTGTATTTCTGATCAAATAAATGCAGCTTTAAGAAGAGACTTCTTTCAAAAACATTAAAAATATCATAATTATTCCAAACCTTTACCAACATAGATCTATAATGAATTATGGAAGTGCTGGAGGTGTGTGTAACTCCGAACCTTTCCCAGGGAGAGCGTGTCACTGAGCGCATGATCCACTAGTTCAGCCATTTCCTTCTTGAAACGCGTCACATCCTGGCACTCGTTGGCGCGGGCGTGATGAAGGATTAACTCTGCAACTCGCTCGCCCTGGCGACACAAGGTCATGAGGTCAACATTTAGTCTTTATTAACTAAAACTATAGGCTGGAATACACTACATGAATTTTCAAATCTGAACAGATTTTAAAACAATAGGCATCATCACACACTTGACTTTGTAAATGGTTACAGAGAAAACCTGGGCATTATACACTAAAGGGCTGAGGATCACACACTCAGGCCCTGTTTACTCCTGGTATTAAGATGTGTTTTGGTCGATCGGATCACAAGTGGACGAGGGAGACACATTCCCATTTACACCTGGTGTTTTAATCCGTCTCTTTTGTCCACTTTCAAACCACTTCTGTCCTGATTTCTTCGAGGGGAGGGTCTATGGGTGAGTAAATGTATGGGCTTTTTCAGTTCTTTCAATTAAAAAGCTTGCGCATTTTACATATGAACGCGTCCGGAGACGACGGAAACACATACGGAGAGCGTCAGCTTTAGTTTCTGCTCTGACAGACACAAGACCAGCCGAACATTATGCTTGGTACGTTTTTCATCTTCAAACCAAACTTGGGTCTGACAAAGTTTAAATCCCGTCTGTCTCGAGCTCTTCCTATAGTGTTCACGCGTTCGGTCAGTAGACGGAGAGCAGACGGTCTTCTGTGGCTGTTGGAACACATTCGATCACATGAGCCTTTACACTTCTAAAGCAATCCAGTCGAATCCTCTGGAAGTGTTGGAAAGTGGACAAGCTCAAAACGGTTTAGACCCTGTGCCTGTTTACTCCTGTATTTAGCGTCATCCACTTGTGAAATTCTAATAATATTTCCCGATATTACTGTACCGACCCCAAACTTTTGCATGGTAATGTAAATAATACTAAAACCATTGAAACCTAACCAAACCTAAAAACATTGATGCCAACTTTTCAGAACATTTCAGAATGGCTTAGTCGATGTAAGAAGTAGAGACCTGCGCGGGACACAGTTTTCAGACCCGCACCCGCAGTGTTCAGTCTCGCTCCCGCAAAGATTTGTCATTTTTAGTCCCGCTCCCGCCCGCATCTGTGATATAATGTCCCGCTCCCGCCCGCACTTTCTGTCTGACGAAAGGTCTTGGGGAAAAAAATGCGTGCGCACAAAATTCCTTACCAATACTTGGTAACATATTTATTGGTAAGCTTGCATATGTTCAACCATACAAAACATTAAATAGGCATCAGTAACTAACGCCAACAAAGGTAAACATTAATCGGCCCAAATTCCGTTAGGCTTAACAGGTAACATAAAAACAGCCTTAGGCATTGCCTACACATAGGAACATTTGTAACTACTTACATCTGAAGCGCTTAGGCCTATATCTGAAGCACTCGAGGCGCCCTGTTCCTCGTCCATGCTGTCTATTTTGAACTTGAACTAGCTTTCGAATTCGAACACGGAGCAGTGGGAAGGAATTGTCTCTAAACAAGTGTGCGTGAGATTAGGCCCCACCCTACCCGACAACATTCACAAGTTTAGGCTGCTTAAAACGTTTTTATTGCTGCCAATCAGAATCTCCCTCACAACTACAAATTATGTACGCTACTTTAATCATTTATGTATTTTACTTTACATTCATATTTAATTTGCGGGAGTGCAGCGTATCATCCCTCCCATCTCCACCCGCAAGTGCACCTCATCATCCCACCCGCTCCCGCAATGACCTTTCAAAATTTGTCCCGCGCCGCACTGTTTTGCGTTGCGATCCGCGGGTCCCGCGGGAGTGCAGACCTCTAGTAAGAAGCACAACATGTCCTTCACCTGCTTGAGGACGACAGCGGTGAACACGTCTCTGAAGTTGCGCTGATCCGCTTCGCTGAGCTGCGTCACGATGCCCGCGTCCAGTAGCACCAGCTGCAGGCCCGGAGGAGCCGGTCTCATGCTCACCACCACCGTGTCCCACAGGTCCGTCAGGGTGGCCCTGTCCTGGGGTCCCTCTCCTCGCACACTCTGCACCAGGATGTTCCCGGGATGGAGGTCCCCGTGGACGAAATTATCCACAAAAACCTGCCAGAGATGAACACAAGCTAGACAGACTCCAGTGTAAAGGCCCGTTCCAGTGACGATAACTATAAAGATAACGACAAAGATTTGGTTCTAAAAATCGCTCTAAGCCTCGAGCTTTTAAATCCTTAAATGGTTTGGGACCAACATATCTTGATTCCTTGTAGTGAAACGTCATACATCTGACAGATCCCTGAGGTCTTCCGATCAGTCACTTCTAACTCTTCCAAGATCTAGATTAAAACTTAGGGGTGACCGTGCCTTCTCGATCGCTGCCCCGAACCTGTGGAATCCGTTCACATCAGATTGGCTCCGACTATTTCAAGCTTTAAATCATTGTTAAAAACTCATCTATTAATTCCTCTGGGCGTCGAGTCATATTTTTCTGTTGTTGTTTTATGCTATTTTGTGTTGTCTTTGTATGTTGATATTACATTATTTCTGTACAGCACATTGGGCAGAAAGAAAGAGCATTTAAAGCTTAAAGTAAACAAAACGATATCAGAATAAATAGAACGATATCGTCCAAGCTTATATTGTTTATATATCTTTATAGTTATCGCCCTTAGTGCAAACAGGCCTTAAAGATAACTATAAAGATATAGTTTTAAAAATCGTTCTCAATATTAAAGAATAGCAGAGTTCAAACCACAGATATAACGATAACGGCACAGAGAAACAATATCGTTGGAATCACTTTCTTTAATAACACACAAAACTAATCTGGTGATTGTTTAACTAACCATTTTCAAGAGAAGATCGACTCCCATCCTGGCGATTCTCTGCTTGATTCCTGCTGGGACGTCAGAGCCCATGTACTTTGAGATGGGTTCACTGTCCTGCAGGAGCACAAAATAAAGCGTCAGTGAAGTAAAATAGGTCACGCAATATTAAAATGATGCCATTTTTACCTCAAACGTTTCTACCAACACAGTCCTTGTGATGAACGGTCTGAGGGGTGTCGGGAACTTCACGTATTCCAGATCTTTGAAATTTTTTTGGAACTTTTCCATGTTCTGGGCCTCAAACCGAAGATCGATCTGGACCAAAAAGGATGTTAAAGCAAAAAAACACTTGGTCGCCATGAATGGTTTAGTTATTTTAGTATCATTGAGACACTATTATAGTGTTGGGGGTATGTAATAAGATTACTTTTTCTAGTAACTAGTAAAGTAACACATTCTTTTTAAAGTTAAAACAAACTTTTTCAAATAAGTACTTTTTTGTCTTATATAATGTCTGACGCTTCTCCTGTCTGCATGTTGAGAGAAATCAGGAGTAAGTGAGATTGTGTGCGCTGCTGTGTAATTATAATGGTTGATGTAGCTCTAGACTAACGTCAAGTCATCTTCATTTATACAGCGCTTTTAACAATGTCGACTGTTTCACAGACGCTTTACAGAGATAAACATATCATTGAAGGTAACAGAGATTGTTTTGGCTTTATAGCGGTTCTTGAATAATGTTATTTTCCAGCTAAAGTTAGTTTTGATTGATTCACTTCTGTTGAAATGATCATTAGTTATTAAATTAGGGGCCGCTAAGACGACGGCGTTCCCTCTAAACAGACTTGAACCTGTGAGAAACGCTGATGCGTTCACATGCGCATTGAGAATTATTCTATAGTTATGTGCGTTTGAATATATGTGCGCAGGTTTGTAATTCCCTACAATCATCCCTAAACAAACTAATTGTCTTGCCTATAAATTTGATACAGAATTTTATTTTATTTTATCACTTCGGGTTTGGTACGTGAACGTGCATTTACTCATCTCACCTGCACAAAAACAGTTTCAGTATTCCTCAAAATGAATAAAAACAGAGAAATGCAAACTCAGAATATTACATAACCTGCAATAATTAAATATGTTTAATTACACAAGTATACTTTATGCATTTAATCTCACTTTATTAATTACTGCCTGTGCTGCTGACCTTCGGCCATATGAATAAGAAATAATGACTTCAGTTGAACATTACATCTGTTTTTATTGCTGAAGTAAGTGTTGAACTTTTGTTATTAAAAAACAAACAAGCAAGCCAAGCCTAGGTGAGAAAAAGTAATGTAAAAGCAACGTAACATTACTTTTACATTTTTTTAATACATTTTTTAGTTCACAATTTAGTACTATTTTTGTTTTCTATTTTTTCTTTTTTTTTTTTAATATGTCATATAGTTTATTTTATTTCACTTTTAGTTATTTTAGTACAAGTTAAACTAAATGGAAATTAAAAATGTTGCTTTAATCTGAAAAAATATTTGATTTAATTTCAGCTAGTTGTTAAAGTCGGCATTAAATATTTGACCTTATTTATTTTGTTAGTGCACATTACTAGTCTTGTGGTAAACAATTAATCTGTGCAAGTTAATCCACCAAAAAAAATTTCTTCACAATCTTTAATCAAAATCTGAAAATGTGCTTCCCCTCTGATGACATCAGTTGGAATTAAACGCCTACATTTTCTAGATCCAATCAATTCCCAGAGGGAAAAAACAAGCCACGCCCTCTATTTTTCTTATTCAATATTCCGTTTCACTCAGAAAATACGTCAAAATACTGAAGTAAAGCCAATCGCAACTTCCGGTTCACGCCGACTTCCACATTTATTTTATTTCAAGTGATGAAAATGATTCCAACAGTACCTGTTTGGTCATGAGCTTCTCGAATTCATCTACAATCTCAGGCAGGCTGAGCCACTTGATGCCGGGCAAACAGTTGAGGAATAAACTTCCAGCTTTCATTAGGATCAGATCGATCTGCACCTGCCGTCTGATTCCTGGATGAAGAACCTGAGTGAAGAAAAAACAGTAATAATCATATTAAAAATCCCAATAACAACAGAAAAAAGACAAAAAACACTAACCAATAAAAAGACAATAAACCAATAAAAAGACAATATTTATAAATAAATATAAACAATAAATTAATACATTTTATTCCAGCACCCTATTATCGGTGTTTTTTGCTGGTCTACCACCCCAAACCAGCTAAGCACTGAAACATGAGTGGTCATCTACCATCCCTAGTTAGGGCCAAAAAACTAAATCGCATCTTACATCATCATATGACTAGTCTTTTTATTGATTGAAAAGAGATTTTTATTTTGAGTTAAGATTTAATAGTTTAGTTTATTAGTAAATTAATGGTGTAAATTAGTAATTTAATACTCAAACAATACATACTTTGTGTGTGTGTGTGTGTGTGTGTGTGTGTGTGTGTGTGTGGGGTGGGGATTACTCGTACTTGTACTCGACAGGATAAGACTGAAAGTTGACTTAAACTTCAAGATCTGCCAAAACAATCTCGGAGGAATACAACTAAAAAAGAAATGTAAATTAAAAACCTATTTTACCTTGATAATCCGATGTATTTATGAGAGAAAATAGTTTACAGTAAGAAAAAACAAACAAAGATTAAATAAAATTAGCTTATTATTTAGTTTGGTTTTATTTATTTTGTTTAGTTTAACAAATAAACATTAAATGTCATTTAAAAACCCAATTTCACCTTAATAATCTGATGTATTTCTGTGTGAAAATATGGTATTCAAAAATAAAGATTAGAAGATTTTACTGGGAATTGTCCGGAACATACAAATATTCAAATTAATCCAGATGAGTGGAGGTAACTGGTTTAAAACATAAGTAAATATGATCTTTACCTTAATGGCCACGGGCATCAGACGCTCTTCCTCAGGGTGTTGTTCGCCTGGACCAGGTCTCTCTCCAAAACCCCTGGTCTTTACACCCACCGTCTCTTCCTCGTCTTTATTCATCTCCCAGAGGTCACTCAAGGCTCCTCCCAGACCAGGGATCTCCCAGGCTTCCAGGAGAGTCTTCTTCTCCAACTCCTCCACCAGATGCTGGAACGCTGGATCTTCAACACTCGCCACCTTGGCTTTGGCCCGATACACCTGTGCCACGCATCCCGACCCCACAGGCTCCTTACTGTCAAACACAAACATCTGTCTCCATCCTTCCCCAAACGCCCTCCTCAGACACAGCTTGGTGTGAACCCAGGGATGGGGCTTTACTTGCACATGAAGCCTTGAGAAGCGGTCGCAGAAGTCCTGCGAGAAGAGGTCCCGTCTGGTGCTGGCCCACTGGCCCAGTTTGATAAAAGTAGGTCCAGATGTCTCAGTGACCCAAAGTAGCGCGTCCAACCAGCGTGACGCCCAACGGTGTGATAGTAAAGTCAGGGGATACAGAAGCAGAAGGGGGCTGAACTTCAGATAAAGCACCAAGGCACGGAGTCCAAGACGCAAGACGAATACTAACCTGTGGATTTGCACTCGGGCGATTGACTTCCTCTCTGTGGTTCGGTTCTGATGGACTGATTCCTGACCAGAGGCGTAAGTGACGCCACATGCAGTCCAACAGAACAGTCCCACTTTGGGGGTTTGAGATAAAAGACGCGTACCTTTAAGAAGAAACACTCTACGGGACGGGATTCGAACCGATACCCTGTGAACAATGCAGCTGAAGTTCTGGAACAGGCGCTTTGCGCAGAATGCAGACATTATTGATACACTTGCTATTATTATTATATAGGCATTCAGGATACATGTGGTTCAAATGCAACTTATAGCAGTTATTTTCAGACTTTGATCAGGCAATAATTAACAAACATTCAGTTTTACAAATGGGAAATGATGTAGTGCAAAAAACCCTACATGCACAACAATGAAAAACCTTTATATCTACGATTAAGTTATTATATCATGAACAGAAAGATTCAAAAGCTGCAAATACATATAACACGTGATCAAATGCATTCTTTTTCTCTTGTAATTTTTCGCTGACAGAGCTCTAATATAGTGCTGTTTAGAAAGTAAACATTGTACCTCCACATTTCAACAAGAATTCAGATGAATTCGTTCAAATATTGGTTATGAAATGTTGCTCCTCTTCTCGGGTCCGGCTGATAAATCCCTCCGTGTGACTCTTCTCAACATTAGTTCCGCGCTTCAGTGGAAATGGAAAAGATTGGTTGGTTTATTGATTAATAAAGTACAAGTTATTTTAAAACTCAGTAAATCATCAGCTCAGCAATAATAAACACAAGATAGTAAGAAATGTAAGTAGTCATTGTTACGTAAAATGTAAAATACGAATAAACAAATACAGTAAAGAAATAAACAAAACATAGACTAAATGTTTTTATTTTTGATATAAAATATATTATTTTATTGTAGTTTTGTTTGTTATTGTATTATATTTATATATTATATTTTATATTCATATATTTATTTTAAATGTTTCTTGTTGTTGTTGTTGTTGTTGTTATGGTTGTTGTTTATATTAATAATGTATTACCTCTCTTGTACAATAACTGTGACATTTTCAAGATTAATAAATTACACTTTATTTCTTAGTCTTGTATGTCAACATGTTAATTGGTCGTCTTTAAAATACATCAGACCATAAATATATTATAATAAATAAATATATTATAATTAATATATCATAATAAAGTAAATTAGTAACTTTACAACATTAGTTAATTAATTAAACCACGTACCGGAAATCCAAATGTGTGCGGACATACATTTTATGTAAACACTCACGATATAACAGCATCCAAAAAGAAATAGTAAGTGAAACCCCTTTTAAAATGATTAAATGTGAAGTTACCGGTATTTGTTTGTTTGTCTATGCATATTTCTTATACATGTCAAAGTATAATGTTTCACTAAATTATTCAAGTCAACTAGAGAGATTCCCATCCAGTCGACAAGATTAACTCGAACATCCGTCAGTCAGTCAATGATTTACTCTCTCAGTCTTTGGCCCATTTCAATCAATTTGTCTGTTTATTTTTCTTCCTTCTGGCCAAAGAACATTTTTCACCAACTAACACCCAATCCAAACACTCACTTTCTCTGTTTCCTCTCGTTGTGCTGTAGAGGTCGCTGTGATGACTGTGTTTTGTCATAATGACTGTACTGTGGGCAGAAGTCAACCACTCTTCCTCCTCATCCTCCTCTCTCATAC
>CM060640.1:23611415-23616415 GCA_030578275.1 Meda fulgida
GTGATTACTTGGATGTTGCTAGGTGGTCTGAAGGATTGTTAGGAGTGTTGCTAGGTGGTTGCTAGCGTGTTGCTAGGATGTTGCTAGGTGGTCTGAATGATTGTTAGGGGTGCTGCTAGGTGGTTGCTAAGGTGTTCTGGGGGTTGCTAGAGTGTTGCTAGGTGGATGTCAGGGGGTGTTAGGTGATTGCTAGGATGTTGCTAGTTGGTCTGAATGATTGTTAACGGTGTTGCTAGGGATGTTGCTATTTGGTTGCTAGGGTGCTCTGGATGGTTGCTAGGGTGTTAGTATGCGGTTGGTTCTGTGTTCTGTTTTGTATGAATGGACATCTTTAAGTCTCTGATCTTCTGGGCTGTAGATATGGCTTGAGTCCCTCATTCAATGTAAGTATTTTTTGATCACTTATTGCGCAGTTCCCCTCAACAAAACACGATTTTAGGAATAATCCGTGTCTGGAGCACAAACTCTGCAAGATGAGTTTAATACTTATGTTCATATCTCTAACTATAATGAATGAGCAAGTGATGCTTGACTTCTTGTGTATTTCGTGTGACTGTTGTGTGTGATTTCCTGCGACATGTGGGAACAGACATCTGTGTCTTTTGTAGGCCTACTGCGTTTGCAGAAGCGTCATACACATGTAAATGCATCCTGTGACAGACCAGATGCTTCATGTTTTTCTGTCAGCGAAACCCTACTGGTTTACAGTGCAACATTTGGGAATGTTTCCAAGCGTTTTTTTTCACCCAATCGTCCAATCATATTGAAGGAGGGGCGGGACAAATACCACACGACCAACCGTCTTATTCTGCTTGTACAACGCCAACACAGGACAACAACAAGCATAATAATTACAAACAAGAGCCAGAGCAAATACTTTATAATCTATCGACATTTTTATATAGAAACAACACAGAAACAAACGATCTGTGAAATTAGATACTAGTAACACTTTCGCGGGAAATCCGGTGCGTTCAAGTCATCTGGTAAAGTTCGTGTTTACGAGTTGAACGCACATGAACGCCACCGCAATGTCGTAAATACGAGTGGGAAGCTCGGGATTTTCTTTAAGCCCCGATCTTTACGAGTTGTGGGCGTGTCAGTGAGAAACATGGTGGAATACCACAATACTTAAGGTATTTAGCAGTGATATTATCAGGCTTTTCTATTTACAGCGAAGTAAGCTAATTGCCTGCACAGAATATGATGCCATTATAATATAACAATGTAATATGTAACGATAAAGTTTGCAGTGGCTTCATAAATTAATTAAAAACTTAAAAAAACAAAGCACACCTGATGCACATTTCTTTGTTCTTCATTATCTAAAACTAGATTTTAAGGATCCTGCTGAATTTTTGTGATTAATTAAGTACACCGCCATCTTACTCCGACAAAAGTGACTTGAACGCACCTGCCGTTGTAAACACGACTTCCCACCTCGTAAGTACAAACTACCCAGGAGGACTTGAACGCACCAATAGCAAGCAAAGCGTCTCAACTAAAAAAAAGTAATTAAAAAAAAGGCTGCGCTGCCAAAATGCTCTCAAGCGCCCACAGCTAGGTGTTTTCATCGCGCTAAAAACGCTTTGGTGGACACACGGCCTCATGTTGTTGTCCTCTGTTGACGTTGTACAAGCAGAATGTGACGGTTGGTCGGTGTGGTTATTGTCCCGCCCCTTCTCCACTCTGATTGGACGGCTGGGTAAAAAGTGACAGTGATGAGCGATGAGTTTTACCCAAAGTTGAACACTCTTCAACTCTCGGCGATCGGTAAAAAACGCGCTTCAGCGTGGAAAAAACGCTCAGTGCCTCGTTATGCTCATGGTGTTTAAAAAACGGGGCGTATACAACTGGAAAAGTACTCCAGCGTGAAAAAACGCTTTTGGTGGACACAGGGCCTTACTGACGTTCTGACCCGATCTCCGACTGTCTCCACGGCAACAGCTGTAGAATTTGCCCTGCAGTGCGTGTGAGGGAATTCTGGCTGCTCAGGAATCCATGAGCTCTGGGGCTTTGTGTTGTAGTGGAAGGGAACAGACCACAGATGCTGTGATTACTGACCTCCACCCCTTCTCCTCCTTCCCGTCTTTCTCCTCTGTAACCCTCCTTCTTTTATAACTCTGAGTTTCCAGCCCCCACTCCTTAAGGAGCCGTGCCTGCAAGCTGTCGCTCCGATGCCGTCTCAGTCAAGGTTCAGTGGTTTTTGTAGGACTCAAGAAAAGAGAGAAAGGGACAGAGCAAACATCAAGATTCAATTGTGTCGTAGTTTACTCATCCTCATGTCATTCCAGGTTTTTAAGAATATTACAGTGACCTCAGCTCCTAAAATGACAAAAGTTGTCCATATGACTCCATTGACATTAACACGCCAAATATATTTGACATTAAAACATATTTGTATTTATATTTGTGTATTTCAGCAGTGCTGTTTAACGCAGTCACTCCTACTAGCCACTTTGGTGGGTTGAGTTTTATAAAACATAAATTTTTCAATTGTAGTCTTTTAAAAAGCCATCTGAAATTATAAATTAAGTGCAAAAATATAGATTTTTCGCTACATATCGATACTGAAATATCTGAAACTCTTCCGCAGGAGACACGATACCAGCTGCGCGTTCTCGCTCTCTAATCTCTCCAACAGCGAGTGACCCACAAACCCGCCTCTCCTCACTCACTCGCTTCATTTGCTCCGGATGAATATTGTTGGTGTTACAGGGCTTGAATTTCGGCGTGGGATTGTGCGTATTGAGCATAATTTTACTCATTCCCTCAATGCGCACATAAATCCAAGTATATTGGCTATTTAAAACAGCATAATGGGTCCGTGCGTCAGGTCTTAAAGTGACAGCAGCCTAATATACCGGCTGCCAAATTATGAGATGATATTAAAAATATCTAAAGTGAAAATGCTGAGTGGCTTGTAACTTTGGAAAACCACGAGCCACTGCGACTGGTGAACATAAAAGTTAATCAAGCCCTGGACCTGCATTAAGTTTTCTGAAATCACATGCTAACTTTGTGTGCATAACAGACCGAAATTTAAGTCGTTATCTATCAGAGCTCCCATGCTTCCGTTTGTTTAAGCTTACCTTGTCGTGACGTCACACGCAACATCCATCGTTGACATCAAACCCGGTGTGACATGTCATGCTGCACATCTAAATATAAGTTAGATACGCAAACTTTAGTCTGTTCCCCAATGAAAGTTAGGATATGACTTCAGAAGACTTGGAATATAGTTCTGACATGACAACTCTCTGGAGTGTTTGGCTTGGTAATGTTTATGACAATGTTGATATGTGTTTTCTTCTTGGCGAAATAGATCGGCTACGCTGCTGCTGTTATATGCATACACTAATTACCCGTAGCAGATCTATACAGGTTGAGTATTTGAAGGTTGAGCTGCAAGCTCATTGGCTACTAATATAGCAGGAACCTATCAGCTGTGCCCTAATGAGAATGATGTGATTGCAACCAGATTGAGTTAAGGACCAATCGGTCTGTGCCATCTTGAGTTTCATGACAGAACTTTGTATTGCACGAGTTGACTACTTTTATTGTGCTTTTGGAGCTTAAAAGGTCATGGTCTTGGTATGTTTTTATACAACATCCTAGTAAACATTCTGTTTAATATCTCCTTTTGTGTTTTACAGAAGAAAGAAATGGGTTTGCAATGACATGAGGGTGAGTAAATAGTGAAAGTTTAAAATTTTGGGGTAAACTAACCCTTTAACATTGTTCAAAGGACAGTCATAACCCTGCATATCTGCATTATGTGGGTGGTAAAAAGAGGAAACTGACTATATTTCATCAATCAATCATTAGAGAGATCAATTGACAGTCCTCGAAGTACTTTCAGAGAATAGGATGAACTGCAATGCTCATCTTCAAGGCCAGATTAGGACATGTCAGACATCTATGTTTGTGCATAGACAAGAGATGTGACGTGGAAGTGTCGAGGAGTGTCAACTCAAGACAACAGGAAGGAAGGTACAAGAAGAAAATAAAAAGGAGAATGTGGGTGAGGCGGAGTAAAACAATCCATTCTTCCCCATCTGGAACGTGGGATGTTTCTTCTTCCTCTCCTAGCGTGGGTTGTTTGAAATACCTCTTTACCTTCTAAAACACTTTAATACTGCCTTTTTTTCTTCTCTCGCTCTTTTGCTGCCTGCACATTTCCAATCTGCAACCAATTACAGCTTTTTGGAAACGGCAAACCATCTAAGAAGTGCAGCCTAAAGGCTCTTTCACATGACTCGTGTCAACATTCTCCAATTCATTGAACTCTTGGAGTGAGGAGTCAAGTTTTTTCTTGTCTTTGCATTTCTTACTGGTCAAGCACTGTCATGCAACACTCAAGACTTTCAACTTTTCACCCTGTTTGCTTATTTTTAAAGGAAGGATGAAGCTCTCCCATATCTGCTGTTGTTGACGAATAAAAGCCAGTGTGTCCAATCAGACTCTACAGTAGCTTGGTGCTGATTTGTTAATCATTTGGTAGAATCTAGTCAAATTAGACAGATGCCAACATGGACAGGTTGTCTAACTTGCCTTCATTCTAAAAACCGTGAACAAAGTATAATAAAATACGATAAAAATGTGGTTTATGGATCAGGAATTGTATTGGAAGGCTGCATGATGTCTAAAGTAGAGTTAGGGTTAGGGTTAGTTCTAAAGAAAATCCAGGTGAGATATGCTTCTGTTGAGGGACAAAAAATGAAACTAATGACTTGTAATTACTTGTAAGTCCTCAATCCAATTTATTTGGTATACCAAACCTGCAATGTTCACTTATAAATTGGAAGGGTATTATTAAGTCATTCATTTTATATTCAGCACGACTGATAAGTTCATGTTGTTCTTTCATCAAATCTCTTTTCCCCTGTCAGAGGTGTTTCAGGTAATGTGAGTTACACAGTTTGTCCTCCTGTGCAGGTGGAGACGCACCTGGCCGAGATTTCGCACAAAGCTTTAGTTGTTACAGTCCTCTCAAACAC
>CM060640.1:23621415-23658915 GCA_030578275.1 Meda fulgida
CTTTTGTGAATCTGACCCTTTGTTTGCATGTGTGTGTTCATGAATGTCCCTTATGAAACCCTCCTACAATCCAGCTTTGCCGAAGGGTTTGGCTAGCTTGATCCGAGTGAGAGAGAATGACAGAGAAAAAATGAAAAGATTTATAGCTAAACGCAGATGGTCTTACATTTCCATTAGGTCTCCTCCTCACATCGCCTGACACGCTCACATTTTTACACATCGTTCCACTCATATAATGCTTTTATGTACACAAAATGTGACGAATCTACGTTCTTTTGCTGAATCCAAGGAAATTTGCCAAGCTAAATAACTGCTTCACACACAGAACTTGTACACTTATACTTGTGTTGACCTCCAACTAGCTTCTGTTTGTAAAAAAAAAAACATGCATTTCGTTTTGCAATTAACAAACTTTACAGGTTTGCCTTTTGCAGTGCTTATTATATGCATCATAATTTTGGAAAAAAAAGTGCGTATCCTGAAGCGTTTTTGTGCTACAAATCTAGAAAAACACGTCAGCACTTACAGACACATTGTGGCATTGTGAGACTTCAATCAGGACATTATTTGTGTATTTATAAAGGTCTTAGTTGGTTTAAAAGTGCATAAGTATAGCAAAACAAGCACACAAACCGTCTGTAACTGAGACGTTTACTTTGCAGCCGTTATCGCACACACTAAAAGCTTTTCTTCTGCCGGAAAAAAAGGTTTTCTGCACTCTCTAACTTAATAATAATAAGCATGTCGTCTCTTCCCTCTGGATCTGCTCTGTGTGTCTCTGGAATGATAAAGATCTGCTGTTAGTTGCATAACATTACTGACGGCTTCTGATGACCCTCACTGGCCTTCACTCATGTGATCATGTGATTTGTACACTAATCTAAGGAATATTAAGTGTCTGACAGAACTGCAAGGCCCTCTAAAGTCAAAAGTGGCCTTTTTGATGTCTCAAATGTTTCCCCAGTGATAAAGAGAATTGAGTAATCTCACATGTGTCTCCTATAAGCGTTTCAAAAGAGATCTCAATGATGCTCAAACAATATGAACAAATATGTACAAATTCTCATTACTTTCCACATTCATTTTATAGCAAAGTCAAATCTAGTGCTTTTCGCAGTACACATCAAAGCAGCTTTACATGAGTCATTAATGTTTATAATATCTTAATATCTTCATGCCTTAAGGTCCTTGCACACTGAGTCTGAAATTTTCATATTTCATATTTTTCGTATTCGTCATTCGGTGGCTCTGAATTGTCAAAACCCCTCTCAAAAAGTTTGCTGCAGAAAATCTGAATTTGAAAGTTTCCAGGTAAACGTGATTAACACAACGTGAGGTCGAATTTATTTTTTAACGTGCGAAAATTTCGGACGAGAATTTCGGATTCCTTTACAGTTACAATTTGCAGATTACAGCTGTGCAATTAATATTTACATTTTGCGATGATGCAAGGCAAGCAATCAAGCATTGAGATTTGCTATAGGGTCATACCGTGTCAAGTCAATCAAATTTTGGAAACTTCCTTGGCTCAAATGTTTGATTTTGTCAATATTTTTTTCTGAAGAAAGACAAACATAAATAGTGATGAAAGCCAAAACATTACATTAATGAATGTATATTGACTGAGTAATCCACTATTTGTCGAGGGGGTCAAAATAATAATTTTCACTTGAAATTTAGAGCCAAATTACAGGGGTGTAAAAATGACTTTAGAAAGATGTCAGAATCATGGTTTTATTTTCACACAGAGATTGGTAGGTCTATTAGTTTAATCTGTTGACTTTAGCAATCTTTGTTACATTTTATGCCAATGGTGACAGGTCAGAAAATGGGAAAAAGCACTTCCTGTGCCAAGTTTGCATGCCTGTAATTCAAGAAGTATTAAAGATATCTTAATATCCTTTTAGATTCTCATTCTTAACAAACATTTCTTTTGGTATCTTCATTTTAAAGGCTTTTGATGGTTCAATCCTAGAGATATGGAGATCTTAATGCGGCTCCATGAGTAAATTGGTCAATTGTACACATTTTTAGTGGTCAAAAACCAAATGTGGGTCACTTTGCATACAGCTGATAATTTCTTTTTCTTTTAAAGAGAAATATCTGAACAACAAATAACGTTGAAACTAGAAATGTATCTGTTTTTTTTCCCCATCAACACAATTGCATAGAACATACCGGTCTGAGTGCCATAAAAGTTCCCTTTCCAAAGTTTGCATGCCTGTAACTCTAAAAAGTTATCTTAATATCCTTCTAGATTATATTGTTAATAAACTTTTCTTTTCTAATCTTAATTTTAAGGTCCTATTGGTTCAGTCGCATAGATATGAGGATCCCTATGCGACTCCTCGTCCAAATTGTTGAATTTTTGGTAACACTTTACTTGAAGGGGTGTGCATAAGACTGACATGACACATGTCATAAATATGAAGGAGGTTTTATGCATGTTTATGACAACTGTCATTAAGTGTCATTCGCTCAATTATGACATTTTTAATGCAAATATGACATTGTTTGACATCTCTTTGTTATGACACCTTGACATAAATCAATACATCATAACCTGTCAGTGTCTTTGTCATGACAACTTGACATTACCAAGACAACATAAATTGTCATAAATATGTCATAAACATGACATAGCAGATTAATGATCAAACTTAAGAAAGCACTTAGCTTTATGGGTTAACATTTCATTAAACTGGTTTTGACATTGGCTGTCATGAGGCATTATAACTGTGTCATGAATGTTTTTCTTGACCTCAACTACAGTGGTACAAATTTAATTTGTCATTAAAATGTTATAATGGCTTCATGACAGCCAATGTCAAAACCAGTTTAATGAAATGTTAACCCATAAAGCTAAGTGCTTTCTTAAGTTTGATAATTAATCTGCTATGTCATGATTATGACATATTTATGACAAGTTGTGTTGTCTTAGTAATGTCAAGGTGTCATAACAAAGACATGTCAAACAATGTCATATTTGCATTAAAAATGCCATAATTGAGCGAATTACACTTAATGACAGTTGTCATAAACATGCATAAAACCTCCTTCATATTTATGACATGTGTCATGTCAGTCTTATGCACACCCCTTCAAGTAAAGTGTTACTGAATTTTTCCCCTTTTCAGTGGTCAAAAACCAAATATAGGTAACTTTTTATAGGTAACAAGCTGATATTTCTTGTGTTTATTAAAGATGAATGTCTTAAAATACAAATAATACTGAAACTAGAAATATATCTTATTTATCTCTATAAAAATAATTGCATACAACATCCCTCTGGTTGAGTTGACAGAATGACTCTATATCACCCTATGCAAGTATACTTTATGCATGCGATTAAAGTTGCGTTAAAGATTGTTAGGAAATGACAGAGCTGATACTTCAGAGAAACATTACGGGAAGCTCCATTAAATCCCCTGAACTATGCAATAGCAGTTAAACTGAGCATTACTGAGCTGCAGGACTCTCGGCCTCCTCGCAGATCTGTTTGTCAGCATAGTTTTCTCCAATCCTCTTTCTGCTCAGAACAATGATCGTCCTGTCATCCAATCAGCTGATGGCCATCGGGTCAGGGGGCGGGACCAGTAAAGGTCCCTCAGGTCACAGAGAGGTTTTTATTGGCTGGAACAAATGGCTCGCGTTCTCCTTATCTCGCAGGGGTCACACTTAACAATAGTGAAGAGAACAAAGACCCTAAAATGAAGGTTGTAAATACAGATACTGTCAGGTTTACTGTTGATGGCTATCAGGATGAGTTGATTTTAAGTGGTGTTACTAGTTTCTATTGCTCATTTGAACAAACTTGAACACTCAAGTAACAAACAAAGTATTGATCTTTGGTACATAACTTGTCCAGTTTGTGTTACAGACATGAAGGATTCTTCAAATCATATAGCATGAAGATGTTAAATGACTTATAAGTTATATTATACAATTTTACAGATGATATATTCCACCTATAGTTGACCGAAGATTGTTACATTGCAGCTCAGCTTTACACGGCATGCTCAAGCTTTGGCTCTATTCACTTTTTCACTTCTCTCTCTCCCTTCTTTGCATTTTCAGAAGAAGAAAGGGGGGGGGGGCGCTGATGTTGCTCCGCAAACATGTGACACACACACACACACACACACACAGCTGAAAATCATTTAGGGCTGTAGGTCGCCCGAGAGAAAGAGAGAAGATAGAAAAAAGAAGAAAAATACCGCAAACTAAAGAAAGATCGACAATATATATTTAATGATAATTAATGTATAATTTTTTCTTCTTTCAGTTAATTTTGGGGTTTTGTATCTTATTTTAATTATTAATTGCAATTTACAATTTAATTAAATGATATCCTCTGTGGGAAAAGTTGACGTAAAATGGCAATACTTTGTTTCACAGTTAGAAGTCACTAAGGTAGACTATCTATCTTAGAGTACCATTGTTAATTAATTTGATTAATTATTTAATTAATAAATGTATTAATATTAAAAATAATTTAATTTTTTATGAAATGAAATTGATTAAATAATGTTTGGTTTATATTTCTTTTATTTATTAATAATGATCAATTTTACATCTTATTAATTTTTATTTATTTTATATTATATTTATTATATATATTATATATTTCTTTATTTTATTGTAATATTTTATTTATTTTATTATTTTATTGAAAATATATGATTTTTTTTTGTTTGTTTTTTTCAGCGCTTCTGCCGTTTAGTACCAGAAGTTTTGGATGGTTTACATTAATTGCTCATCAAAATAACAGGGCTCCCCACACCAAAGCGTGAAACAATAATATCTCATTATTGCTCTTGGCCGGCGCTCAGAAAAAATGATGCCAATGAACACTCGCCCACAGATAGATCAACACATGAAGCCCAGCGACACACCAGAGGCCTAATCACGACTCAAGTCAACGCGGTGGACTCGAAATAGCACAGTTTGGTAACCTTTACGTCATCAGCGCCGGAGAGGACGGTTTTTACGGCCGGCTCCAGTGGTGGCAGAATGCTGGGAATGTGGGTTAATCGTTGAGCTCTTGCACATGTGGAATGGCGCTCGCCGGCCGTGGAAACAGATGGGGTTCGTTTATATTGCACCCCCGCTTGTGTCCCATGGACATTGTCATACTTCCGTTTGGCAGAACAAAAAGAACAGACGCACACGCACACACTCGACAATCCTCTCCAAATGTGTTGGTTAAGTGGTAACACCTGTGCTGTGTGGCGAGGGTCCAGATCACTCGAAAACAGACCCGACTGCTTAGCAAGTTTTTTTTATTGGCTGGTTGATAATTACTGGCTCCTTTAAAACACAGAGCAGAGAGAAGAGGTCGTAGGTCACGTTGAGTTTTTTCCATTTTTTTCTTCTGTTTGGTCTTCTTTTTTGACCTCGATATTTTGCATGATTTTGAGGGTGAAGTTTCTCTGTTAGACATTTGTTCAGATCGCTAACCCTCACTGTGAGAGTAAGAGTGATGATTTCCCAAATGAAGCAAAACTGGGATGTTTGTTTCATGTTTGTAACTGTAGTAACCAGTCTGTTGTTAACTCTCTGACTAGAGTCTTTTGTGTTTGGGTTGTGAGTCAGTCATTCGGGCCCCAGGACTGAGTCCACTCCTGTGATGTCATGAGGATTCTGCTAAATGTACAATATTTCTTAACCAAAAGTACTGTGTTTGCACCATGGTACAGTTAGGGCTGTCCTTAGGGAACTCCCAAATCCGTGTTTGCTCTAACTCATGCATGCAGTGATGGTTTCAGATTGTGATACCATGCTATTTTGATATTTACTATGCTATGTAGTGAATGCCATATTCATATAGAACGGGATATGCATGGCATTTCAAGCTATTTCAATGTATTCAATCAAGCGTAGCGTTAGTTCTGGCTGGTTGACTCTCAGCTCCCAGCTAACAATTTATGGTTCCCAGAACGTTCTGGGAACATTAACGTTTGGTTGCGGGAACATTCTCTTAAGGTTTTTTTTTAGGTTTTGGTTCCCATGGAAAGTTTTCTTAACGTTCAGGGAACGTTATAACCCTGAGGGAACGTTCCCTAAACGTTAGTTTTTGGTTTGGTTCAAACTAACCTTTAGAGAACCATAAACTAACGTTCCCTAAACGTTCTGTGTTACCTATAGGATTATGACGCCTATCACGGTATTCTAGGGCTGTCACTTTACGTTCGAAAATCGTTTGCACAATCGATCGGACCAACCAACACAAGTTTCGAAAATGAAAATAGGGAATGGATTTTAACGGCCTTCTCTCGGAGCGCGTCCGGCTCGTCACGATACGCGCGTCACACAGCGACTGCACTCACAAACACACACAACAGCAAATTATACTTCTACATAATGTCTCTTTTTACAACACAAATGTGAATTCTGCCGGTATTCAGACAGTCTCATGACACAGATTCGGGCTACAGTCGCCTACGTAGGTGAAATGTGTGTGACATTGCTAATGGTAAACACAGCCGTGTTGAAGCCTGCAGGAGTGTTTTTCACTGGTGTTATGGCAGTCCACTCTGCTTATTGTTTTTCGAGAATGTTGCACTCCTGTTTGTCATTTGCACGAAACTTCACGCCAATAAAACATCAGAAATATTGCTGACTTGTGCGCGTCTCAAGCGCCCTCTTTACGCGCGTCCTAATGCTGTTAGTTGTCCGTGGATTTGCCCATATTTGCCTTTAGACATGGAAAATCGATTTTACAATCGATTCAATGAACACTTATGTCTCAAAAATTGTATCTCTTCTTCAGTATTATCAGCATCTATCGCGTACCCTCCTCCTTCCCCAGCTCCACCTCTCCTCAGTCAGGATTTGGCATTCTTATGATTTCCCTTTGAATCAGATACATTTTCGAAATTGTGTTGTACTTTAAAATATTGACATTAATGATATCTGCAATAAATTCATGTTGGTTCTGTTCTGTTTACCCTAAGGGGGGTTATTGCTGCTCTTATCCATGCTTCATGCTCATTATTCATGGATGTGCATGGAGTTCCCAGAACAGAACCATAACGCCAATCCAAACTATATGCTAATGGTCAATCGTATTTGACGATAGAGGTTCTGACAGTAATGATGCTATCCTTGTATATGTCCCTGAAACGATGATATTTCCATGTTAATTGTCCAAAAAGACTTATTTCTGTCTGTTTGTGTGTGTAGGATGCCATCTGCTAGCACCATGACTGGCGGGAGAGCACTTCTGCTCTGTACAAACACGGAGGACTGCATCTACCAATCAGCAAACGGGTATGTACAACTAAGTCCTTTAATTTCCTGGTAATTTGTTGCTGTTGTTGTTAAAGTTGCAGCTTTTCAGCCTTCCATACCAAATGAATTAATTGTGAATTTGACTACTAAACTATTTGTTTAATCAAACAAAAGAAGCATTGTTAAATATTATTAATTATTTTTGTTGTTCTGTTTTTTGCCACTAGTCACTAAAAATGATGCACATGATAAATGCACTTAATAAATTATTTCTACTTAACTCTCTGGTGCTGTTCGGTTATTTTTGACTGAAAAATGTAAAAAAAAAAAAAAATATATATATTTTGTTGCATTTTTTTTTTACTTTTTTACTTTATCGGAATGGTACGAAACTTGGTTTTGTTATTTGCTGTGTGAACACACAAAAAAAACAATGGACAAGATTTCGATAAGGTTAAACAGTCCTGAAAAAAATTGTCGCACTTGTATTGCAAAATGCAATGGAAATGAATGGGAGACAAATTTCATCTATTGGAAACCTTTGGTACTGCACAAAAAATTTTTTTTTTTTAATTCAAACTGCAAAGCTAATTTTTAGAATACAGCTTGTTTAGATTTATAGCTTTGATTTTCTCACGGCTTTAGAGTAAAACGTGATTTTGATTTTTTTTATTTCATATTAAAAAATAATTTTTTATAACAATAAATTTACAATTTTTTAACTTTTTTCAAGTTCACTTTTTAATTTTTACTTTAGCAATACTCTGCCAAGTGTAATCTTTGAAAAGAGATCAAACTTAAGTGTGTGCTCCAAAGCATTCCAGATTTATGTTTAAGTTGGAAATTGTATTTTCAAGTCCATGTTTAAAAAGTGGATTAATGGATTATAACTATAAACTATTGCATAAATATAATTTAGTACCATAAAATCCCCTAAAAATGCAAAATATTAAATAAAAAACATTATTGAACTAAAATATAGTACAATCATTTCATTGAAATAAAAATAAAAAATTCAGTCATTTTTGACCGACACACCAGAGTCCAGGGGGTTAAAAAAAATTGTTTTGCATAATGCTTTATCCAATCCAATAAGTGTCAGTATACAGTTCAGGACCATATAGCCAAAAATTACTCTGTGCACCTTTAATAAACTACTGACTGACAGTGCTTCCAGTAAAACAGTCAGACTTCAACTTTATTGTCTAACACAGGAATGAGCTAATAAAACCGTGCACTACTATAGGTATATCTATAAGCTTGCTAGTTCTTTATGGGACGGCAATTTTGGTACTGCAATTTCTTTACTGTTTCTTTTACAGTATAAAATCATACCCTAAATTACATGTTCATAAGATCTTTTAGTCCATGCTTAAGTTTCCCAGCAAACAGGCTGTGCCACATCCCTCATACACTGCAGTATTAAAACTAAACACGTCCTGTAAGGTAAACACTGATAGACTTCAATAACATCCCCAGGTGGGATATTGAGGGTAATTTTGGGACAAGCCTAACTGTGAAAGTTATTTTTACCGAAATCTAATTAAACTCCTTTGGTACTGCCAACCCATTGTGGTTTGGAATGCCATAGTGTGTTAGTAAAAGATTTAAAACCTGCAGAAGAATGGGCGAAACGAGTGAGCTCACTTTAATGAAGCCTTTTCAGTACACAGAGCCGTGGTGTGTATCTTTAGCCAGTTGGAAAATAGAGAGAATTCATCATGTTCTGCTATATCTTCAAATACTATTTCATCAGCTCACTGTACAATGTTCCCAATCCTGTTAACTCAGCCAGGAAGAGGAGACTTTAGTTTATATCCTGGCTGATGATGTGCCATGCAAGAGTTTAAGCAGGCCTATTCCTAAAGGTGACAAGAAAGAGACAATCGCATATTTTGTCCTACACAATCCACATTTTCCTCTCACCCCCTGTCTCTGCCTCGTCCCCCCCCCCCCCCCCCTCTCTCTCTCTCTCTCTCTCTCGGTTCTCTTCCTTGGGATTTTGGAGCTTGACCTACTTTTTTCTCTTGGCTGCCTTGAGCTTCATGAAATGAGATACATTAGCCAGAAAGAGAAAAAAAAACAACATGCCAAAAGAAAGTTGCTGAAAGTTTATTTGAATTTTCTCAGAGCCAACAGTTTGTATTTGAAAAGAGTTATCACTATTTGGAGGCATATTGGTGAAGATATTCTCCTGTAAAATGATGTGGCGTTAGCACACACAAAAAGTTTCTAGGTCCACATTTCCTCTGTTTGTTTGTTCACACAATGTCAGTAGACAGAATCCAAGGCTGTGTTTATTGACTGAGCCAATTAAAGAAAGAGAAAGATGCACGCCAGTCCCTTGAACTTTGGCCCATTGGTGCAAGCTCATTAGGTCAAACGTTCACAGAGGAGTTGTGTGAAGGACTTGAGGCCGATTCATAACCTTCAATTAGATGCGCTGATGCTGTTTTGTGCAGTGCCTGGCTTGTGTTTTATGTCCACAGAGGAAATAAGACACGCTGACTGCAAGTCCATCTGCAACTCATTTAAACTTTAAAAAATGTACATTTAAAAAGTAATTTTAATTTGTTGTACCATTGAAAGTCTAGACAATGCAATTAATACCAATACCAAAGGGGAAACTCTGAACATTTTTGGTGTATGGCTGAATACTGTCTAATGTAGCACTTTACTGTCTAGTAGTAGACTGCTTTGTTTATAATTTTGTGGTTGTGAGATTTTGGTAATTGGTAATTTTGAAAATGTGATTATGCGCGAAGTATGTTTTAGAATTGTGACCTTCAAATGCACAGACTCTATAATTGCTATCTAATCACTTAATGACTCAGACACTCTTGATGACTTTAGCATCTTTTCCTGTGGTCTCTTCAGGCTCCACTGCTGCGGATTGAAGCTTGACCAGGCCCGATCTGTGGTGCTTCAGCGGCCTGACCTGTGTGGAGTTGGGGACAGTCTCTCATCTCTGAGCAACCTCAACCGAAGCCCAGGAGACAACATCATGCTTGCCCACAAGAGTCCATCCAATCCTCGGCCCATTGAGAACGGCTTGGGCGTTTGCAGCAAGTCCCCCAAAACGCCCTCAGGACTTAAAAGCACTGCCAGCATTCGGGACAAGATCTCCCAATGGGAAGGTAAAACGGAGACCATCGGGACAAACACCCAGACGACTGGACCGAAAGAAACTGAAGGTGGGAAGAAGAAGGCACAGCCGGAAGTACAAAGGAAAGACAGCAAGAGACTTTTCAACTGGGAGAGGCAGAACTGTGGCAAAGAGAATGGTAGCAAGTTTGGAGAACCTCGGCACACTTCTGAGGGACCTGTGAAAGAAAAAGAATGGATTTTGGACCCAAAATCCCCATTGGGGAAAACTTGTCAGGACAAAAAGTCAGTGCTGACGCACATTAAAAAACTTGAGCAAGCGATGAAGGAGACTCCTTCCAAATCATCCTTGTCTATGCCAGGCAATTATTTCTGCCCATCTTCCAAAGAGGAGCTGGAAGAGGCAGAGAAAAGGGCCGCAGAACCGATCTTCGGGACTTTAGATGTGGTGAGATCTGGCAGCCGTCGAAGTCGGGACCCCGAGAACGTCTACAGTGAACCTGGAGCTCCTTCCATTAACCCTTTACCAAAACCCCAAAGAACCTTTCAGCACCACACACAGACAAACAACCTTGTGGACAACCACGGTTTTGTCAAGGGTAAACGAAATCTTCCCCCTTTACCTTCCATACCTCCGCCACCGCTTCCCTCCTGTCCTCCACCACCAGGGGTCTGTAGAAGACCATCCGGACGAGCTCGAAACGCTAATAACAGGTAAGAAGACTGATATGTGACTTTCAGCCAATGTGACTTTAAGAATGAGCTCAGGGTTTGGATTGCATCAGGAATATTTGTGAATATTTGTGAATACATAAGTGCTTTTTGTGAAGCCAAATCTCCAAAACTGTTTGCCAAGCTTATGTTTCAAAAAACATGTCACCAAAACAATCTGCGAAAAACACACAAAACACATCTGAAACAGGAAAAAGCTTTCCAGATTGACTGCACAACTAGATTTGACAAGAAATCTGAGGTATATTTTTAGACACTGCTGAAAGCTACAGGACAGAGAAGCAAATGAATCGCTGCAATTCACAGAAACAACTGGACTCAGTGATAGGCAGTGAAAGGTGGATTTGTAGTTATCATTTTGTGTCAATATGCTGAATTTAGGGGTAAAATCATACCCTGTATATAGTATTGTTATATATTGTATTGATAACTCATCAATTAAATCTTTACCATCGTATATTCTGCGTAATTGGATGTTTTGAAATAAACACTGACAAAAAAACTATACAAGTTTTAGGGCTGGGCGATATGACGATATATATGACATTGATATGAGTGATCACACAGATCTAGACCTATGTTGAATTTATATAAAGATTTCACAGGCAAATTTGCTTTGTATTTCCCGGCGTTGAAATCAGGCTCATATAAATGTCAGGAAACACGATCCTGGCTGCATGTCAATATCCATGGATCACTGGATCTTTGGTAAGTTGTAATGAACACTATATTGAGTCCAACCTTTAGTTTAAACTGATAATCGTTTGTTTTACTCGTGTTTTCGCAGTTTCCCCTGTTAACTCCAGTCACGCAGTCCCACGTCTTTTTTCTTTCAAGTTAATATTCAACAATATTATTGATCTGCCTGCATTGACACCATTATACAAGAACTGAACTGAACTGGACAATGACATCATGGTTTTCTCCAGAGCGGCTAGAAATATATAAATGAACTAAATGAATAACGTTTTTTAAAACAAAAATTAAACATCACTGAACTTACTTAAACTGAACTGTGACGCTATTTTCTTCTGGAAACAAACCTTTTTGCATTATATTCCTGTTATCTCTGTAAAGTTGCTTTGAAACAATCTGTATTGTATAATACGCTATATAAATAAAGGTGACTTGATGTATTACTTTGGAAGCTTAATACATCCATACAGTGAATTTGTCAGGATTTAAAACCCCGTAATTCCTCATCTCATATTGCTCTCAGTGGTACGTGCCGTTCCATATGTAGACACTGGAGAAATGGCACGTGGACTGAAGGAACCGTGCAAATTTAGTTGCCTACCATCTGATTTTTATGTCACACTAATGTGAAAATAAATCTTTTGAAACCAAGACTCCCCTAAAGGATTACCGTCCTCATTCTTTATGGAGATGCAGTTTTAATGGTAGCATTTATCAGTCTAGCCCATCTATGAAATACGTTTTAACTTTTGACATTGTGGTGCAATCTTAATCTTGAGTCCTCTCTGTGGAAAGGGGGTCTGTTTTTAATTTAATCTGTGCAAAGTCCAATCTTGTACATTAAACCAGAGGACTCCAATTTCCTGTGGACTTAATTGGCCTCTTCTTGATCTTTATATTAATGACGAGTTTTATTTGTATTTGTTGAACCTGCAGGAAGTCTTACGAGTTCGAGGATCTTCTACAGTCGTCAGCAGAAGGTTGTCGAGCAGATTTCTACGATCTATCTAAGCTAGGACTCACGCGCACTTTATCGGAGGAGAATGTCTACGAGGATATCCTAGGTATGCACTGCACTACAATGGTACTGGGTAAAACTTGGCTGACTCTCTGACTGTGCACCTTTCCCAGAAGTCCAGGAGCCTGAAACTTTAATAAGTACCAAATTGAGACTAGGCCATCACAAACATTGGTGTTTCTTTGCTCAACCTCACCCGTGGTCCTTTATGTTTGTGTTACCCCACATCAGTCTTCTCACCAGCATGATGTGAGGTCTTATCCGTGGCTTGGAAAAATAGTTCAATTGGATGCAGGGCCGTGACGTCAACAACAAAAGAGATGGGAGGCCACTTCCTGACTTTTAAATATTGATAAGCCAATTTATTTTGTTGTCCTAACTATGTTAATTTAATAGCATTTTATTATAATTTCAGTTTTTTTTTAAACACTTGCCTCGTTTGAAGTATTTGTTTTGGAATAGGTGCATTTTCTCCCTTAGTTTGGTTCGTTTAGGCATAAATAAAAATGGCATTCGCCCTTCGAGAAAAAAATACAACATTGTAACAAACTAAGTCCCTGTTTCGGAACAAAGCAAACGATCTACAGGTCTGAAAATGCCCATTTTTGGGTCATAACCCAAAAAGATGGAGAACCACATGTGAAAAAGCATAGCTTTCCTATTATGTACACATTGTATGATTTTGGGCTGTCTCAGACAAAAGAGGACAAATCGTGACGATTTCCAGGATCTTGGCTCCTAAACGGTAGTCCAACGTCATACAGTGAGAGAGGTTCAAAGACAGTCTTGGAACCAAAGATAGCCTGCGATCATTTTCTGTCAGTGTCCAAAATTTAGCAGTGTGTTTGCTGCTACGACTAGCCAATAAAATGCAACATGAAATGGCGTATTGATCAACGTGAAAAACTACTTTCCTCAAGCATCATTTGCAAGATTGCCAATTTGGCCTCTTTTCCTTAGGCATGACCGCATCCATATTCTCCTCTTTCGCTTCCTCTTTTTTTTCAGCGCACATAAAAACCACAATTGCCGAAGTGTGATTCATCTTGCTCTATTTCTTCACCACTAGCGCTAACTGATGATGTTTTATTCTTCTGTACTAACTTGCGTCGTAGCCTATGATTCAATAGGTGTCATCATCGTACACTCATGCCGTACCCAAGTTTATACTTAGTTTATATTTGTAATGATCTTATAGGATTGTCGAATCAAATCACACAATCTGTATCAGGCTTTAAACTTTGATCGTGATTATGATAAATCTGTAGTCTGACTACTAGCCAGATCAAGCTAAATTTGTTTGCACGATCCTCCTACTTCCTTGTTTAATGTTGTGTCTAATTATATAATGACATTTTTACCAGTGATCTTGCGTTTCTCTCTGCTCTGGCAACTAGCAGTCCTTTTAATGGGTTTGAACGTGGAGCATAGCGTACTTTCTCTTGTGTTCTAGAACTGGATGTCCCAACATCATAAACTCTTCTCATCAGGCGCATCTGGTGGATGAATCGACGTGACAGAGGCTTTCTGTATCAGAAAAAAAAAAACATCTTTCTTCCACTCAAACATTTTCCTTACCCCCTTTCTCTTTGTCTCTGGCTCGTTCGTTCTTAGCACAAGACTTTGCTAGGAGTTTATCTTCTTGTTAGTGCCATAGGTGATGCCACACGCAGCGGATGATGTTTGTGTGGATTCCCTGGCAAACTTACAAACATCTGGAAAGCAACCAAACACATGACGTCAGTATGCTGAAAAGTGGATCCAAACCAGGCAGTGTTGACAAGGGGAAATTAGCGAAAAATGCCCACAATAGCTTGCACCACTTGTCAGAAAACTTGATTTATGACTTGTCATTATGAAAGCATTCAAATCTAACCGGTTTTGTTTGGTGGGAATTTTGTTGCTTGATTTTTTTTTTTTTTTTTTTTTTAAATTTTGAAATGTAAGTGTTGTTTAGTGTCTAAATATGGTTCGAGTTCCTTCTTAAATGTAAATCTGGGATTTTTTTGTCACTTGTTTTATTGTCTACAGGTTTAAATCTTCCGTCTTTAACAGGACATACTGTAGGCTTAATTTCTACTCAGTGTTTTTGACTTGTTTTCCAGTATATCTAAACATTGTTAAATCAAGATACATTTACTTGAGATGCAAATTTACTTAACATTTTAAGTCATGTTTTCTGAAAAATTTGTCAAAATTATGTCTGAGTTCATACTTAAACAAGAAAGAAAAATATCTGCCAATGGGGTCAGAAAAATAATACAGAGTAATAATAAGTTTATTTTTCTTTGCACATTGGCAGATATTAGTTCTTGTTTTAGGGATAAAGTCACTTAATTTTGATAATTTTTCGAAAACAATCTTTTATTATTTTACTTCTCAAGAAAATCTTTATTTAAGAATATTTAGATATTTTACTAAAAATTACTAAAAAAAAAAATTTTTTGCAGTGTAAAATGCTAATCATTATCTATACAGCATTACGGTTTCGAAAAATGCCCAAGCAAGCATTACTAATAATCTTGGTGTACATTTTGTTTCAAAGACCCTCCATCGAAGGAGAACCCATATGAAGACATAGAGTTGGAGAGCCGCAGTCTTGGGAGCAAGTGTCCCGTTCTTTCTTCCCCTTCCTCTCCCATTCCCGACACTCCATCCAAGGTATTCATACAGCATTCCTGATTAATTCTTTCCACTCTAGAGCGAGCACTTTATATCAATTAGCATTCAATACTAACACTATTTTAACTATTTTCTTCTAGAAACAAACTTTGTTGCATTATTCTCCTGTTATCTCTGTAAAGTGAAAAATCTGTATTGTAAAAAGCGCTATATAAATAAAGGTGACTTGACTTACAATTTCTCAATGACAGCTCTCCTCCAAGCCTGGTTTCGTCAGGTAACATTTAGTTGAGTGATGTGAATTCACATTAGTACAGTTTATCCCCCCCCCCCCCCCAAAAAAAAATGTATGTACTTATTCATTAGATGCTAAATAAAGAGAAAAGAGCATTCTGCTTCTTAGCTTTTGCTTCATCACACTTCTTTTCGGACATATTGTAATTATCATTATAATACTTTATAGATATTGTTTTTTTCTTTCAGTATGTTGCAACAGACTTATCGAATTTTATTTTATTTGTATTTTTTTGTTGTTCGAAATATAAAGAAAGAAAGAAAGAAAGACTAAAGAATAAAAAAAGAGCAGCTAGTACATTCCACAAAACATCTACATTTGTGTCCTATGGAAGATTCAAAGCCATACAAGTTTGGAGTGACACGATGACATGACCTTTTTTTTTTAAGATAACCAAATAAATCATATTAAAGGTTCCAAAATAGGGGTCATAGAAGAACCATTTTGGTTCCCAAAAAAACTTTTAGTGAATCGTTCTAAAAAGAACCATTTTTGGAACATATTAATAATCTAAAAAACCTTTTTCCACTATAAATAAACTTTTGTGTAACAAAATGGAGTCAATGATGCAGATAAAGAACCATTACATTAAATTTAACAGAATGATTATTTATCTTACACAAACCTTTCTCAAAGTTAATAAAAAACTGACTTTTGGATGAACTGACACTAGGTGGAATGAGCGGCCAAATCATCTCAGAAAATGGTTCTTTTTAGAACGATTCACTAAAAGGTTTTTTGGGAACCAAAATGGTTCTTCTATGACCCCTATTTTGGAACCATTATTTTTAAGAGTGTAGCAACTGACTCTGAATTACACTTTCTCAATGACAGCTCTCCTCTAAGCCTGGTTTCTTCAGGCAGAATTCAGAGCGACGCAGTTTCAAGCTATTGGATCTGCGTAAGACCGGCAGAGACGGTGGCATCGCGTCCCCGTCCCGAGTCAGCCCTCCATCAACGCCCAGCAGCCCAGACGACACCCCGTGCCTGTCAGGGGATCCATACAACCGGCGGCGGAGAAAAATCCCAAAGGTAAAGTCAAAAAGGGGCCCAAGTCAGTGTAATCCTCGACTTATCAGTGATTTATGGTTTTGACTGAGACACTGGCCCGTCGGCATGCTTCCACTGCTAATAAAAATGTGACAGGCAGATGAGACACCTGAAAAATGGAGGAAAAAGTCATTTCCTTCAAAACTCCTTTGCGAAAGACTTGGACGGGATGTGTCTGATAAAGCAAGGGACACATTTCAACAGATTTTTGTTGAAACAGATGGTGCAGAAAATCAACGGCATCTTTGAGGCCCGCCGGGGGAAGAAGAGGATGAAAAGGGTCTCGCAGTCGACCGAGTCCAGCTCAGGAAGAGGTTCGTGAGGGCAACATTATATGTTAGCTAAATTTAGACCTGCCTTAAAGCCATGCTTGAAGCAGTGGTACGATGATAATTTGCTCACGCTTGTCACAAGTAAACTGAGTATATATTTCATTTTTAGTTTTGTATGTGTATATATATACAAAACTAAAAATGAAATAAATACACATTTTATATGTTTATATATATATATATGTTTTTATTTGTGCTTTTTATTTTGGTCATTTTCACTTTTTATTTACACGCACACACACGTTATATACTTAGTTTTTTTACTTTATATATATATAATAAGGAAAAATTAAAACATGCGTATAAAAGAATAAATAAACACATTAAGGGCTGTCAAATCGATTAATCGCATCTGGCATAAAATGTTGTGTTTATAAAATATATGTGTACACACACACATTATATATACAGTATATATATATATATATATTATACAGTACATATCATATATCTTTTATATTAGATGTGATTAATCGATTTGCCTGCCCTAATAATAAATTAAAAAAGACATTTATTTTTACTTAATTATTACTTATATATATATATATATATGTGTGTGTGTGTTTGTGTTTGTTTGTTTGTACATATTGTGCATTTTCTATATTTTCTTTTTTTGTTTATAATTTCTTAAGAAAGATAAAACATGGTTTATATCTACCTTTTCCTGTTAAAGCCATGCTTGAAGGAGTAGTACGTTCAATTTGCTCACGCTTGTCACAAGTGAATTGAGTATATATTGAGTATATATTGATATATATTGATATATATTATATATTGGATCAATTATATATTGATAAATTGAGTATATGAGAATTATAAGAGTTATAGTCTGACCCTTGGATGACCATATTTGTTGCACCCATATTCACCTAGAAAGTAACAGCCCATTTAACACTGCATTGTGGGACAGTCCGGGCCTCAGCCACATGTGCGTCCACTTTGCTTTATGGACACGTTTACAGTTTTGGGTCAGTTGCGTTTGACCCATTTTTCCTGGGATGATAGAATTATGTTACGTTATAGGATACACATGTGCACCCAAGCATGAAATGTCTTAGTGATTACCTGCATACCGATTCTCTGGTGACCTTTGACCTCTCTCTCTCTCTCTCTCTTCTCCGGCACAGTGACGGACGACAACAGCGAGTCTGAAAGTGACACAGAGGAGAAACTAAAGGGTAAGACGCCTTACAGTCACTGAAAATAAGTCACACAATGAACTTCTATGGGGGGAAAAGGCATCATATTTTTCTGTTTATCCTTCCTCCTCATCTATATTAGCTCACAGTCAGAGATTAGTGTCGGTCCAGTCTATGTTGAGGCAAACCGGTCGATATCGCACTTTGGAGCGAGACTTGATGGACTTGCAGGAGAGAAAGTTGTTTGAGTACTTCCTGGTTGTGGCTCTTCATAAGACCAAAGCAGGTGTGCCGTATTTACCAGAAGTCACACAGCAGTTCCCTCTAAAGGTACTAACATTTATCTATCTGGACTTGAAGATGTTCACATCACCCTTAAAAGATCAGTAAATGTCTCCTAAAGTTTTTCTAAACTCATGCATCTGGTTTCCTGATTTTTTTTTCCTCACTAGTTGGAACGAAGCTTTAAGTTTATGCGAGAAGCTGAAGACCAGCTGAAAGTCATCCCGCAATTCTGTTTCCCCGACGCTAAAGACTGGGCACCTGTGGACAATTTCCCCAGGTATCGAATCCACATGGTTTACTGCCCCTCGATAGTTATTAAAGCACATTTGATGCTATTTTCTGAAATTAATCCTTATTTGTGCCGTTTGGGAAGCAATTGCTCATTGTTACACAATTTTGAATCAAATCAAATCTGTTGTTTTTAGTGAGACTTTCTCGTTTGTCTTAACCGGAGAAGACGGGAGCCGGAGATTTGGCTACTGTCGACGCTTATTGGTGAGCTGCTCTCTTTATTTGTCATTTTGCATATTTATTCAGAGTACACTGACTGCAGGCTAGACATTTATGATGAAACATGAATGACATGTGAATAGCCTCTCTCGGACTTTGTTCAAAATGAAGTAACATTAACTCAATACAAAAGGTTCTTTATTGTGGAAAAGGTTCTTAACACTAAGAAATACGGAGAGAAAAAAAAAGTTCTTTTTAAAACGGTTCACTTAAAGGTTTTTGGGGGAACCAAAAATGGTTCTTCTATGACATCATTGTGAAAACCCTCTTTTGGAACCTTAATTTTTAAGAGTGTAGAATGTTTAAAAATTTTTAAAAATGCTACAATGTTTCAAACTGTAGCATTGTCACATGACCTCATTAGGTTACATTTTAGTGACTTCTAGTCAACAGTTAAAGTAAATGTTAGATTGTATTTTTAAATAATTTTTTTTGCATTCTCACCAGTGGTTTGTGTTTGTGTGTTTTTTAGCCCAGCGGTAAAGGCAGGCGTTTACCTGAAGTCTACTGCATCGTGAGCAGATTGGGCTGTTTTGATCTGTTCTCTAAGGTATTTCTGTCCTTTTAGTATTTCAGTTAGAGATGCACCGATCGATCGGCTGGTGACCGGAATTGGCCGTTTTTCACGGGCACTCGGGTGCCGCATGAGTAACATCGCGCAACATAAGCATCACATGTGCACACGGAACGCACGTGTAGGAAACCTCGTGAATTACGGCCATTACACACCGCAAGCGCGAGAGGCGCTGCTCACGCTCAATTAAAGTGAAAACGCACTTTTTTTGAAAACACAAAAAGTGCCCAAAATGCACAAATGTTTTTATTATTCAGTTTGGGTAAAAGTATATGGTGTTTTATAAAAAAAATATAGAGAGAGAAAATAAATATTTGTGTTATTGAAAATAAAAATGTGGTTAGAAAAAATAAAATCGGTATCGGCAGGTCAAACTCAATGAAAATCGGAATCGGCCTAGAAAATTGTAATCGGTGCAGCTCTAATTTCAGTCTGCATTTATTCTCTGTGCTTCTCTGTGTTGGTGCTCTTGTCAGTATGCAAATATAGATCATTAATATCTGAGGTGAAATTCAAAATTTGGCTGCAAAAAATGTAGATATGACTGTGATTTTGTCGCACAGAAGTTACTTGTTGTCCCTGGAACAACATTTTTATCAATATCCTAGATTATAGAGATCAGGGTTAGAACGAGGGGCTTTTTATCAACCCATCAATTCCCTCTGATGGTTAGTGAGGACTTTGTCTGTTTGATTTGTTGATTCTGGACCAACAGTAGACATTCTCTTTTTATTTTATTCAATTTAATTATTTTACAATTTTGTTTTTTATTATTTTATTTTTGTTTATATTATTTATTATTTTATTTAGGTTTTAATTTTATAATTATTATTATTATTAACATTTTTATTTTCATTCGATTTTTGTTATTTTCCGTTTTCATTTTATATTAATTCATTTATTTATTATTACAATGATAAATTGATAATAATGTTTGGTGTTCTTATTGGTGGTATTATTATGATTTGTTTTTGAATGATGTTGAATAATATTAGCTGGCAGCAGGCAAAAACAAATAAACAAATTTATTTATTTAGAACTGTTGAATAATCTATAGGTGGTGCGCAAAAAATAAAATAAAAATGTTTAATTACAATGATAAACCACTAATAATCTTTATTTTTCATATTGTTTTTTTATTATTATTTATTTTGAATGATGTTGTATAATATTTGGGTGGTGAGCAAAAAATAAAAAAATTGCGTTTAATTACAATGATTAAACGATAATACTGTTTGTTTTCTTATTGGTATTTTTTGAGTGATGTATAGTATTTAGGGTGGTGGGCAAAAACTAATATAAATATTTGCCATTATTTATTTATTTATTAAGAACTGTGTTGAATAATGTATGGGTGATGGGCAAAAAAAAAAAGTTTTATTACAATGATAAACTGATTATAATGCTTGTTGTTCTTATTCATATATTATAATATTCATTTATTTAGTTCTTTAGTTATTTATTTTGAATAATGTATGAAAAAAAAGAAAGAAAAAAATAGATTTAGGGAAATCACACATGACATGTCTGTTGACTTGCATCTGATGTAGATCCTGGATGAGGTGGAAAAGCGACGAGCAATCTCTCCTGCGCTGGTCCAGCCGTTTATGAGAGGAATTATGGAGGCTCCGTTCCCAGCGCCGGGAAGAACCATCAGCATCAAGAACTTTCTTCCGGGTTCAGGAACAGAGGTCAGTTTAAAGGCGGGAATATGAACAAGGTTTCTTTTCACAGTGGCCTTGCATGTGTCTGTTTCAAAGCTATTTGCGTTCCTCTCTCTCTCTCTCTCTCCTTCTGTAGGTGATAGAATTATGTCGGCCTTCAGATTCCCGTCTGGAACATGTGGATTTCGAGTGTTTGTTTTCCTCTCTGAGCTTGCGTCTGCTTCTGCGGGTGTTTGCTTCTCTTCTCCTGGAACGAAGAGTCATCTTCACCGCAGATAAACTCAGGTATGACCCTTTTACACCTGCTTTCAGCTCTGATACGGTTTGCGTCTGGAATTAACAAGCATCTCAACCAGCAATGTAGCCAGAAAAGTTTCAAACCCTGGTTTAAGCAGCACAGTGGTTGATTGACAGGTGAGTAGGCGGATGTCCATTTGTATAAGTGGTGTCTATCGGCATTCATGATAATCCTATGGATCAGTCTGAGAGCTTCTTTCCTGAAGATCTGCAAATGTGTGTTTGTGCTTGAACCCAAAAGACGACAAGGGAAGAAGGAAAAGATGCGACACGGCAAGAGGGGGAAAAATTGCAGCTTGTGGAACCGTTTTTCACAGCTCAAGACAGATATGGAAAAATGCTGTTGTGTAATAGAGTCGCCTTGGGAACAAAAGTCAACCCCAATGTTTTTTTGTACGGAAAAAGCTGCGAGACTAGTCCTCACTGGAAGCTCTGGGCCTGTTACGACAGTTGTGTCCCTTTGTAGGGATCATCAAAGCAGCATCCACCCTGAAAAGATCATTTTTATATTTTTGAGAAAGATGAGCTGATGAAATACATCTTCGGAATAGACAAAATACAGGAATCGTTCCGCAAATCAGAGAAGAAATCTGCATCCTAATGAGTAAAATTTAGTTTTTAATGACAGGCTGATGACATGAAGATTAAAAAGCAAGACATGGCTGTCAGAAAATAAAAAATAAGATGATACATATATATATATATATATATATATATATATATATATATATATATTATCCTAATGGGTAAATCTCCTATTAAAGTATTTCAGCCCAAAATAAAAGACAAAAATTCTATGGCAGTATTTTGCAAATTCACCCATCAAAAAATTGAAAGAAATTATTTATAAATAATTTATTATAATGATAAACTTTTTGTTTATAAACTTTATATAAACTTTTTATTATAATGATAAAATTTGGCAGGGAAAATTTGCGTAATAAAATGTCACAATGCAAAAATCATAATGATCCTAAAATAATTTTATTTTTTTGCACAATGTATAATTTAAGATTACTTATATTTCTTAATTCATGCACCATTTAAAAAATATTCAATAAGCAATAGTAATGCTGAGGCTTGCTTTAGCGAACAGCACGGATTGGTTCTTCTTTGCTGCCATCTTCTGGTGTACATGTGTAAGCACAGTCATATCAGCATCATGATAGAATTTCTCACAAACATTCTGAATAAATATCCCGCTCTCTTTCTCTTCAGCACCCTCTCTAAATGCTGCCATGCCATAGTGGCTTTGCTGTACCCGTTCACCTGGCAGCACACTTACATCCCAGTCCTGCCACCTTCCATGATGGACATCGTCTGCACGCCAACACCCTTCATAGTCGGGCTGCTGTCGAGCTCCCTGGCCCGACTCAAAGAGCTCCCGCTAGAGGAGGTGAGACGCGAGGGACTAGTACACAACCATACTACTATTTCTGCTGTATGTAGTAAGAAAACTGCACATTTTCTGTATGCAGAATATCAGTAATAACAGCCATATGACATGTTTATATATTTATATTTATATATATATATATACCGTATATGTGACGTTTATGTATGCAGTATATCAGTAATAACAGCCATATAACATGTTTGTTTTTATATATATGTATATATATATATATATGACATGTTTATGTATACAGCATATCAGTAATAACAGCCGTATGACATGTTTGTTTATATATATATGTGTATATATATATATATATATAGATATATATGACATGTTTATGTATACAGCATATCAGTAATAACAGCCGTATGACATATTTGTTTATATATATATGTATATATATATATATATGACATGTTTATGTATGCAGTATATCAGAAATAACAGCCATATGACATGTGTGTGTGTATATATATATATATATATATATATATATATATACATATATATATAAATATAAATGACATGTTTATGTATGCAGTATATCAGTAATAACAGCCATATGACATGTTTATTTATATATATGACATGTTTATACTTTAGCGTTTCGCATGTAATACTGGTGTAATTCTCACTTCTTACTGCACAGTATGAACTGTATACTGCATTCTTATTCAATAATAGTGCAACAATATGCAGCAAGGTTGTAATAAATTAATTTTAGTTTTTATTTCTATTTCATTTTCGATTTTTCTCTTCAGTTTAGTTTTCATTTTGTTGGTCAGTTCTTTGTTAGTTTTTGTTTTCAGTACATTATAGTTTTTAATTTAGGTTTGTTTTTTTATGTTAAGTGATACATTGAAAATGGAGAATGATCTTCAGTGCTTCATTATTATTTTGATTAATAATATCATGTAAATATCAAATAAAATGCTGCGAATGATTCAGTGCGAGAGTGAACTGTCCGATTGAATGAATCATACTGAATCGCGAACAATTTCAGACCTTTTTGCAAAACCGATATATAGAATAAAGAATATAGAATATATAGAAAAGAACTGATTCAAAAGAGAGATTTATATATATATATATATATATATATATATATATATATATATATAATTTAGTGTAGTAAGTTTGAGAGTCATGACAATGTTTTTTATTTTAATTTAAGTTTTTTTCAATATTTTTTATTTATTTCAGCAATTGTCGTGCATTGCATTGTGGGATACAGATACAGTATTCCATGCAGTTCTGGTGATGAATACCGGTACTGCGCATTTTGTCAGATACTGCTAAAGTAGCGCAGTTAATATGGTAGTCTGCCACTGGGAACAGAGTATCTCCAAAGCTATTTTCCGTTGTTTGACCTTTGACCTCTTGAATGTTACACCTCATTATGACTAATGTGGGAAGGAAATGAGGCCAGTAAAGTCTAGGATGTAGTGTGAATATTCTATATATACATTGCGAATGAACAAAAGAACAGGATTGGGCTCTTTTAGAGAGAAGATCAGAGGCCGGACACATTTCTAATATTTCAATATTTCTCTCTGAGCACTTCCTGTTCAGGTGGGCGGCCCTTGACCTCTTCACAATAGCTGTGATAGGGGAAAAAATGACATCACTGTCTCCTCTGCTCTCTTTCAGGTCCTGGTGGTTGACCTTGGCAACAGTCGTTTCCTGCGGCAGGTACGGTACTCTACTGAATGGATCTTTTATTTGGGCTGGTTATGTGTTTCAGTTATGACTCTGTTCGTGCTTCCTGTTTCAGATGGACGATGAGGACTCAATTCTTCCTCATAAACTCCAGGCTGCTCTAGAACACGTTCTAGAACGGAGGAAAGAGCTGGCCTGTGACGTGGCAGATAATCCAAGCGGTGAGTTACTGTCCGATCCGTATGGAAGCTTGTTTATACTAGATAAATCAATAAAAACGAAATTAAAACATTAAAAAGCTCATTGAGACTTCATCTCACAAATCTGACTTTTCTCTCGCAATTCTGTTTATGTCTCTCTATTCAGACTTTTTTCTTGCTTTTCTGAGTTTACGAGATGTTAACTCAGACTTTTTTTCTGGTAATCGGACTTTATATCGTACAATTCATAGTTTTTTTCAATTCTGAGCTTATAACTTCGAATTCAAATCCTCTTATTATTATTTTGAGTTTACATCTCGCTATTCAAAACTTTTTCTCGAAATTCAGAATTGTTTTTGTAACTCCCAATTCTGACTTTATTCCACATTTCTGACTTTATATCTTGCTATTCTGATTTTTTTTCTCGCAATTCTGCCATTTTTCCTTGCAATTCTGACTTTTTCTCACATTTGTGACTTTATAGCTCGCAATTCTGCAAGTATATCTCACACTTCAGACTTTTTCTCACAGTCCTTAGTTTGTCTCTCAATTCAGATTTTTTTTTGCAGTTTTGGCTTTTCAATTCTGAGTTTATATCTTAGAAGACTTTTTTTTACTTTATATCTCGCAATTCTGACTTTATATCTTAGAAGACTTTTTTCTGACTTTATATCTCGCAATTCTGACTTTATAACTCACAGTTCTGAGTTTATATCTCACAATTCTGACTATAACTCGCAATTCTACTTTATAACTCACAATTCTGAGTTTATATCTCGCAATTCTGACTTTATAACTCACAATTCTACTTTATAACTCACAATTCTGAGTTTATATCTCGCAATTCTGACTTTATAACTCGCAATTCTACTTTATAACTCACAATTCTGAGTTTATATCGCAATTCTGACTTTATAACTCACAATTCTACTTTATAACTCACAATTATGACTTTATATCTCGCAATTCTGACTTTATAACTCACAATTCTACTTTATATCTCGCAATTATGACTTTATATCTCGCAATTCTGACTTTATAACTCACAATTCTACTTTATAACTCACAATTCTGAGTTTATATCGCAATTCTGACTTTATAACTCACAATTCTACTTTATAACTCACAATTATGACTTTATATCTCGCAATTCTGACTTTATAACTCACAATTCTACTTTATATCTCGCAATTATGACTTTATATCTCGCAATTCTGACTTTATAACTCACAATTCTACTTTATAACTCACAATTCTGACTTTATATCTCGCAATTCTGACTATAACTCACAATTCTACTTTATAACTCACAATTCTGAGTTTATATCTCGCAATTCTGACTTTATAACTCGCAATTCTACTTTATAACTCGCAATTCTGACTATATCACACAATTCTGACTTTATATCTCGCAATTCTGACTTTATATCTTGCAATTATGACTTTATATCTCGCAATTATGACTTTATAACTCACAATTCTGACTTTATAACTCGCAATTCTACTTTATATCTCGCAATTCTGACTTTATAACTCGCAATTCTACTTTATAACTCGCAATTCTGACTTTATAACTCGCAATTCTACTTTATAACTCACAATTCTGACTTTATTACTCGCAATTCTACTTTATATCTCGCAATTCTGACTTTATAACTCGCAATTCTACTTTATAACTCGCAATTCTGACTTTATAACTCGCAATTCTACTTTATAACTCGCAATTCTACTTTATAACTCGCAATTCTGACTTTATAACTCGCAATTCTACTTTATAACTCACAATTCTGAGTTTATATCTCGCAATTCTGACTTTATATCACACAATTCTACTTTATAACTCACAATTCTGAGTTTATAACTCACAATTCTACTTTATAACTCACAATTCTGAGTTTATATCTCACAATTCTGACTTTATAACTCGCAATTCTACTTTATAACTCACAATTCTACTTTATAACTCACAATTATGACTTTATATCTCGCAATTCTGACTTTATAACTCGCAATTCTACTTTATAACTCACAATTCTGAGTTTATATCTCGCAATTCTGACTATAACTCACAATTCTACTTTATAACTCACAATTCTGAGTTTATATCTCGCAATTCTGACTTTATAACTCGCAATTCTACTTTATAACTCGCAATTATGACTATATCACACAATTCTGACTTTATATCTGGCAATTATGACTTTATATCTCGCAATTATGACTTTATATCTCGCAATTATGACTATATCACACAATTCTGAGTTTATATCTCACAATTCTGAGTTTATATCTCGCAATCTGACTTTATATCTTGCAATTCTGACTTTATAACTCACAATTCTGACTTTATATCTCGCAATTCTGACTTTATAACTCACAATTATGACTTTATATCTCGCAATTCTGAATTTATAACTCACAATTCTGAGTTTATATCTCGCAATCTGTCTTTATATCACGCAATTCTGAGTTTATATCTCACAATTCTGACTTTATATCTCGCAATTATGACTTTATATCTCACAATTATGACTATATAACTCGCAATTATGACTTTTTTATTGTTTATTCCGTGGCAGAAACAAGCTTCCATAGATCTGTTATATTCAGGGTTTAGAAAGATAATGTGAAAGTATTTAGATTGGACCAAGTGCCATCATTTTTCAGTATTCATTTTAACGGACTAGTCAGTTCTTGAACAACTAGCCATCCACCCTGACTCATTTTTCGGATGCCTCTGTGTCGGTAGAGCCCAGTTCTCTGAGCAGCGTGGTGTCTGAGGCGTTTGTGCGGTTCTTCGTGGAGATCGTGGGTCATTACTCGCTCTTCATGGGTGGCAGCGACCGTGATGAAGAATCCTCCGCCTCGTCCTCCTCCTCTCCAACTCCTTCATCTTTCCAGCGCGAGGCTTTCCGTAAGGCCGTGTCCTCCAAGAGCCTGCGGAGATTCCTGGAGGTCTTCATGGAGACGCAGATGTTTGCGGGGTTCGTGCAGGAAAGAGAGTTACGGAGGCAGGGCCTGAAAGGTTTGAAGGCTATAAATCTTGGGAGAATGCAATTTCTATATGATAAATTCTAAACGGTTTTGTCTCTAGAGTAAAGTCGCCATATTCTGTTTTAAACAGGTTTGTTTGAGATGAGGGCTCAGGACTACCTTGATTCTCTGCCAGGCAGTGAGAACAGAGGCGTCAACAAGTTCCTCAAAGGTTTAGGTAACGTCTCGCTTTCAAATCTATCCAATAACTTGTCAAATCAAAGAAGGGCATGTTTGGAGGGACATACTGTTTCTGCTAAATTATACATAAAGAGCAAAATATTCACATATTTTGTATACATGGAATAACCTGATGAATAGAGTAACTGAATGGAGCTGCCTCTTTTTTTTAGAAGTACTGAAAAAAATAATAATAATAGATTTAAGCAACAAAAAAATGATTTTCACATTCAGGATATAGTTTTGTTAAAATAAACGATATAAAAAATATAAATGTGTTTTAATACAATGTATTTCAACAAAGGTATATGTATGTATATATGTATGTGTGTGTGTATATATATATATACTGTATAAATAGCACTGAAATTAACATACAAATTGTATATGTAATTTAATTCCATTTATTTAGTGCATTATAGAATTACACAGTGTTCTATGCAAAATACAAAAGTTTAAAATAAAAATATATTTCTTTTATGATACTGTATATATAAAGTATTATTTTATATTCATATTTAATTATATGATATAATATTTTATTGTATGTTAAATATCAAATTTTAATAATATAATAAAATAATTGTTTATTTTATTTTATAGATGTTATATTTTGCATAGAGCATGCATTCTGTATCCCACAATGCAACCTGCTGAATTTGACTTTTTCAACAACAACAACAACAATCTAAAGAACTGTAAGCAATATTGAGTCAATACCATGATCTCAAATAGCCAAATGGGACTAAAAATACAAAATAGCTTTATTTAACACAGTCATGTGACCGCAATGTAGATTTGGCACTACCAGTTGACCCATTATAAAAGGAAACAGTATGCAGCTCTCAGTGTGCAATAAGCTGGTTTTCCATTCTGAACACAGCCTTAATCTGATGGACCTGTATTTGTGGTGTGAATAATGATTACTGGTTGTGTTTGGATGGGATTTTGAGCCTTTCTCTTTCCTCTTTCTTTCTTTCCCTCTAGGACACAAGATGAAATTCCTGTCCAAAAAGTGAGAAATGCCTTCACTAGCCGTGTTGCATGATTATATTATATCGTCTGACCCAAAACTGACCGGCAGGACGGGCTACGGAGACCCGGCAGGACCAAAGTCAAGGAAAACATGGGCCGAAACACTGTACAGAAACAAACCCAGTTCATTCTAGTTCACCAAACCACAAGGACCTTAAAGAACTTTATTGTAACAGAAGTGGTGATTGGTGATTATATATGTACAGTTCTTTCTCTCGTTTTCTACATTTTTAAGAGATAGTGTACAACTTCTTCTGAAACAGGAGGCTATAAATTAATTTATATTCTTTCTAGAAATAATAAGACCTTTATGACTTCCTCTGTAAAACATTATATGTTTCCCTTAAAAATTAAATAAAATTCAAAATGATGTTGTTAGTCTATTTATCGTAGTAGGTCGTTACAGACTCGAGACCGCCGAGAAACGCGCCACTGTGACTGAATTAATTCCTAATTTATACATTTGTTTTGGTATTAAAACAAATTTGTTCCGTGTTTGAAAAAGGGGAAAATCAACTGTTCTAGAATTATTACGGAGAAGGTTCTCGAACAAACCCAGAACAAAGCTGGAGTTTGGAGATGGTCTCAAGTACATTTCCGGATCACCACTAGAGTTGCTTTTTTTAAGTGTGCTTAATAAACAGTTTTCACTAGGATTTTATCTGGCGTCAGAATTGTTTTTAACTATAGATCACCTGCTGTCCTGTGGATCTGGAGTCTTGGATGTGGCGTCTCCATCTCATTTACTTCATGTTTACTGGATGTTTACAGGCATCTTTCTGCCCAGGATGTTCTGCTGGATTCGGGTCTTCTAACAGCGAGTGTGTTTCAGGTGCAGTTTTGTTGGTGTCCTGTGGAGGGCTCCTGAACCTGTTGGACACATAACAACGTCTCTGATATTTTTGATTGAAAACTTTTGGAAAAAACAGACCAGTCAAGCTGTTGACATTGCCTTTACACCAGGAAAAGTATGGATACTGTCAAACGCCCCCAAATAAACACTATTTCCATGGATATTTTTTTGTATTATGGTAATTCCTTGGAGTGCCATATAAATAAGTTTCTGAATGAAAATGGCCAAGGAACGCTTATTTGAAAGTATTTATTGTACCATGTTACCGCCACTGTACTATACTTTTGAGCAATTCTCCTCCAAATGAGGATTTTACCCTTTTAAAAAAGCTGGCAGTGTTAGTAGACACTAAAGAGTATTTACATGCTACTCCAAGGTAAAACATAGTAGTACCATGGTATTTTCTGGTACTTTTTGTAAGTAACATTAGGAATATTACTTTATAATAACAAAACACATTAACAGTTATTAATATTAGTATTATCCCCATTATTTGTTATCATTACTTCCCCCACATACACCAATGAAGAAACACAAGAAGTAAAGATTGCACACTTATAATGTAAAATAAATCATATATATATATTATGTTATTTGTTTGTATGTGATATTTGTAACACACACACACACATATATATATATTTGTAAACACACAAACACAACTGTTCAAAAGAAATCAATTTTTCAAACAAATCTCTTCTGCTCACCTAGGCTGCATTTATTGGATCAAAAATACGGTAAAAACAGTATTATTGTGAAATATTGTTTTCTGTCTGAATGTATGTTAAACTGTAATGTATTCCTGTGATCAAAGCTGAGTTTTCAGCATCATTACTCCAGTCTTCAGTGTCACATGATCCTTCAGAAATCACTCTAAAACTTTCATTTCCTGCACATGAAACATTTCTTATCAATGTTAAAAAACACACACACACAAAAAAACAGCTGTGTTGCTTCAGCATTGTTACAACAATATCTTTATATTGCTTTTGGTTAAAACTATCTTTTAATACTTAACATAAAGAAAGAGTGAGTTATTTTTTCTTTTTCAAAGGCACTTTTCTATGACTTTTAAGGACACTGCAGTCTCTCATACTGACCAGAACAATATGAATCCCTCTGGATCCAGGCTTATTTCCTTTTCTCTTCACACCAAGACTGCTCCTTTTTCCTTTCCAAAACCCGGGACCTCCCCTCACCCCCCCCCCCCCCCCCCCGCTCTCTCCCCCTCTCCTGTCCGCTCCTCACGTTATACTGAAGCCAATTCCTGAAATTCCAGCCTTCCTCGCGCGCTTCCAGTCACACAGGCAGATTTTACCACAAAACACTTCATTTACCCTACTGTTGCCGCAGACAGGTAAGAATTTTATTTATTTACATAATTCAAAGTGACGTTTGTTTGTGTACTTATTTTAAATAAACAATATTTTGTAAAGTAAAAGAACTCGTACAGCTGTACAGATCTTCACCTCACATAACCACATTTCAGAACAGCCAGGAAACGAGCTCATTGAAGTGGTTATTCTGATGACGAAATGTGATGTAACAATGGAATGTTTGGAATTGTTGGAATTTTTACCGAAATCCCGCGTTCTTTTTTTCTGCTTCACTGGAGCGACTTCCTATGTAACGGCCGGAAACTTTCTGAGGAACTTTAATCACGTCATAGGCGCGCGGGTGCTCAGCAGGAGCGCGTGTGGCGGGAATATCAGTCCGTTAATTATTATCGCGATTAGAAACTTAAACGTAAAATTGGTTCTTGGTGTCAAGTTATATCATTTTTTTTTAAATGTATATTGATCCATTAAACTTGCTTGTTTAATGACTGTGTAAAGATTAATATTATTGTTTTGTTTTAAGCTAATAAAAGCAATCAAATAGTAACATTATATAAAATATTGTATTTTTAAATAATTGTAATCCAATGTTTATTAATTTAGGCTATTTTTCTGCAATAAGCCTATTCCACTAAAATAGCCTATCTATCTATCTATCTATCTATCTATCTATCTATCTATCTATCTATCTATCTATCTATCTATCTATCTATCTATCTATCTATCTATCTATCTATCTGTCAAAGGTTTGGGCTAATAGAAAAGTGCTAAACTCTGGGGATAATGTTGTGATCAAATATATTTTTTCTTTCTTTCTTTTTTTAAGGAATCCACAATTATTTCCTTCACTAAAATGTTAGTTTTGTCAAGAAAATCAATGCATTATTTGCATTTGTCAACAACATTAATGTTCAAGCACAGTTCTAGATCTTGAGAAACATACAGTATCCACATTTTTGACTGCTTTGTGCATATTTGAATGTTTTCGGCGATCACTGTTTGGGTCTTTTGTATTTTTTGTTTGTTATTGTTGATGTTAATGAATGATCCTAAGACAATCTGAAGGAATCAGAATGACTTATTGTTTGAGTCAGCGGGATCTTCAAGAGCACATGACCGCAGTGGTCGAGTGCCAGCTGGCCTCATGGGTAAATATTTCGAGTGTTGGGGTGAGGAGTCAGTGCCCAGGGGACATAATATTGTCCCGGCGTAACAAGTGGAATGAGGCCGGCGCACACCTGCTCGCGGCACTGGAGGAATGATTGTGTTATTTTAATAAAAAGCATCATGAAAACACAGGAAGCATTATTAAATGCAGCATCAGGCCTCATTAGAGCTCCATAAAGCGGCGTTTACTCGAGGCCTCATCTCTCTTCTGTCACCCTTTTCCATTTAGTTTTTACCATGATTACAGAATAGGGTTTTATCTTGTAAAGATGTAAGTGCAAACCAGAAAACATTTGTTGTTTGATTGGTTTAATGTGACCCGTGATCAATATTTGTGTTCTAGATTCGTTCTGCAGTCTTTAAAATAAATGCACGCAGACAGCAGGCTGTCCATACAAATGTGCGTGTTTATGGAAGTGTGTTAGCCTGGGAAAACACAGACAACTTCCGGCAAATTTAGATTTGCTCTGAAAGTTAGTCTGGCAAAGAGCTCATTCAAGCCCATTTCCAATCCGTCGAAATCGAGGCACCAATCAGAAACGTTGGGGCGGGCTTTACACGATGACGAATGGGATTTTGAAGCAGATTTTGTAGCCTACATTACAAAGATGGATGCCGCCGTCGAACATCACTCGTTCGAATCAGCTATCGCGTCTGTTTTAAGCGATTTGAACGTTTCCTTTTTGTTAAAAACCGAGCAAAGAACAACACTCGGAGATGTTTCTCCGCCGCTCTGCATACGTCATATCCTTCAGCGCTCTGATTGGTTTTAGGTCTACCCGCGACGTCCGTTGGTGACGCCCCTCTGGAAATGATTTGTCTATGACGCTTTACCAGACCAGAACTTAGTTACAACTGAGAATGGTCTGGTTTTAACCAGCCTAGAAGTGTGTGTGAATATCTGCATGAGTCAGTATGTGTATTATGCTGTTAGGAATTGTCTGACATAAACACAAACACACACACACACACACACACACACACACACACACACACACACACAGCAGCAGCTTTTCAAAGCTAATCCTGAATTTTAACAGTTCATATAGATTAGAACATATGATAGAGACGTTTTATAAGTTGTGTATTATACATTGTGTATTATGCGTGTGTGTGTGTGTGTGTGTGTGTAATCACATCAGATAACCATGGTATATCTCCCTTTAAAAATCCCCAACACATGTTATTCCTATGGTAAATGTGCATAAAACATAGGATTACAATGTTAATGCCATCACATAAAAGTGCTGTGGTGATAAATCAATAGTATAATTTGATATTTTAACTTTAATGGTACTTCCAAGGATACTATGGTACTACCACGGTACATGTCTGAAAAACCGTGGTAGCAGTTTCTTTAGTGCCATAATTCTGTAACATTTGTACCATTAAAATAATGTTATATTTGCGTTGCTGCAGTGTTAGCCACATTTAACCTGTAAGGCAGTTGTGTTGTTTTAGTGCTATTATCACATTAACACGCTGTTATAAGAGACGCTCTTAATGAAACACTCGCGGTGTCAGGAACTCTTGATCAGAGCCGACCGGCTCCTGCGGCTACACTGTTATTGGTCAAACAATATGAGCTTTAAATTAATGTACGGCCCATAGCTAATATCCTGTGCTTGTGTGTGTGTGTGTGTGTGTGTGTGTGTGTGTGTGTGTGTGTGTGTCTGTCTGTCTGTCTGTGTGTGTGTGTGTCTGTGTGTGTGTGTGTGTTTGTGTGTGTCTGTGTGTGTGTGTGTGTGTGTGTGTGTGGGGGGGGGGGGGGGGGGGGGGGGGGGGGTTCACAGTGACACAGCTTTGCATTCCAGTCCTGATTAAAGTGGATTTTGTTGTGTGTTTATGTTTGTTTTATGCTCTTTAAGTCGTGCCAGTGTGTGTTTGTTCTGTATGTTTGTTACACACACGTGAATGTACATCTGTCTGTGCGTGTGTGTGTGTTTAAACTGGAAAGGTTCTATGTCTTTTACTCAACTTTTGTTTGTCATTCCAAACTTATATGACTTTCTTTCTTCTGTGTAACACAAAAGAAGATATTGTGAAGAACATTTGGAACCAAACAACATTGGACCCCTATTTTGGAAAATTAATAAAAATAAAAAATAATACAATTAACATTTTTATTAATAAAAAAATCATAAATAAAAGTACAATCATACTGGTTTTGGAACAACATGAGGATGAGTAAATGATTTCAGAATTTTCAGAATTTTGTGGTGAACTATCACTTAAATTCTTCCGAACACCATTTACTTGTGTGTGTATAAAAACATGTAAACTCATTTTAAACTAAAGCAATAATCTATCATTTTTTGTGTGATTTTGCTATGGTTAAGGGGTTCATGCACAATACAAAGTGGCTTAAAACCATTATAACCATGGTAAAAAATCACTTTAATGCACAGCGTATGAAATGGCAACAACAGCAAAATGATAAAAGACGCAATGAATTTTAGATATGCTAAAGGCACCAGCTTGTCAGTTTTGACTAAAACAAAAACAACCAAAAATAGTTTTTGGTAATTGAAATAAAGCTGAAATAAATATAGATATTACATGAAAACTCAAACATAAATGAAATGTTGCTTTACTTTAGCAACCAACTGAAATAAATTAAAGTGTAATTTTTTTAAATTAAAAGTTTAAGTGTAAATACTAAAATATCATATTTAAAAAAAAACTAATAAAAATGACAAAGGACATTCAATTACTAAAACTTAAACTAAAATTAAAAATGAAACTGCAAATATAAAAATAAAAGTCAATTCAATATATTTATAAATACTACAGTAAATATACAGTTTTTGTGTGTGTGTGTGTGTGTGTAGTCATAGAAAGTGTGTAAATGTTTGAAATGGTGCTATATTGGGTTGCTGGAGTCAGTTCTGCATTAAGCATTAGTATTGTTCAGGACTTCAAGAGTATTTGCTCCGATCTGTAAGTGAGAGCGAGTGTTGTACAGGAAGTCAAGCTCAGAGTAAAGCTTTGCTCAGCAGCTCACACACTCACAAACACAATAATTCGCAGAATTGCACTGAAATCTTTGAGAAAAGCATATACTTGCGTGTAACTAATCGTCCTGCAGTCCTGCAGAGTTCCTATTAAACAGCTGATCCACTAAACTAAACTCTGCCCCCCTGGTTTACATGCATCTCTCTTCGTATCACATGCTGTTAAACTCATAAAGTAGAAATGACAAAAAGCAAAGTGTGTGTATTTGTTTTGAGGAACCCCTGATCAGGTCTTTTAATAAAGCGCTGTCTGGCTTCAGGCCGGTTCTCGTTGCAGTTTCGAGGCTGCAGACACGGTGTCACTCTGTGTCCCAGACTAATGTGATTTCGTAACTAAAACGCTTTTTCCAAGTAGGATTATGGAGTGTAATATAACATCTGCAATAGCAATAGCATCTGGATGACGTAATAGCAAATTGTGTTTTTTTATTTGAATCTTCCCAGATTCAAGGTTTTCGAGGTTTTCCGCCATTTTTAATGGATTCACACACCCTTTTTTTACGCTAATACTCCCACAAGAGTTTGCCCGATCTTAAATCTTCAGACCAAGTCTTGCACAAGTCTACTGAATGTTTGGGTTTCAACATTATTTTCACTATTTTGCTGTCACAAGAATTGCTTGATATTCTCGTGGCCATACATATAAAGTTTCATGTAAATACGCAAAAGCAAGTACCAAGATTCCTGACTTCCTGTTGCCATCTTCATTAAGGGTTTTTGGGAAAATAATGGATTTTATACCAAGTGTCACAAAAGTTACTTAATGAATTTCTGGCGTTCAGCGTCCCGATAAACTTGAACGAGTTCAGGAATTATCATGGCAATGCTTTTTGCGCATTAACAAAACTTTGTGTGCAAAATTGCTTCATATCCACAAGAATATTAAGCAAATGTGTTATAAAAACTATTATTAAACAATAGATTTGTATTCATTTTAGCTATAATTTAATTATTGCGTTTTCCACTTATTATGCAATATTATGTTTAAAATTGAGATTTTTACTTACAGGTAATAAAAAAACATTCAAGATGGAATGCAGTAAAATTAAGTCAGACTAATGTAAATAATAGGATTGAATGAACTCAAATAATATAAGTGTGATTGACAGTGAAATTAGGTTGATAAAAAGCAAAAAAATAAGTTTTGTTAGTTTTATAAGTAATTTAAAAAAAGGTTACAGTGTACTTTTCCTAAATCTATCAATGTGAGTGCAATGACCAAATCAATCTGCTCAGCCGTCTAATGCGCGGAATTGCTGATTGCCTCTTGTATTTGCAAAACTACTACATCTTTTATCGATTTGAGCTCTAATCTAAAAACGTGTTCTCTTTGTAGGATTGAGCTTCTTGCCGGTTCCAGATCTGGGAAACCCCGTCATTTACCCGCCTCGGAGCCTCAGCCGCCCCGTCAATATCTGCTGAAGCGCTTTGCTCTTCCACCACCATCCTGTCATCCGAGTGGGTCTCGGCGTCCTCTCCGGGGGGCGCTAGCGAGGAGCTGAGCGAGGGATTGGATAAGCCTCTGGAGAACGATGCGGAGGGCGTGTGGAGTCCGGATATCGAGCAGAGCTTTCAGGAGGCGCTGGCGATCTATCCGCCCTGTGGCCGACGCAAGATCATTCTCTCCGATGAGGGCAAGATGTACGGTATGCCCCTCCCCTTTTCCCTCTCTGCATTTTCTTTTACAGCCAATCAGGGATTTCGATTAGATTTTTGCACCAAAACTGGAACAAGGAGGAAATATTGATTGATTGATTGATTGATTGATTGATTGATTGATTTGGTTGATTGATTGATTGACTGGGTTGGTTGTTTGACTGGGTTGGTTGATTGGGTTGGTTGATTGGGTTGGTTGTTTGGTTGGTTGTTTGGTTGGTTGATTGGTTGCTTGGGTTGGTTGATTGATTGATTGATTGGTTGATTGGGTTGATTGATTGATTGATTGGGTTGATTGATTGATTGGGTTGATTGATTGTTTAGTTGACTGGATTGGTTTATTAGTTGATTAATTGATGGACTGATTGACTGACTGACTGACTGATTGATTGATTGATGGGCTGATTGATTTATT
>CM060640.1:23661415-23664304 GCA_030578275.1 Meda fulgida
TGATCTAATCTGACTCTGAATCATTCATCTTCCCATTCCAGGTTTAAAAGCAACTGTACAAACACGTGAATATTTAATGAGATTAACGCTCATGCCGTTTTTGATTGTTATAGTGTAAAATGTTGCTTCAATATGTTTCAAACCCAAGGTTAAGATTTTAGATTCAAAGAAGGCTGCAAAAAGTTAGTCCTTGTACTTTTCACTTTATATGTTTCTGTACATCTATCTTTGGAAACGGCCTGCTCCCAGTGTTCCCGAGGTCAGGAAGCACATTCAAAGTTTTATAATGTCTTGAGCAATAAGAGAAACCTCAACCCAGAATGAGTTAAAGAATGAGGAGAATTCCCACAATGCACTCGTGACCCTTTTCCAGAGGTTTCCATAAAATTCCTCCTTCTTATACTGGTGTTTGTGGCGTATTTGCATGGAAAGTCACTGGCTGTTACGTGTGTCGCACATTAGAGTTATTATCCAGCTAAGCGTACCAGGACACTTTGATTGTTTGGTTTTTGGTGCTCTGGGTGAAAACTCAACAGGCTTTGCCAAAGAAAACAGTTCTTGGCTTTCGCCGTCACTGTACCGTAATGCATTCACTCTCCCGACCCGTAAAATTACACACAGCCGCTGAAAGGAAATACATTTGCCATGGTTTAATGCACCCAAGCATCCCGTCGCAGAAGTACCCACACTTCTCCACCTGTTCAGAAGTTGTTAAAAAAATCAGGAGTTGTCGTTAAAAGGACATTTTTGTGGAGGAATATGGGATGAGTGTTGAATGAGAAATCCCAGCTGTGTGAGTCTCAGAAAGCACATTACAGACTGTACAACATTTAGCATTTTTGTCTTACATGTTGTGGGTTCGTGAGGATGCGGAGTCAGCTTTTGAAGAAATGAAGCTTTATTTCAAAATGCACATCACTGATGAAAACAAACCACCTCAAAATATAGAGAAAATGAAGCCTATTTTAAGGCCTTTAAGATTTTTTATGATTATTTTCAAGACAAGTACTATTTCTTCACAAATTAGTATTGTTGAAATGAGAAAAAAATCTCATTACTGTTATGTTAAAAAAATTATATATGAAATTAAAGTAAAAACGTTTGTGGTCGAAGTTGGAAGTCTCTTCTGCTCACCAAGGTTGCATTTATTTCATCACAAATACAGTGAGGACAGTAATATTGTGAAATATTATTACAGTTCAAAATTAGTGTTTTCTATGTGAATAAATGTTAAAATGTAATTTATTCCTGTGAGTTTTCAGCATCATTACTCCAGTCTTCAGTGTCACATGACCCTTCAGAAATCACTCTAATATGATGATTTGATGATCAATAAATATTTTTTATATTATTAATGCTGAAAACAGTTGTGCTCCTTCATATTTTTGTGGAAACACTGATACTTTTTATTTTTCAGGATTCTTTGCTGAATAGAAAGTTCAAAAGTACAGCATTTATTTGAAACATAAATAATTTGTAACATCTTTACGTTCACGTTTGATCAATTTAATGCACCCTTGCAGAATAAAAATATGATTTTCTTTTAAAAAATCTTACCGACCAAAAGCTTTTGGTGTACATTAATATTTGTTGTGGTATTTCATTTTTACTTATTTAAATAAAAAGATCATTGAATTTAGTCATAAACAAATCTAACGAAAAACAGAAAAATAAAAATAAAAAAATATGAAAAAGAATAAATAAATAAATAAATAAAAGTTTGAAAATATGTTCATCTGTCGTGAAAATAATGCCAATTTAAAATAATTTAAAAGTACAAAAAAAAAGGCATGAACATTTTTATTTATTATTTCATTTTAAAGTGTGACCTGGACATGTTTTATAATATTCATCCGCCACATAAGTAAGACAAAATGTGCAAATTTCACATTTGAAAACATTTTTTTCTTTAAATTACTGTTAACAAATTGTTATAATAAGTGTTCGTGGTGCCTAAAAATGAAGCTGAACTAAGGATTGACTAAAGTTGACTAAACATAACATTTTAAGACTTACTTTTTTAAGTTGAAACAACAATTAATTTTTACAGTGTGGAAAAAGTCTTAACATTTTGCTGTCCAATAAAATAATGGGTCAAGAAATTGTCAATATCACTTCTGTTGATTCAAGTGAAGTGCACTGCAGTGTGGGATATATGCAGTTTTTCAATGCACATTTGAGTATGTAGTACAGTAGTATGCTATTCCACTCACACAGGAGTCAATGGGTGTATTGAGATGTGCTGTTGTAAACGTTCATTAGCTGGAACAGATGGAAAAAGCCACCCGTCCCTCACATAGGCTCGATTTTTCACAGGCACGTTCGAGGTTTGTTTAAGTCTGAGGTCTCCGAGTGCTTTAATGAGTCAGTGTGTTTTGTGCTGGTCTGCTGAAGATCACTCCCTCTCTTTGTTTTGCTAAGGTCACGGTGGGGTCGCGGCCCCTCAGAGGTCATCAGTGCAGGACACTTTGGTGTGTGTGTTTGTGTGATTCTTAAAGGAAGAATATCAGAGTTGCTTAGTCTTAAAGGTCTCGCACATCCATCCGTCTGTCTTCGTTTACTCACTCTCACGTCGTTCCAAACCCATATTATATTCGCTTGTTGATATGAGCAGCTCTTTCCATGCATCTAAAGTGGGACCATAACATTAGTCCTGAATATAAGTTATATGATAGCTTTATGGGATGAACAGATGCACATTCAAGTTGATTAAAAATCCTCCCTCCTTTATTTCAAATCTCATTTGTGGTTTCTCGATATGACGTAATGATTGGTCAAATCTGAATATGTGCATGAATAAATACAGTGGCGTGTAGAATATAATCAGTGGTTTGGATTTGTTATCCGTTCTTTGTTTTTGTGTGTTTTCTGGTCTAAACTGAAACTTGA
>CM060640.1:23667304-23779804 GCA_030578275.1 Meda fulgida
TCTCCGGTCGTACAATACAATATAATACAATACAATGTTTATTTATAAAGCACAATTTAAAAACAACCGAAGTTGACCAAAGTGCTGTACAGAAGAAGATAAAACAAAATACAAGCTGTAAAATAGGTGTCACACATGAAAGTAAAATCCTGAATCAGCAAGTCAAGGTATATTAAACGCCAAAGAAAATAAATGTGTCTTGAGGGAGGACTTAAAGGTAAATAAAGTTGGGGCAGTTCTGATATGAGCCGGGAGAGTATTTCGGGCCGATGACAGAAAAGGCACGATCGCCTCTGTTTTAATCTTGCAATAGTCCGGAGTTAGCTGATCTAAGTGACCTAAGTGTAGCAAATCTGTTAAATACCGTGGCGTCTCATTACGAATGGATTTAAAAACAAACAATAGAATTTTCAAATCAATTCTATATTTGACCGGCAGCCAATGCAGTGATTCACGGTCGTAACGATTTCAGGAAGCAAGTTTAGTATATCTTGTTGCTTGAACATGTGAGGCGCCAAAAGTGTAAAATAAACAATTAATACATCCTAAATACAGCCAATAGGCTTCTTGATGGAAACTCTTTGAAGTTTTATTTTATTTTATTAAATAAGCTCCCATTGAGATGCAATATCTCTTCTACCATCTCTGTTTTGTAATGTTAGTCTAGATTTAGATCTGACTCTTTACACTCTTAAAAATCAAGGAATCTAAATGGAATCTGGTTGAAATGTTCCTCACACTTATAAAAAGTGATTCTTTTTAGAACTTTTCACTGAAAGGTTCTTTTGGGGAACCAAAAATTGTTCTTCAATAGCATATACGTAGCTTCGGAAAAATAACCGAATAAGAAAAATAATTGGTTATTTTTAAGAGCTTTGATGTGAATTTCTGCAATTAATTAGTTAAATATGTTTCCATATCCCAATTTAGTATTTATAAACTCTGGTCATATCAGACATTGCGTCAAAATCTTTTTTTGAGCATCTTTCTCTGCAATTTTGTCTTAACCAATGGCGTGAGTTTGAGGCGGGACTACCTGTTTGACTGACCAATGACAGATGTGCTGAGTGTTCAGGAAAACTCAGTCATTATTTTTTGCAGTTCTGGCTGATGATGCTACGGTCTATTCTACCATTTAAACCATTTATACCATTCATTCTCCAGAATAAAAATCACGTTTTTTATCATTTTATCACGTGCTGCGACTTGTATAATGCAATTAACATCAGGCACGCAAAATATGTGCAAATTCGTGCCGAATGAGAGGTACGTGAACCCGAGCTTATGTGTAAAGTGCACTTCCCACATGCCGATAGTTTCAGTTACATTTATTTAGGCTTAATGCCACTATAATTTATATTTGTTTTATACTTAAACTTTTAATTCCTGTTCTTTTTTAAATTCCTGTTCTTTTATGAATATACCGTTACATACATGATTTGCTGTAGAGAGAGGGGCAATAAAATACTTGTTTGTAAATGTTTCGTTTTAATGTTTCGGTATTTTGCATTCTTTCTGAATGTAATAAAATGTGACTTGCACACTGATGCGACTTAAATGTATCTGTGAATATGGTATTTATTTCCTCTTTTTGTGGCCATGGTTTTCCCACTGAGAGGAGAATTAAATGAGGTTAACATGAGATGAATCAGTTAGTCCCAGATGAGATCATAACTCATTGGTGATTTAATCCGCTCCGGACAGCTGGACCGCTATAGATGCAGGGATCATTATGAACCATGAAATCCCATTAGATATCAAATATATACATAGCTTTGGTTGTTTTTAGCTTCATCGATAATGCTTGGTGCTCTACGATTTTGTCTAGGAGGGCTGGTGGTTTTGCTCACTTTAATTGTCTCAGATTATTTGCATTTAGTGCGGTCTGTACTTACCGAACTGCATTGTAGGGAGACCAGTGTATCATTTCATGCTTAAGTTGAGCTGTCGACTGGATTACATTCATGTTCTCTTGTTTCCCTGTTAGGATCCTACAACCAGACAATAAGTAATCTCCATGAGCCGCTGGACTTTACAATCAGATATTTTGGTTTGTTTGTGTTGCTTCGGGTTGCACTAGACAAATGGAGACATTTGCATATCATTATTACTCTGTGTGATTTAGTATATTTCTTGATTTATCACTCTGATGCTCTTCAGTCACTTTTGAAGGAAAAATTTTATGTTTTGATTTAGTTTTTTACTTAATCATTTGACACTTGGTGACTTTAGTTTGCTCTTGATATATGAAGTCATAAAAAACGAAACAAAATCATAGACCATTAAATGGTCCTAAAAAAATAATCACGGATCAAAAGTGACCACCATGGAAATGAATGGTAAAACAAAAAAAAAGACAGAGAATTTTTGTGGGGGGTGCAATCTAAAAATTATCCATGATTCATAAAAAAACACACCAATGAAGGGGTTAATTGAAAAATAAGAAGAGATAGAACATAGATGTTTGGATTGTATTGTAAAAATGGAATTATGGAAACAAATGGACCATAATTATTGCATAAATATTAATTAGTACCATACAATTCCCTCAAAATACTAAATCCAAAATATTATTGAATAAAATATTTAATTTTTTACTGACAATAAGTTACATTTGAGGAGTAACTTAAATGAGGAGCTCCAGAGAGGTTTTTTTTCTTTTCTTCAAACCCATATGACTTACTTTCTTTGGGTAAACACATGATTTGTATGATTGTCATACATGCATGTAATTGTCATGAAAGAAGGTCATACGAGTTTGGAATGACAAGAGGGTGAATAAATTATGGCAGATTTTAATTTTTGGATGAACTGTCCCTTTAAGAAGTTTTTTTTTTCAGTATGCCAAATGTACTGTATATGATGGCATAATCCACTACATCGGCCTGATAAAGAGTGTTGTTATCTTTGCTAAGCTGATGTATAGCTCAGATATGAGGAGCATGACTTCTGCCATGCCTCTGGGAAACGGCCTGTCAAATAGGTCTCGACCCGTCCTCTGCTGCAACCTTAATGATGTGTGTATGCACATGCTTATTTATTGTGCCAACATGCAATATCACATTAGAATTGATAAGACAAAAATATCTTCGAAAAACTTAAAGGAGCCTTAATTCTGTATAGCTCAAAAAGGAAAATAGTTCTTAACAAGCACAGGTCAAAAAATGTCTACATTGAGGAAATTTGTCATGCATAAATATTATCAGCCACTAAACTTAATTTTGCATTTTATACAGTATATATAACTATATAACTGTCACAGAAACAGATGTTTTCTTTATTAGATTTTTGTATGATTTGATTTCAATTGGTTGTCACATCAGTAATGGTTATATTGGTGTTCTTAGTATTTGATTAAAGCCATTTCTTCTGTTTCTTAATTGTTAAAGGGGTCAGGACATCGATTTGTTTTGTCATTTTAATATGTTGGTTCATTTGAGGTTCACTTATAACTATTCGTCGATGCCTTGCTCTGAAGGCAGTCATATGCAAATGTATTTTCCTTTGTGATGTCACAGATCCCACAATATCAAAACAAGCCATTTATGGCGCTTGATTAAATGCTTTGTTTATTATATATAAGCTTGCAGGATGTTTTAATGGTACAAAGATCAAGGCAAGTTTGATTTCTCGTGTCATGACCCCTTAAACAAGTCTTTTTGAACCCCACAAAGGTAAGCAGGATATTGCCATACAAGATGGAAGCTAATTGATATTTGATTTAAGCAAATGTAGCTATACTGTAGTATATGATTTTTACATTGTAGGTTGTTTGTTGCACAATGATGTTAATGAATTAGCTGATTTTGGGATCTGGCTCAGTATTGTACCAGCTGTTTTGTTTTAATCGGGTCTAGAGTATGTCCTTTCAAAAAGTCCTTTTTTTTATTATTATTTTTAACCAGTGAGCGGGTTTGTCCCCCCGCCTCTATTAGGTGCCGATGTGCCATGACTTCTTAACGCAATGGGAGGTTGATTGAAAAAGGCTAGGCTCTGAGGTTAATGTTATTGTGTTTTGGACTGGGAATCTGGTTTGGATTTGGGATTTAATTTGGCTAAAGGCGAGTGCTCTGCATGTGTCTGCAGGGGTCCATGGGATTGACAGGAACATACCATTGGATAGAGGCTAGACATCTGCACATAGAGACAATGATCCTCCTGTGAGAAACAACTACTGGGGCGTATAGGGTCATGCGGCCGAAGGTCAAACACAACAAGAGCTTTCAGAAGATGTGCAGCTCCAGTCTAGGGTCACTATTTGTTTAAAGCCCTAGTTTTTCTTCATTAGAATGCAGTGATTGGAAGATAAATAAATAAATTATATCAAGTTCTGTCACGGCGATGCAGGGATTAAAAGAAAGCAGGATCGAGATCCAGAAGTATTTCTTTAATAGCAAAATCAAAATAACAAAAATACAGCAATCTCAAAAAACGCAAACAGATCCCCCTGCAGTCAATCATTTTAGCCCTTAAAACTCATCTTTGATCACCAAAATTACATATTTAAATGTTTTTTCCTTGATATTCTTTTTTTTCATGCCTTTCAAATAGCTTGAATGTAACTCGACACCCTTGCCTCATTTAGTATACGTGGTTCTATGAATATGCAAATGAGCCCTGCCTCCACTCACTCACTCACTCAGAGATCCTCCGGTTGACGATCACACGTTGATCTGATTGGTTGCAAGGTCGTTTGTGACATCAGAAACACCAGCGATTTCAAACCGTGTTTTTGAGACTGTCTTTGGTTCACTGCAGTTTTAAGCAGAAAATACTCAGCAATGCTGTCGTCTTATGAATTTACACATGGTTTGTCTGAAAGCACATTAAAAACACCACATAGAGATATAAACAACATTAAAAACTTGATTTTCACCACAGGGGGACTTTAAACAGACATTAACGGACAAACGGCAACTGAAACTGAGGGCTATATATAGAGAGAAACACTAGGGACTAAGCGAGATATTTAATTATAAACCGTTGTAACACATGAGGGCAAATCAATATGATTGCTAACACAAGAACAGAGACTAAGGAAACTGAACTGGGAATAGTGCAAAACTAACTACTCTAATTAACTAGCAAACTCAAACAAAGCTCAAACACAAATAGTTACTTTTACGTCATCAAAAGTTTACATTTTTCAAAGTATTTGAAAAAAGTAAGTTTATATACCCAAACAATTCATAGTAACAATTCCCTGCTTCTGAGCCTTTAGACAGATTTAAAAGGATATTCAGATAATGAAACTTTATTACTCTTTTATCTATTGACCTGGCTCTAAATACAAATTTGAGAAAATGAGGAAAGCCATATTTGTTCCATTTGCGAGCATCACGTCCTGCATTTCTGTTAATCCTGCTGTTGATGGTGCCATATCACAACATCTGGTCATTTCAGAAATGGATTAGAGGAGCATTTCTTCTTTGCAGTCATTTAGCTCATCTGAGATTGCTTGTAAACTTCTTTTTAGGATTTTTACATAAGCCCAATATGTTCTAAAACAGATGTTTGCACTTGATTTCTGAACATAATCGCTTTACATGAAAAGTGTTGAGAGTGTTTAGTGACACAACTTTAAAAACTTCAGTCGTAATCTGTTTTAGCTTTCTAAATTCAAGCTTCAAACTGGGTGAATGTTTAAAAGCCACTACTTTCAATAATGCTTTGTCATTACTATTCGATTCCTTTTAGAACAGAAATCTACTGGAAGCTTATAGTGTGGAAACACATTAAAAGCAGAACCTTACAGTGCTGAATCATAAGGAGCAGAACCCAGAGTAAAATTTTTAAGAACGAAACCCTATAGTCATATAGAAGAACAAAACCCTATAGTCATATAGAAGAACAAAACCCTATAGTCATATAGAAGAACAAAACCCTATAGTCATATAGAAGAACAAAACCCTATTGTCATATAGAAGAACGAAACCCTATAGAGTCATATAGAAGAACGAAACCCTATAGAGTCATATAGAAGAACGAAACCCTATAGTCATATAGAAGAACGAAACCCTATAGTCACATAGAACGAAACCCTATAGAGTCATATAGAAGAACGAAACCCTATAGAGCCATATAGAAGAACGAAACCCTATAGAGCCATATAGAACAGCGAAACCCTATAGAGTCACATAGAAGAACGAAACCCTATAGTCATATAGAAGAACGAAACCCTATAGAGTCACATAGAAGAACGAAACCCTATAGAGTCACATAGAAGAACGAAACCCTATAGCCATATAGAAGAACGAAACCCTATAGAGTCATATAGAAGAACGAAACCCTATAGAGTCATATAGAAGAACGAAACCCTATAGAGCCATATAGAAGAACGAAACCTGTAAGTTTCTGAAGAGCATTTTTTTAAGCCCAAAGTGGGTGGAGCCGGCCGTCGTCATCTTGGCAGCGCGTCAGTCCCTGATAAACGAAAGTGGGCAGAGACAGGATTAGCTGAGGTGACGTGACGCTAACAGACAGCAGACAAACGGCTAGTAGGGACATCAGCATCAATCCACCTGTCAATCAAGTGGCCACACCCTTAATTATGCAGAATTTTAAGGATTAATATAATTTAAATGTTATAAGAAAATTCACCCTCCTCACAGTTGTCATGAAGGGCAAAATTAGCTATATTGACCAAAACCACTTTTTGCACCAGGCTGTATATTATTTTCTGCTGTAAAGTTGGGCATTTTAACATTGGGGTGTATGGGATTGACTCTCTTTTGGACTGTCTCTAGTGGCCAATCGATGAATTGCAGTTTAAGTGACTTCTGTGTCGCATTCAAAAGAGAGACTGGAAGGTTGCCGCTCGCTAGAACCCTATAGAGTTTATTTTTAAAACTGAATCTTATGGAACAGACCTACAGATCTGAATGTTTTGGTGTCTAACCAAGTAGAGCAGAGCCTCTATAAGATCCAGACCCGCAGCTCAGGTGTTTCTCCAGTCAGATGTTGCATGTGATATGATTGTGGTTTGAAACAGTGCATCTCGTTCGGCGGGCCACATGGTGTTCTGCATCAGTGCGTGACCCTCAGTCGAAACACTCGAGTCGAGCCGCTCAGCATACATCTGGACGTGACGCAACTCTCAAACTCCTTTGCTGCTTTATCTTTTGTATTATACACGTGACATTTTGATCTCGGACTGCTGTGTGAGTCACATTGTGTGTTTGTCTTTTGGAGTTAGAAGGAGAGTGTGTTTGAAGGAAATGTGTGTGTTTATACAAGTGTGTAATCTCTCATGTGGTTAAACTCTCTCCCATCTGTCCAGTATGTGTGTGTGGCAATCCTTTTGAGTGTTTTGAGAACTTTTTTTAGCTTTATTTTTTAGCCCATGTAGCAGTGCAAAACAGAGGATGATTTTAAAAACCTTTGCAAAAAGTGTTTTAACTGCAGAATGGCACATGCAAGAAAAGGGAATAAAGAACAAGATGATAATGGATGGAGTTAAAGACAAATAAGTGCAAGTAAATTTTATTTATATATCACTTTTCAGAATTGACATTGTTTCACAGCAACTTTACAGATAAATATTTGCCACAAGCCCTTCCATTAGAGATGGAGTTTATGACGGTACTCTTTTGACTTTTCCAGTGGCAAAGAATGTTTTATTGAATACTGTAAATTAAAGTAATTAATTTAGTTAGGTGCTAATTCAAATAGTATGAGACAAAAGGTTCTTTAATATTGCATTGACAAGGAAGTTTGTTACAATACTAGCATACTGACCCATAAGTTTTAAAATGCATACTTTTAATATTTGCATGTGAATTGTGGTAAGCAGGGATCATAATGTCAATGTTGTCTACAGAATGAAAACCAATATCTTAAAAATCGGAGTAATTTCGATGGGGATCAGATAGTGATGTGGCTTTGAATAATTTGTTGAAATCATTAAACGTAAAGAGATACACCCGTGTGTAACGGCTGATCTCACCTATGTCCACAGGTTTCTCATGGTCCTAGTGTGTCTGATATTCAGTGTCCTGTCCACCATCGAGCAGTATGCAGACTTCGCCTCAGGATTGCTCTTCTGGATGGTGAGTGTTTCACTAGATGTCATAAACTCTTTTTTTAAATTTTTTTTTTATCGTGCAGCAAGTGACATTTCCAGTAGGCTAATGCAGTGCCGTTTACTCCCACTGGATGGCAATGTCATATCTCAGTTGAGTTGATGTTGAGTTCATGGAAAGGGCTTGAAGGCTTGTATTCCCAGGACAACATTAAATATAACTGATTTAGCAGTTTGTATTTCTGCCAGCACACCCACACCTGTAGACACCTGCAGTGGGGCGGATCCCAGAGAAAACCCTGAAGCTTTGAACGCCGTCCAGACACACTTCATCAAACCAGCACTGTCATCATTTAATGCACGTTTAATTGCCCTGCCTGGATGACAGATCTTAGTGAGATGCACGAGTGTGTGTGTGTGTGTGTGTGTCTGTCTGTTTATACTGTGTATGAGATAATACCCAAAGATCCCTTTGAAATAGAGAGTTTTTGGCTCGCCTAGATCCCAAAGTCTCCAATCAAAAGTCAGAGATCTCAATATGAACTAAAACATTCATTTTATAGCTCTGGCAGCCAATCACTATTGACTATTTTATTACTCCTAAAGAATATTAGTAGAAAAGTTCACCCCTAAATGAGACATATCTGAGAAATCCATTATGTCTCCAGCTTTCATTTTTTTTTGTATTTTATTTTATTTTAACGTTTTATATTTTTTATTTTAATATTTTATACATATTTATTTTAATATTTCAACTATTCAAGCTGTTCTCTACATTGTTTTATTTTATTTTAATGTTTTATACATATTTTTTAATTTATTTAAATTGTAATGTTTTATATATATTTGTATTGTATTTGTTTTAATATTTTATATATTTTATTTGATAATTTTTTTTATCAAATGACTTTGATTTGTCTTAATGTTTTATATATTTTATTTTATTATTTCTAAACATTTTTTTATCAAATAATTCAAGCTGTTCCCTACATTAAGTTTTATTTCATTTTAATGTTTTATATATTTTATTTTATTGAAATTGTAATGTTTTTTTATATATATTGTATTGTATTGTATTGTATTTGTTTTAATGTTTTATATATTTTATTTGATCATTTCTTATCAAATGACTCAAGCTGTTCTCTACATTAATTTTAATTTAATTAAAATATTTGTTTATTTTATTTTATTTCACATCAAATGATCTGAGCTGCTGCACATTCATTTTATATCTCTAGACTCTTCTGGATGCCAACTATTTTGTGTCTGTTTTTTTAATCCAAATTAATTTTAGTACAAAGGCAAAGTTGAACCCTAAATGGGACTTAACTAAGAACTCCATTATGTCTCCTGAGCTATAAAAAAAAAAAAAACACCCTGCGCAATGAAATTATCTCTGGATATTTGTGTGAATAGGCTTGCATGCAGTGTGTATGTTCCTGCCAGTAGACTAGTTATTGTTAGCACTCTTTTGACTTGTGTAAGCAAACTGCAGTCAGGCCACCCAGATCACCCCAGACACCCCAGAGTCCATCAGGGTCAAACTATTATCAGAGGTCAGAGCGGAGCCCCATCTGGGAGATCGTGCACACACACACACACACACACACACACACACACACACACACACACACACACACACACACACACACACACACACACACACACACACACACACACACACACACACACACACACACACAGTAACCATGCAAAGATCCACCTGTGTCTGTCTGCTTTACAGGAGATCGTGCTGGTGGTGTTTTTCGGGACCGAGTACGCGGTCCGGCTGTGGTCGGCCGGCTGTCGGAGCAAATATGTGGGCATTAAAGGGCGTCTGCGGTTCGTCAGGAAACCCATCTCCATTATAGGTATCTGTTTGAGTGGAATACGGTAGATATCATATACTGCATAGTTACTAATTTTAAAAATAGTATGTGAAGCCGCATGTTATGTTGTTGTCACATGACCCCACTACATTGTACATTCTAATCTGGATTGGCTGCCATATTTTGTAGATTTAATTCAATTCTTTTTAAAACATTTGCAATTTTGACAGACCAATCAAGTAATAAACCTAGAAAAAAAAAAGAAAAGAAATGTATGGCTTCTATTACTTAAGAATTATTATTCTCTTCTATTCTAAGAATTCTCTTTTATTATTCCTCACACTGGAAATTGATCTCAATTTCAATATTTTCAATTTTATTATTTTTTCATTTATCTTATTTTTTGATGATTTTTTTGTTATATATCCTGTTATATGACCATTTATTTGAGTATCATTGAGATACTATAATAGCTTTTATTTTATTATTTTAATTTAAAAAAAATGGTTAAAGTTTCAGTAATTGTTTTTGTTTTTTTTGTCATTTTTATGTTTTATTTGAGTTATTTTTGCACTCCAAGTTAAACTAAATGAAAATGAGAAATACTTCCTTGGGTGAAATAGCTGAAATAAAACAAGTTTTCATATTTTTCATATTTCAAGTAACACAAATGTTTTTGTATGGTTTTACTTTAATAACCCTGGTTACATCAGCTGTTTTTTTAATGGAGTTCGTTTTTCTTTAATCTTAATGGCATTATTTTCACTTCACTGAAATATGTCATATTTACAGACTAAAGCCTTTTATCTATACTGCGATTATTTATAATTTCATAAAGCGCTGTGTATGAATTTGACCTCTCCTTGTGCTCATGACACAGATCTGATTGTGGTCGTGGCTTCGGTCGTGGTTCTGAGCGTCGGGTCCAATGGGCAAGTGTTTGCCACGTCCGCAATCAGGTACAGAAATATCATCTTACACATGTTTGATCAGAAGAACATCCAGCTGTGATCAGACTTCACTGATGTTTATTGTAGTTGATCAATGCTCTGTGTATACTGTGAATTTGTAGAGGGATCCGTTTCCTTCAGATATTGCGCATGTTGCATGTGGATCGTCAGGGTGGAACATGGAGGCTTCTGGGATCAGTGGTTTTTATTCATCGACAGGTACGCTTGTTTTGTGCCATGACTGTAATTCTCACGATAATACTTTACAGTGCAATGAAAACACACTGATTTCATCAAACTGAGTTAATCAGCACACGTCTCGTAACCAACCTCAGGTTTTCTCTCCAAATATGGCCTTAGGAATTCACATCACGATAATCTAAGCTCCCGTTTCACTCATCTAAGGCTTTACACTTTAAATCCAACTACTTCATGCTCACATTTTCTCAATCATTTCACCGTTAACGCACGTCTCATGAAAGGGATCTCAGTGGATCAGGCATGATTAGGCTAATTCATCCAGCTCCCCGTGTGCCTTCACATGCAGTTTTGCCTTTTAAGGTCCGGTGCTTTTATACTCCATGTCGTACGCCACGTCATCTACTCGAAATGAGAGAGAAAATGAGCAAACACCATACACTGTGCATCACAAAAAAATTATTGAAACTGTGTTTTTATTAGTCATGAATATAGTATATATTGCACTAAAAAGTAGCACAATATCTCTCTCTCTATAAATATAAATTGATAGGAAAAAGCTTCACTATTTATTCAAATATTTTTAAAAATTTGTTAAAGATTTTGTAAGCATTTTGCATTGTTGTGCTTTGAGTCAATTGTTTTATTTGTGATAATAACACAATGAAAGATGATAAATTGTGCAACATCATTTTTGGCCAGGCTGTCATACAAAGAAATAATGAATGCATGCAAAAACATGAGAGAACCAACAAAATATTAATAGCTGATTACGTTGTAGTCGATGTACGCTTTTTTTTGTGTGAGCTTTTTGTTTTTCTATGCCTTTTTTGCAAATAAAAATTCAGGTAAATACCTTAACCAAGTTAAGCCACAAGATTGTGTTGTTTTTCCTTCATATTTGAAATATTTCAAAGATACAAAATATTTTCCACATATTTTGATTGTTTAATCAAACTTGCCGGGCCATAGAAAACTATTACCTAAAATATGTGTATATACTGTGTATATGCATATATATATATATATTAGTATAGTATAGTATATACATGTATGCATGTATATAAATGTAAAAATCTGATTAAATATGTAATGCTTATGTAGAACAACTGTCATAGTCATTAATTAGTCATACATGCTTGGTGTAAAGCATAATAGAAAGAGATCAACATGCAATGCTATACATCTAAAACTATTAAAAGAAATTGTTTGTTCATGCAATCATTAATTTTATATGCAGTTTATGTGGCCTCATGTGGATCATATTTTTCACAAAGATGAATGGTGATCAGTAACTTCTAAGAACGTTCCTAAAATGTTCACGTAATGCTAAATACACTCCTTATTTAATAACATTTTATATATATATATAAATATACGTTTTAACCTAAAATCTTGATGTTGTAAATAGGTTCATCTATGTTATTTCTGAACTGTCTTTTCCCCCCGGTTCAGGAGCTGATCACCACGCTGTACATCGGGTTCCTGGGTCTGATCTTCTCCTCATATTTTGTGTATCTGGCGGAGAAGGACGCAGTAGACGAGGAAGGGAAGACGGGTTTTTCCAGCTACGCTGATGCTCTATGGTGGGGCGTGGTGAGTTCATTCTTCTTCATCAGAGAGTGGAGTTACTGGAGTTGACAAATAGAAATAAGACCAGGGCAAGTTGCATAAACACAGTCATATTGTGTCTTATGAACTAGTCATGGATGTGTTTCCCGAAAGCATCGGTAGCCAACTATGGTCGCAAGTTCCATCATTATCCACATAATTCAATGAGTCTGTGTTTCCCGAAACCATCTTTTCAACGAACATTCGCAAACAGCATTGCAAAGTTGTGTGTTTGGAACGACGGCTCTCGATCTGTGTTTAGAAGCAGTTTCTTGTTTGCATCACATGTGGACTCTATAAATAAATCCTTATCTTGAGCATAAGCAAGCTGACATTCAGTACAATCTATAAATCTTTTATTTAGAACACATACAAATGTCATTTACGTCTTTTAGTTTGTCAAGAGATTTAAAGCGTCGTTTTTGAAGAGTGCGTGTGTGAACGAGCTCTAGTGCGCAAGAACGAGCTTATGATTGAATCTGGGAAATAAAGCAAAATAACTGAGAAAAAAGCCACGTCTGTAATTTATAGCTTAACATCTAGCATTAATTCTATCTGAAACAGATTAGTTAAAAGACTTTCTAAACATCATTGACTCTTTTAATCTTGTCCAATCTGTAACGGGGCCGACACATGAACGTGGTCACACACTTGATCTTGTTTTATCCTATGGTGTGCCTGTTTTTCATCTGGAGATCTGTGATGCTTTTTTCTCTGATCACATGCCGGTACTGTTTGAAGCTTCTGTTTGTTGCCAAACAGTTAAACCTCGCACTTATTAATCCCTCCACTGCTGCTTACTTCTCGACTGCTTCCAGTCAAAACTGCATAATGCCTGAAAGTGTGTATAATGATAATGATACTGAGGCTCTGAACTGTTGGTTTCTCGACACCTGTTAAACTGCTATTGACACAGCGGCTCCATTAAAAATCAGACGGAAAAAATGAATGAATCTACCCGTGCTTCCAGACAGCAGTGTCGAAGAGCTGAGAGAAAGTGGAAAAAGGACAAATTACAAGTGTCTTTTCAAATATTGAGGGATCGTTGGCGCTATTACCAATCTACTGTAAAAGAGGCTAAAAGAAACAATTTTTCTGATATTGTCCTGTTAAACTCCAGCAAGCCTCGTGTTTTGTTTAAGGTTATCAACTCTGCTCTGAAAGCACCACAGACTGTTGCAATTGATGCTTCCCTGGCTGTGTGTGAAAACTTTCTTAATTTCTTCATTGTGCTATATAAATAAAGTGGATTGGATTGAAAAGTAGTTATTAATCCAGCACATGGATGACATCATTAACCAACATGGTTGAACCAATTTACGACAATGCGGTTTCGGGAAACAGTCGTGACTAGCTAGTTGATTTCTTCAACGATGCAACGTACTATGATTGTCCATTAGCGAGTTACGTCGTTGTTCGGGAAACGCACCCCAGATCGGATTTAAATGAGACCAATCTACCTTTTTTTTGTAAATGACTTGTTTTGTAAATGAAAGTTATAACCAGACTTGAAAAACAAAATTAGATGTCTAACTTGTAAAACTAGTCTAAGCAGTTTATGCAACCGACCACAGATTAGACTTCCCATTCTAAGAAAGCCTTGCTTGTCAAGCTAGTTGATCGGCACATGATTCAAGACCATAACATCAATCATTGTAGTTGTCTTCCATGAATCATTTGAGTAATTCGTGTTTTTTATTAAAATCCTGAAACCCATTATTGGTCTAATCGGCAGTTAATTTCATCATGAAGTTCCTTGTCTGTAAAACAGAAGCGCTTTATCTCCTCCGTCAAGTCTTCGTTGTCGGTTAGGAACCTGGGTGTGCTCTTTGATACCAATCTTTCATTTGAAAGTCACGTGAAAAGTATCTGTAAAATTGCATTTTTCTTTTTGCATCTTAAAAATATATCCAAATTACGTTATATGCTCTCAGTGACAAATGCGGAACAGTTAGTTAATGCCTTCATGAAGTCAAGGCTAGCTTAATGCTATTATGGGTGGGTGCCCTGCACGCTTAATAAACAAACTACAGCTGGGTCAAAACGCAGCAGCTCGAGTTCTTACCAGAACCAGGAAGTATGACCATATTAGCCCGGTTCTGTCAACACTTCATTGGCTCCCTATTAAACATGTTTTTGAATTTTTTTTATTTCATATTGTGCATTTTTCATAACAATAAATGTAAAACTGCATTACTTTTTCCAAGTTCGCTTTTTTAAACCTTTTTCACTTCAGCAATAATCTGCCAAGTCTGTGCTCCAAAGCATTCAAGATTTATGACACTAAACTCGAACTAAAATATAGTACAATAATTTAATTGAAATAAAAAATCTGTCATTTTTGACCGTTGCGTGAGCAGTTCCAGAGGGTTCAAATTAAGGTTCTTTATTGGCATTGATGGCTTTCCATTTCTCAAAACGTTTTTTTATGTTGGATAGCTTATCTCCAATAGCTTATATTTTATATCACTGGTGAGTTTCGGGGTTTTGCTTTGGGATTGGTGAGAATGTTTATAACCACAACAGAAACTTGAGGCTCTAAAATACATGCGATTTTTCTTTGTTCTGTCACATTGCAAACCACACAAGAAAAGAGGGTCATAAAACATCCAGCTCCAAATCAACACACTCGAAATGCCATTGGAATCGGTCCTGGATGAAGTTTCCAGTTCCAGTTAATTAAAAAGCTGAATTTAGTGTGAACCGTAATGAGAAACCAATCGTACGCCTGTACGGGGAATCTGAGAGCTACAAAAGCTTGGCCAATGTCCCTTTCACCTCTTGCTCAAAGAGCTTTCTCCTCTGCACCGTAAAGTGTCGGATCCGTTAATTAAAGCTTTAATTGCAGAGTCTGTACCTCTCCGTGAAGAGGGTCAGAAAGCGTATGGCCACCCGTTGGCCCTCGAGTCGTGGACAAAAGCAGTTGTTTGTATGGAGGAGGAGGCATTGAGAAACCCTTGATGGGGGTCTCGCTTTTGTCTCTGTGAAGTCTACAAAACTTTAGATTGAAGGGAGGAATTACAGATGGTAACGACTTGAACTTGAAACGGAAAAAAGCGATTTGAAGATTTTTTTTTATATCTATCTACACTCTTATAAAGAAAAGGTTCTAAACGGAACCTTAAAGGGTTCCGTCACGCACTTCATATATGGAGCCTTTTAGGAGTTCCAATCATTTCCAATTAATTAATTTTGTTTTAATTGATATTTAATTGTAATTAAGTGTCATTAATTAAACAGCTCTTAAACATACTTTATCACTAGAAGAAAAGAAAAAAACACCATTAAACATGAAAGTATTATGTAATAATTTAAGACATTTCTCTTTATATAAAAAAGACGTGCTTTATTTACATATGTCTCAGGTGTTTCTCCTTAAGGAAAAAACAACAGACACTAATGAGTTAATTAAAAGTACATTAAAAGTATAGTGCTATAAAAGTAATGTGCATAGCATGTTGAGAACAAATCTGAGCAGTGTTTGAGACATTGATATCTCTTCTGAAACTCTAAAAGAGTTTTCTGTAAACTTTTTATCAGGAGAATGCAAGCAGACGTTTCTCTTACTCCATCTTATTGTATAAGAGAAACAGTCGAGACATTGAAAATATCTTGTGTGTGTGTGTCTGTGTGTTTTGCTAACACTTTATTTTAATGGTCCCTTTTGAAGATTCAGTTGACTATACAGGTGAAACTCGAAAAATTTGAATATCGCGCAAAAGTTATAATTTTGAATTTAAAATCTCAGAAAAATTTGAATATTACATGAAATCAATTAAAAAAAGATTTTAAATACAGAAATGTCGGCCCTCTAAAAAGTATAATAATGCATATGTATATAGTTATATATATACTAAATATATTAGTTTCACCTTTTAATTTGAATTACTGAAATACACAAACTTTTGCACAGTATTCAAATTTTTCGAGTTTCAGCTGCAACTACATGTGAACTTATTCGAACCCTACCAGTCTACTAATACTCTACTAATACTCTACTAATACTCTACTAATACTCTACTAATACTCTAATGAGAGTTAGTTGACATGTAGGTGCAATGTTACTTATAGTCAACAGAATGTGTTAAAGGGACAATCAAAATAAAGAGAAACCGTTGTTATTTTTTCACAGGACAGAAGGGGAAGCGTTTGGTGCCTCGTCTGTGTTTTTCTTTTCTGGAGTTGCAGGTGCAGAGCACAGCTGGCGCGGCACATCTAGAGCCGTATGATGAAACGACATGAATCATAACCGCTAACTTAACAAAGCTGCTGCTGTTTCCCCTGGCCTCTCGCTTTCTTTTAACAACGGAGATAATGCATAATGAAAGTATTCAAATGTTTTTTACAAAAAAGTTTGGAGAAGCCTAAAAGATGTAGTTTAATAACTTTAGAATAGCAGTCTAGAATTTGGACACCCTTTACTATAGTAAGTATCGGTTTAACTTTAGTTAACATCAGGACTTGATATTAACACCCAAATAATAAACTAAGTGCGAATTATTATTATTATTATTTTATTTTTTTGGATGCATATCGATACTGAAAAATCTGAAACGCTTCCAATACCCGCAGAATAGATACACGATACCAGCGGCGCTTTCTCTCTCTCATTCTCTCTCTCATTCTCTCTCTCATTTCCTCCAGATCAATATTGTTGCAGTTACAGGGCTTACATTTCGCCATGGGATTGCGTGTATTGCGCATAATTTTACCCATTCCTGCAGATTTTGTGCTCACATTGCAAGTGCGCTCACATAAAGCCACCAGTTATTTTCGCTGCTTATTGCGCTTAAACATCTTAAATACACACAACATAATGTCAGAATACCAGTCTTGGCGAGTATTCACGTAAATACAGTCAGTTATGTTTTAAGTGAACGTAAACGCCTGTGTAACAGTATAATGGACCTAATAAACCGGCTGCCAAATTATGAGATAATATTAAAAATATCTATATGGGAGTTTCTCCCCATGGTATTCATGTACAAATTGTGGCCAGTGAAAATGCTGAGTGGAAACCACTATAGCAATTTATTAATCTTAGATAATGTTAATTTCAACATTTATTTATACTTTATTAAAATCAAATGGTGCATCTGTTATTATTGAATGAACCTGAGCTCACATGAACTAACAACGAATATCAACTAATATTGATTAACAATGAGCAATAGATTTGTTGCAGTATTTATAAATGCATTGCCTAACATTAGCTAATGGGACCTTGTGTTATTGTGTTAAAGTATTACCATCTTCTTTAATGCATGAGATTAGTTTTGTATATGAATATAAATTGTAAATAAAATAAATGTGTCACAACTTCTTGCGTATTTACAACTATAAAACAGATATATTTGGTTCTTGATGGTAATTGGTTAATACAACATTCCACTCACTCTAAAATATAGGCTACACAACAGCTATATTTCTCAAGTTGCTCTTAAGAAACCATATATCTTGATTTGAAAAAGAAGAAGAGCAGTGTGCAGATAAATTTAGCAAGATTAAAGACAAGACGGGGGAAAAAACTAGAGCTGTAATCGCAGCCCACACACACGCAAACACACACACACTGGGATGTTAGCTTTGGTTTTGCCACACACGTAGAACATCGACTGAACTCTGACTCAATAACTCAGTGTGAATTGGTTGGTTGGAGAATATTAGGGGTCCTGAAGTCTCACACAAACACACACTTGAATCCCGGTGACTGTGGACTCCCTCTTGACGTGGCCTTTGTGGTCTTTTGGATGTTCAGTGGTGGGATTAAACTCTCGCCACCCAGAGCACTTGTATGACGCCTCGTCCTACTTTAGCTCTTTTTGTCCGTCCTGAATGGAAAGACTGCAAACACACCTCGTCACCAGAAAGCCCTCTTGAACGGACTACGCTTTCACGCGCTGCTTCAGGCGTGTTTGTTTTCCTGCGTCGGCTGAAACCCGACGTTTTGTGCAGGATTAGAAAATAAACGAACCGAGCGTGAACTTCAATAGATGCCTTAGAAAATACTCAGATATCCTTAAATATGTCACGTCTGACATTTCAACGGACCCTTTTATTTAATGTGATGTGTATTTGGTGTTTCCAAAATGTAAATAAATATTGTGTATAATGTCTGGTCAAGATAGATGTAAAAAAACAAAACAAAAAATCATTTTTGGTAGAAAACGAATGGTTTTTGCTCATGCATGATAAACTAGCCACCAGGTTTTTGTAGGTTGCCAGAATATTGTTATTTGGTTGCCAGGATGTTCTGTGTGTGTTTTTTTTTAGCCCAATTCTTTATGGTTGCTAAGCTAAGATGTTCTGGGTGTTTTTTTTTAACGAGTTGCTATAGTATTATAGGAGCTATGGTTTAACAGGGCATTTCTATGCAGTTGAATTTAAATGAATTGCAAGTTGTTCTGAATGTGGTTGTATAGTATGTTGCTGGGGTGTTTTCCTACTGTCTCGTCTTTGTTGTTTTGTCCATTTTAGTTCATCTTAGCAAACATCATTAAAACTGATGACTGTGAATCCCACACTGTTTTTCTCTTAGGTTACGGTGACTACGATAGGCTACGGAGACAAAGTCCCTCAGACGTGGATTGGGAAGGCCATCGCCTCCTGCTTTAGCGTGTTTGCGATCTCCTTCTTTGCTCTGCCTGCGGTAAACACACTGACTGCTCTCTTTCTCTTACACACACACACACACACACACACACACACACACACACACACACACACACACACACACACACACACACACACACACACACACACACACACACATTCTCCGAGCTCAGGAGCCCGCGGTCCTCATGTTACACATTATGTAACATGCATCTGCAACATAAGAATCGAACACAACTACTGCAGTCAAAAAAAATATTTGTTTATATAATAAATTAATATAACTATGTAAATATCAATTACATAATTTGAAATTAATATATAATCAGAAAATAAATTATATAATAATTCAATATTTAAAAAAAATATATCAATTAATATAAAATGACGTGATTATAATAAAGTATAAATTATATATAGTTTTAAATGAATATATAATCAATCAATGAATAATAAAATAAATTCTATAATAATTCTATAATAATGCTTCTATAATAAATTAATATAAATATATATATACATCAATATATCAATACATTAATAATAAAATAAGTTATGTAATACTTACATAATAAATGATATATTTATACAATATACAACATATATAATACATTAATATAAAAATATGTAAAACTATATATAATTTTAATCATTCTAATTGGTATAAAACTCTATCAACATCATTCATGAATATCACATATTTATTGTGCTTTTATTTTGTAACTGTACTATGGTAATGTTTAATTTTTTAACTTTTAAAAAAAAAATTCCATTTAGTTTCTTTATTTGTACTAGCTGATTATGTGAACGGTCTTCCTGTGTGTGCAGGGCATTCTGGGATCGGGCTTTGCTCTTAAAGTCCAGCAGAAACAGAGACAGAAGCATTTTAACCGCCAGATTCCCGCCGCAGCCTCTCTCATACAGGTGACAAACCACTTCTCATTCAATGGTCACAACACGTGATCATTTCTCTCCTAATATACTTTATAAAACGGTTAGTTCCTGTCCTTGATTCTGATTGGTCAATAGCTGTGTTTTATTCACGATCAATTTATTCATGACCGCTTCACCCAACGGTTCTATGTATCCCTACACAACACCCCTAGCAACCACTCTTAGCAACGTAAACATATGTTTATTCTCATTGATATTTATCATTGAAGCTTATAGAGTAGAGTATAGTGAGAGATTGAGTAAGCGAGTGTACAGTAGATATAGCATTTTCCTTCAGGTCAGTCTATATTCGTATTAAAAAATCAGTTTGAGTGTCTGCTGCGATATCTTGTCCTTTTAACAGTTAAGGGGTTTTCCAGTGCGCTAACGCTAGTCTTCTGTGAGCTGTGTCTTGCTTCTCTGTGTTCACAAGTTTCAGTCCTTTCAATATAAAAGTCTTTTCTACTGACTCACTCACTCATAAAGACAGTCTTTGCCGCTGTCTAGTAGCGAAATAATGTATGTAACTTCTGTTGCTGTTCACGATCAGGGACTATTTTTTCCAGCGGAAGGAATGCTTTTAGTGATTTTACTTCATGAAAGTTACATAGATACATCTTTTTGGGCTTTAATATCTGTATTGTGTGGTAACCATTTTATAAAAGCAATAAGGTACTCGAGGCTAGTGCTGTATCGTGAATAAGTCACGGATGAAGGTGTTACTCCGCCTCGTGCCTAACAACGCCCTTCAGCCGTGACTCATTCACGATGCAGCACAGCCTCTCGTATCTTATTGCGTTCATATGTGTAACTCAGACGCTGTGGAGATGCTACGCTTGCGAGAAGTCCAACGGGTGTACGGCCACGTGGAAGATGTACGTGCTGACGGGCGACTACATTCCCATTATACACTCGGAAAACTCCAGTCCGGGCAACTTCAGACGGCTGGTGAGGAAACACACACTCCCTGTTTGCAAACGGATATTTCTCTGTCTTGTCTTTCAAAACCTTTGTGTTGTTTTTTGGTCATTGTCACGTTCCTTCCTGTCGATTGTCCCGACTGAGCCTCCATAGCGGGACACTGCAAAGCCCAGACAGTGGAAGCATTTTTCTAGAGGGGCTTATTGTGCATTAAGTCTTTTCTACCGGCTCATGTGAATTTCCCAGAATGCATGTAAAGGCCTCTGCAGGGCGTAGGTGAACAGGAGAGGCTGTGATGGGCATTTTAGATGACGTTAGAATAACATTGGACAGTAGTAAAAGACTTTTTAGCTTTGACTATTTTCCACATGGCTACCCAGCTGTTTGTTTTGTGCCATTTTTTCAAGTGTTATATTTGTCTTTCACTTGTAGAGATGGGAAGTCAGACTTATTTTTGCTACTTAGTTCATTTGGATGGTTCCTAATGTTTTTAATACACATTCCTGGTTTGAAAAATATCAGCTTACAGAAGTTAAATGTGTTGTGAATGCCGCTTCATTTAGCCTTCGAATGCATGTGACTTCTGCGTCTGAGAATGTCTTTTCTCTCATATCTAGTGTTGTGAAGATCAGTTTGTTTTATTGAATCAGTTCATTTGGGTTGTTCATATAAATGAACTGATTTAGAAAATGATTCACTGATTCATTTCCTGTGCAGCATTTTATACATTTTTATTGCAGCATATATATATTTATTTAAATGCTACTTTTAATGAATGGCCATAATCATAAATGTTTCTTGAGCTGTAAATCATCATATTCTCCTGATTTCTGAAGGATCATGTGACACTGAAGACTGGAGTAATGATGCTGAATATTCAGATTTGATCACAGGAATACATTACACTTTACAATATATTCACATAGAAAACGGTTATTTTAAATTGAAACAATATTTCACAATATTATTGATTTTATATTAATAATTGGAAATCAGTTATATTGTGTAAATGGTTGGAGGAGAGTAAAAAGGTGAAAAAATAAATAATTTTTTATTAAAGTTTTATTAGTTGTTTTTAGTGCAAATGTGTCTGCAAAAATAATCAAATTTAAAAAAAAAAAACTCTTTAAAATAACTAATAACTTAAGCCTATAGTGTAGCAAACTATATTTGGTCTAGTTTTTAAACAGCTTGACCGTCATTTAACTAGTTCAGACGTTGTAAAGCTAGTAGTTTAACTTCCCCAACACTGCATCGAGGGACTTTGACACGGAGCCAGAAGCTTTTTGCCATTCAACATTTTAATTAACACTGTGCCGTGTGACGGCTTTAACCCCGCGGTGGATTTCACAGGGCGATTTTCAAGGTGAAAATAAAAGAGAAAGCCGGTCGGGATGTAGGTTTAGGTGTGAGAAGCGCCGCGAGAGCCCTGTGTCACGGGATGGAGTGGTTTCTCCATGTCTCTCGCTCACCCGTTTGACCCCCCTTTGTCTGTCTCGCACAAAGACTCAGTCAAATGCCATGATGTCATCGCAGCCTCTCTCCTGGGAGCAAAACCTTTGTGTAGCGCAAGAACAACAAAACAATCTTTGTGTAGCTCTGACTCCAAAACATATTGGGTCCAACTCTTTCCGCGCGGGCGTGTGACTGCTCTCGTTCATAAACCTCTCTTTCATTCATCCGTCCCGTATTTACTTCCCCCTACAGCAGTTATTCAGGCCAGTGGGAAGCTTTACTTTTTTGTGTGTGTGTGTGTGTGTCGTGACTCATATTTTACTCCGGAGGTATTCGCTTGTGTAGGTTGCAAAGTCACCGCAGAATTCACAAAATGCATATTCATGATGCTCTCTAATAAAGGGCAAATTTGAATTTCATATCTGTGGGATTTTTGCCCCTTGAATCGTCGACGTGTCTTTTTTTTTTACGCAAGTCTTATCAGAGATTCTCGGGAAGAAACAAAGAGTTTCTTGAAACTGCCGTGTCAAATGCTTATCAGATTATATATGAGATTTAATGTGGCTTTGTTTTTAGATTTAGGATTCGTACGTCACCGTTCTTCTGAATTTCTCTCTGCATGCAATAATGCATAATGGCATAATTTACTCTCCCTTATGTTGTATATGACTTGCTTGCTTTTTTGTAAAATTATTTTAATTATTTTAATAGAATTATTTGTAGAGTATTTGCCATTGTTTTCCATAAAATATAAGGAAGAAAGAAGTGTTTTATTAGTTGTTTCAGTATAAATATTTCTGCAAACTAGTGTTATTTTAGTATTATTTATGTTATTATTATAGTATTTATTTATTGTTTTACATTTTCAGCTTTCATTTAAATTTTTTTTGTAATCTTCTTATGAGCCTTTGTCACTTTTATTAGATTTTTTAAAAAACATTTTTTTTATTTAGCTTTACTTTATTTAAACTTGATTCAGGGGGTCTTTAACTTTAACTTTTATCATTGAGTAGTTCAGACAGCCATCATTTACTCTCCTCATCTCGTTCCAAACAGGTAAAACGCTTTTAAAGAGTATTTGTTGTCCATTTACAAAGGGGTAATCCTGCTTGAAAATGACCCAAAAAAAAAGCATCATAAAACTAGTAGTCCATGTAATGTTGTGACTCTTGCCTCCTCAGAGCAAGCGATGCAAGCGGAAGCCCAAGGCCACGCGTGACAACGGTTCTCTGGGTCCCGGAGGAGAACGAGCCGTTTCCATCCCGCAAATCACCTACGACCACATCGGTGATAAAGACGCGGCCTTCTCAGACGAGTCCTCAGGTAGCATGAGCTTGCCTGCTGTTATTCTCTTCTCTGTTACCATTGAAACTGACTTAAGTTATCATAGGTCATGCAATACTTCATCTGGTGTTCAGTTAAGTTACTGAAACATGTATAGCTTATCATAATACCATTTATTTAGTTTGCTTCATTGATGACACTGTGGGTGTGTTTCCATGCACTGATTTCATCCATCCCTCAATTAATCCAATCCTATGTCTTTACTGTTTATATAGCCGAAACTTTGTAATCCAATTCAAATATTCATTTACATGTGCATTACATTTATTCTGAACATAATTTCTAAAATATTTGACCATATGCGTTTGCGAGACGTAAATAAACATATGCTAATATGCTAATGTGCGCAAGGTGTTCTAGCATCTGATTGAGAAAGTATTTGGATTTAAAGGTTTACGCGCCTAATCGGATCGATTGATATGTTTACATGAAGATAATTCAGTTCAATTGAGACTTCACAATATTTTTATTTTCAGTATTTTAATTTTAGTTCGTTAAAATAATTGTGTGCTTTTGCCAATAATGTGCTTTTGCCGATTTTTTTTATCCGATTGAGAAAGTATTCAGTGTCAAAAATGTTGATCGTTTGAGGAGTTTACATGAAGAGTTTTCAGCATGATTGAGTCCAATTATTACCAGATTATTAGTTTGCATGTAAACGTAGCCAGTGTTGACCCACTGTTAAGAAGAGGATAACATTGTTCCTGATGTTTCTTCTTAACAGTGTCACATGAGAAGCCTGTCCGTTAAATGAATTAGGCCGTGGCAAATCTGAGCTTGATTTTATTAAGTCTTGCGTATGAATGAGTGTCGACTCGTATTGGCCAAATTCAACAGATCGCTCTCGTCTGGCTTCCAGAAAACTGGAAATACCTGAGTAGTAATAAGCTCAAAAATGTTGAACTCGTATCCAAGAAACTAAAGTGAAAGTTTCTTCTCCACTGGAGCGTCCATTGGAATTCATCAACCAGAAAAAACAAGACACAAAAGAGGCTGTAGTCGTTTACTTAAATTGAGCGGAAGCACATAAAGAGGATGGAAAGATGAAAAGTTTCGACGTGACCCATTTTTCCGTATTGAATAAATGTCATTTTCCACATGTGAATGGAAGGCATGTGGTGCTCAAACGGTCCCCTGCTAAACCAGTCTGTTAATAAGTCTGTTTTTATGAGTTTTCCTGTCAAATGGCTTCATCATAAAAGCAGACACATCAACACAGACGGTCCCCAGCAGAGACGTCTCTTCTGAAGCTTAATTAGAAGTGAAGAGGGGAAAGATAATGAAATCGCAGCACATGTCTGCAGTCCTTTGAACTGGGGAAAAGAAAAAATCATGTTCAGCAGTTTGGCTTATCAAAGCCTTGAGCCGGTTAGATGGCCTGAGCGTTCGTTGAAAAAGGATATTTACCATTCATTGTCTCAGCATCTCAGTTAAGTGATTAATCATTAAGTGCTAAAGTTCTGAGATGAATCATAACATTTAGGAAAAGTGACATTTTCAACCCATTATGTAACGTATTTCTGAGTTAAACTGGATATTCAACAAGACAAATACAGTGGGACTTGGTTTTTATCCATTGGGAATTGACTGGATTGTAAAAAGTTAGACCAAATGTCCCACTAAGTTTAAACGGTTACATGTTTATCCCCTTACGCAGGCATCACAAAACCTTTCCGGTCGTCAGGTGAGAACTTTGGCGCTGTGGTTTTCTGCTTCTGCTTTTTTGCAAGTGCATGTTGTATTGATGTGGCTTGCAACATAAGTGTGTTGCATAAGTGCAACGTGTGCTATTTTTGCAAAAAGTGACAATTAAAAGGCAGCGGTTTGCATAAATTATACAAGGCGTGTCAAAGCAGTTCCATTAAAACAGATATGTAAAAAATGTATAAATAATACTGAAATGAAATTAAAAGAGTATTGAGTTGTGAAATCGATGTGACTAGCAGCTCAGATCATTTGGAGTTTGATGAGAACTCCCACACACACACTCACACTCACATATGTACACTCTCATATGTATATGTATGTATGTATGTATAAATATATATATATATATAGAGAGAGAGAGAGAGAGAGAGAGAGAGAGAGAGAGAGAGAGAGAGAGAGAGAGAGAGAGAGAGAGAGAGAGAGAGAGAGAGAGAGAGAGAGAGAGAGAGAGAGAGAGAGAGAGAGTATATATGTAAAGTAAACTGCATCAGTTGAGTGCATGAGATGTCCAACAATCCACACTTTGTTTTTTCAGTTAAATAAGTGCATCATCTGAGTATTTGTTATGGCATTTTTTTTCTTTTTGGAATTTTTACACTAATAAAAGTGGCATAGAATAGTGCTCAATTTGGGACACACCTTTTTTTATCAGGCTAATTGGTTAGCATGCATGCATAATTTTTCAGTCTATTAAGTGCATCATTAGGTTTAAAGTGCACTTTTTCTTTTTGGAATTTTCACTCTATTTATGCAAAGAAAAAAAAAGGCATAAGTACACACCTTTACTACCTCAACTTTCATATTGATCGTGCTCTGCCGCTTATCTTGTGTTGTTTGTCATTTAGCATGATCTTAGTGTGCACTTTTTCTTCTATCTGCATGTCAATAGACCGGCAGCGCTCGTGGTCGGCTTTCACTCTCAGCTGTCCTTCTTCTCCAGGTATCTGTCTTTCTTTTCCCTGCCTCTATTTAGCAATTGCTCGCTTTTTCTTTCTCTTGCTTTCTCAGTCTCTTTTCTTGAGGTTTCTCCAGAATGCGTACATTTTCTGACATTTGTGCAATTATTTTCATTCTATTACATCTTAATACTTGCCTGTTATCTTTTATATCATCTGTCATGCGAGTTTGTGGTTTGATGGAGATACTATAATTAAATTTTCTCTACAGTTAAGAAAAGGTTGGATGGCCCTGTCATCTCCCGAAACAACAGTCTGTTGGATGAACTGGACTTCACTGGTGAAGACATCACGCTACCTGTAGTAACAGACGCTTCACAGTGAGTTACTCTGGTTTACTCTGGTTACTCTGGTTACATCCATCCATCGAACTCTGGTTGTGTGTGGTTTGCTGGCTGATGTTAGGAGTTTTGCGAATATGGTGTAAACAACCTGATGCTTTTGGATTTTCCTCTTTTTCCCTGTAGTTTCATTTATCTTTTAAAGCATCCACACCTTTTCATCATTTTCCTTCTGAAACATCTCAAGATATTCCTGTTCCTCAGCTGTGAGATGAAGGAAAGCACCTGTTTCTCTCTTTCAGTCTGTTGAGAAGCCCGTTTGTGGCAAAAGAAGAAGAATCAGTCTCAACTCAGCATCTAAATACAACCAGGTACTTTTTCCTGACTCAGTCCTGCCTGTTTCCTGTCTGTTTCCTGCCTCAATCATGTCTGTTTCCTGCCTGTTTCCTGCCTGTTTCCTGACTCAGTCCTGTCTGTTTCCTGCCTGTTTCCTGACTTAGTCCAGCCTGTTTCCTGCCTGTTTCCTGCCTGTTTCCTGACTTAGTCCAGCCTGTTTCCTGCCTGTTTCCTGCATGTTTCCTGCCTGTTTCCTGCCTGTTTCCTGACTTAGTCCAGACTGTTTCCTGCCTGTTTCCTGACTCAGTCCTGCCTGTTTCCTGCCTGTTTCCTGACTCAGCACTGCCTGTTTCCTGCCTGTTTCCTTTCTGTTTCCTGCCTCAATCCTGTCTGTTTTGCTGACTGTTTCCTGCCTCAATCCTGTCTGTTTCCTGCCTCAATCCTGTCTTTTTTCCTGTCTGTTTCCTGCCTCAATTCTGCCTGTTTTCCTGACTGTTTCCTGCCTTAATCCTGTCTTTTTTCCTGACTGTTTCCTGCCTCAATCCTGTCTTTTTTCCTCACTGTTTCCTGCCTCAATCCTGTCTGTGTCCTGCCTCAATCCTGTCTGTTTTCCTGACTGTTTCCTGCCTCAATCCTGTCTTTTTTTCTGTCTGTTTCCTGCCTCATTCCTGTCTGTTTCCTGCCTCAATCCTGTCTTTTTTCCTGACTGTTTCCTGCCTCAATCCTGACTGTTTCCTGCCTCAATCCTGACTGCTTCCTGCCTCAATCCTGTCTGTTTCCTGCCTCAATCCTGTCTTTTTTCCTGACTGTTTCCTGCCTCAATCCTGTCTTTTTTCCTGACTGTGTCCTGCCTCATTCATCTCTCTTTCATGTCTCTTTCCTGCCTCAATCCTGTCTTTTTTCCTGACTGTTCCCTGCCTCATTCATCTCTCTTTCCTGTCTGTTTTTGTTTGTTTCCTGCTTCAATCCTGTCTGTCTCTTTCCTATCTGTTTCCCGTCTCATTACTGTCTTGTTTTCTGTCTCTGTCCCGTACATTTGATTATGTGATTATGTGAGACATCCTCTCAATTTAATTTTCTCTCAGCTGTGATGATTTTGAACTTTTTACAATAAGGTTCCATTTGTTGACATTTGTTAAATACTGTATTTAGAGTGTTTATAGTAATGAACTAACAATGAAAAGTACTAGCATTTATTAATCTTAATTGATGTTAATGTAAACATTTACAAATGCATTATTAAAATCAAAGGTTGTATCTGGTAATATTATTGAATGGACTTGAGCTACAATGAACAGCTGTGCTTTTAATAGCTAACATTAAACAAAGATGAATAAATACTGTAACAAATGTATTGCTAATTGTTAGTTGTATTCACATTAACAAACTTTAACTAATGGGACCTTATTATAAAGTGTTACCAACTGTGTTTAACTAAAAGTTTTGGTCATTATATTACAAAAATACTTTTATCTACTGAGCCGACTCAGTGAATCGTTTCTTCCGAATGGGTCATTTCAATGAATCGTCATGATTCTGTCATATATGAAAAAGACAAATCTTGTTTCATGAGCCAGTCAGTGCGCTGTCCACTTGACTGATTCAGTCGAATATAATAAATCATACAGAACGGTTTTGTGACCATGGTTCCCACGGTCCTGGAAAAGCCTGGAAATATCAGGGAATTTCAAAAGTGTGTTTTCTAGGACTAGAGAAAGTCATGATTTGTTTTTTAAATAAATATAGATTTCTGAAAAGTCATTGACGTTTCCATAGTCAGTATAAATTATTTTTAAAGATTTGATCAATTCTAAATAATAGCTTTCTTTGACTACAAATGACTCTATATTTTATATTTTAAGAAATTCTAGTATCCTAGAATATGTATGGAAATTAATTTGTCAGAAAGTGTGGGATCCTTGTGTGGCTGAAATGAACGATTCTTTCACAAATTCACAAAGATGATTATATAACTGACATGAACTTTACCCAAACTTCTTTTTTTGTTCTTATTTAAGCCAACATGAATGTAGTCTATAGTCCATAAGACACATAAAAGATTTATAAGGCACATAATAATCAGTAATATTAATGATTTTACAGCTCCTGAACTTGAGCTGGATAAAGAAACCACTGTTTTCTGTAGAGCTGCTTTATAGTGCTTTAACTTTTTTTCATAATTGAAAAAGTTTGCAACATCGATGGTTATTAAACTGAATTGAATCAACACTGAAGTGACTAATGACACTAACGTCTTCTTTACAGCTGCTTTACAGCAGAATATGAATTCATCTCATATTTTAAGTTTGCATCATTGATTCTCTTATTTTCCTGTTTATTACAGTGAAGCTGCTTTGAAACAAACCCATAAAGCTCTATAAGAAATAAAGATAACTTGACTTGTAGTCTGTATAAGCATTTGCTGTGCTGAAAACGCAGGTCTGTCTCCTCGCAGGGCTTGTTCTTGTTGTCTGGCCATGCCTGTGAAAGCATCTCATGTGACTTTCAGCATGTGCTCTGTGTTTTCCTGACACAGATGATGAGGTGTGCTAGCGTGGGTCTGTCAAGACCAATGAAAGCATATCTCTCTCATTAGGGCCTGTGAGAAGCCCTGAAGGCTCATATTAGGGGGGAAATAAAGAACAGGAAGGGCGTGAGAGAGGAAGTGGGCGGGCTGATGTGTAAAAGAGATGCTGGGTGTAGCGCTGTTTGATCAAAGAAACACAGGATTTTACCAATAATTGAGCCACAAATAGTGTTTAGTATCAGTTTTTGGAATCCATTTGTTTCCATAAGTCTCAGATTGACCTGTGAGTGTGTTTTTTCTATCTATAGTTGCCCCTCTCGATAGATGTAACATCTCCCACATGCACTTAAAGTCATTTGTGTCTGAACGAGGTTGATGATGTGCTGTTTTGTTTATTTGACCTTTGACCTCAACTGTGAATCTGCTACAGTCAATGGTTTCATGTCGGCCTCCCTCTTTGTAAACCTAACATGAGACTTAAAGAGGACTTTTTTCCATGTTCAACTTTCTTTAGTGTGTAATGTTGTTGTTTGAGCATGAAAACGCCCCTCCAGCGAGAGTTATTCTCTATATCAGTGTCAGTGTTTCTGAACTCGCTGAAACGCCTCCATTGTTGAGTTTCTTCCGGGAACACGTCACAATATTCCTCATTATAATAATTCATACGCAGAATAAAGGGGCGGGGCCTGGGTGAGTTAGTTAGTAGTGTGTTAAACTGGCGGTTATGGTAATTGCAGGACATTTCCCAAACACACTCAAAGCGCTCGACCAATCACAACACACTGATCCAGCCGACCAATCAGAGCACAGTGTGCTTTTCAGAAGGAGGGGCTTCATAGAGACAGGAAGTAAACAGAGTTACTGACAGATTGGAAGAGAGGAGCCGCAACAATGGAGAATATGAGGAAATAATCAACATTCAAGCAGGAAAACCTGTTCTAGTACAGACTGAAAACAACATCAAGACTGTGAAAGGGCGTAATACAGCCTCTTTAAAGTGTGAATGGCATTGTTTTCTGAAATATTCCACTACAGTTATTTCGTCTTATTGGGAAACAGTCCACAAAAGTGTATTGTTCTCTGTCAGATATTCAGTCAGGTCTCGCCAAGAATGTTGGGAGTGGGAACATGCGTCATATTGACACAAAACAACTCGATCTGAGACTTAGTATAATGAGAGGATGAAGTGGAGGAGGATCCAGCCAGACTTCTGTGAGTCTAGAGTATGAAATCATCTGTGACTCTGTTATTGGGATCATTTACACTGCGAATATCTTCAGCCCAAATGAATCAGTCTCAGAGAGGGTCTGATAACATGTAAATCTGAGAACTGAAGATTATGCCAATTTAGTATATTCTTTCTCTATATTTGAGTTTGTTTGGCATGCTGTCCTACTCATGTTATTATGGAATACTTGGATGACTTACAAATTTTACTTACAAGTACAAGCCAAAATGTGTACTGTAGCATACATCCAAAGCACATTGTGTAAGATTTTGTATCCCACAATGCAAAGCACTCTACTTGACCTGCCAGTGTGATGCATCTGGGAAAAAGTTTTACCATAAATTGTAATTAAATGCAAAATAAATATTTTAAATAGTTTCTATATTAAATACATTTTCATTAGATGGAATATAGAGACGAAGTATGCATGCTAGAAGCTTTGCAATAGTTAATTATTTAGATAGATACTCATTTTATTAGTACTAGTTTTTATTTTACATTCGTTTACGATTTTTTAATAGTAAAAATATTAAATATATATTTGTTGGCTGAGACTTTCCTTTAATTTTGGTGTATAAATTCCAAGATGAGTTTGAGTCTAAGTGACTCAAAATGGAGCAATTGTAAGTTGCTTTGAATAAAATTGTCAGTAAAACTTCAGTTTAGGGTCCAATTCTCACTATAATAGCTGCTTATTTTCATGCATATTACTATGATATTGGCTGTTTATTAGTACTTATAAAGCACATATTAATGCCTTATTCTGCATGACTTTAGTCTACATCCCTTAATATAAATTAACAACTACTTTACTAACTGTTAAATTCCAGTGATTAGGAGTTTGAGGCATAAAGTTGTAGTAAATAGTGAGAATTTTAATTGTTAGTTAATAGTGAGAATACTTAATGAATAAATGCAAATGCCAGTCTCTCTCTCTCTCTCTCTCTCTCTCTCTCTCTCTCTCTCTTTCTCTCTCTCTTTCTCTCTCTCTCTCTCTCTCTCTCTGTCTCTCTCTCTTTCTCTCTCTCTCTTTCTCTCTTTCTCTCTTTCTCTCTCTCTCTCTCTCTCTCTCTCTCTCTCTCTCTCTCTCTCTCTCTCTCTCTCTCTCTCTCTCTCTCTCTCTCTCTCTCTCTCTCTCTCTCTCTCTCTCTCTCTCTCTCTGCTTTTGTTTGTCCCTGCTCAATCCCAGAATTCCTCTGTGATATCATTGCTGGAACGTGTGTGTGTGTGTGTGTGTGTGTGTGTGTGTGTGTGTGTGTGTGTGTGTGTGTTCGATGCATCAGCGCTGCGGGTGAGTCAGGTGGAATGTTCAAGCTTGTGTTTTTCTGTGGCCGTTTAGTCATGAAAGCTGAACTCAGATCAGGTTTGAGACGGGTTTACCAGACAGGCTCAATGAAAGGGCTTTTCATGAGGACTGCAATGAAAGCGCAGGATTTGCAGGGGCTTGTGTCAAATTAATGAATTGCTGTGGCGTTTCGAGAAGATCTTTTACTTTACGTTTGGACCGCCAGCTCCTGCTCAAACATAATTCAGGATTTCCACCAGATTTATTGCTTGTGTTACGAGGACACTTCTAGTCTCGTCGAGCCGGACGTGTGACTATCAGCAAAAACTGAGGATCAGTTTCAAGGGTTTTTTTCTGTAAACACACACACACACACACACACACACACACACACACACACACACACACACACACACACACACACACACACACACACACACACATACACATACACTCATATATATATAATGTATATATATATATATATAATGTATAATATATATATATATAATGAAATATATTAATTTAACATATGTGTGTGTGTGTGTGTATATAAACTAAATGAAACTAAAACATTTTAAATAAAAACATATTTTTATTTTATTTTATATTATTTTAAATTTCATTATTGTGTGTGTGTGTGTTTAATAGAGTAACTATAAATCAAATTAAATAATTAAATATAGGGCTTGTATCAGATCTGTTTGTGCTAATAACAGCCAGTCAGTTTCTTCTTCAGCCCTATATGCCACAACAAATCTTTCAGAAATTGGAAAAAGATAATATGAGAATGAAAAATAAACACAGGATATTGCTGTTTCTGCGTTCAGGGAGTGAGATGCTTCGCTCCGTCTATTGTTTTTGAGCGGGTTCACGTTGAACGACATGCAGGCGTGTTTATTTTGATTGAGCTTGACCTCTGACCCCCCCATCGTTCCCATAAACCTCTTATTAGTGAACATTAAAATGTTTGGGTTTTGATTTTTTTATTTCAGCACTAGTGTTTTCATTGTGTTTTGATGAGGGAGTGATATTTTGATCAGGTGTCTTTGTATTTAATGCTGTGAAATCGGTTTAATGTGGAGGTAATGGCAGGTTAATTGGAAGGAATGAATAAATAAATGTAATTATTAGTATAAACACTGATAGCAGATGAAATGACTATTTTCTTAAATCAGATACATGTTTTTCAACTGCTGGGTTACAACCTAAAAATAGTAAACTTTGTGTGACTATAATGTGTTTTTTGTGCTGTGAATTATTCATAGTAAAAGGTCAACAAATATTGGGCCTATGCAGTTCGTGTTTGATTTTAAGGGCATTTTTCTTAATTTTTGTCTGATATATCATTTTAGTATTTCTAAAAGTATTTCTAAAAGTATTTCTGAAGATGTAAGTATCTAAACATATATTTGACAACTGTTTTTTTTGACAGAAATGTGAAACGGCCGACAAAAAAAAGATTATAAAATGAGTATAAAATGATGTAACTTAATGCGACGAGAAAAGAAACGTTAGTGTTTTCAACATTAGAGTGATTGTGTGCATATTTTAAATAAAATATTTGCAAATAGTTTAAATGGATTACCTCTCCACTACAGTTAGACCTATAACTTATTTTACTGTTCTTATTTATTTTTCTTTATGGCCTTAAATCCCTTTTAATCGTTTCATTGTTTAATTCTTTTAATTACAGCATGTAAAATATATTGAATTATGGGGATTTATCTTACCTCGTTGTACTCTTGTTTTAAGCAAACACACACACACACACACACACACATATATATATATATATTTCTTAACTTTGTTTTTGTAACTTTTTCTTAACATTGCTCTTTTTTCTTTTATTGTTTTCATTGTTCTAATTTTAATTTTAATAATTTTATTTTTGCTTTCCAGTGGAAAAATAAACTTAATTCAAGATATATTCTTTGAATATTCTTTGAGCCTTTAATATCGTATGCAATTTTGCTCTTATTATTTTAGGAATATTTAGTAAAATAATATTAGTCTAGACTACTGTACGGCTGTACGCAGGGATCGATCAGTCCACGCGCAGCTAGATCGCTGACAGGCGCTCGAAAGCGGAACCATATCACTCCAATTTTGCTTTCATTACATTGGTTGCCAATCCGTTACAGGATTGATTTTAAGATCTAAATCTCTAGTTTGGCACCAGATGTGTTGCAGATATATCTGGAGTAGTTTGCCTTTGCATATTAGAACTGCCTCCACGGTGGTATCTTTTAAAGTGTAAATTGCAGGTTACATTTTTCACGAAGATAATGCAATGTGCTTACTAAACATAAAGATAAGAACCGCCCACAATTGTTTTTTATGTTTTTTTATCTTTTAAAAACTCATCTTTTTTCTTTGTCTTTTCTGTCGAAGTCTTACTGCATGCGGATATGTTAGTAGCTTGTTTGCTTTGTGAGAGTTGTTCTGTATTACACTGTATAAATGTTCTGTACATCCGCTCTTTGCATGTTTCTACAAATTGTACAGCACATTGGTCAACTACCCGTTGTTTTTAATTGTGCTTTATAATTAAATTACCTTACCTTACCATAAAATGATTCAAAATGATTATTATATATTTTATTGTATATTTTATTTGTAAAAAAAAAAATGAACAGTGAAGTTAGTGTAAGGTAAAATGAGAGCGTATTAGGTTCCTCTACAGAAGAATGAATTTAAACTGTTTTAAACCTGACTCTCTGTTTTATTAAATATCCTTCAGCGAGTGGCTTTGCTCTCAAACTCCCGCAAAGGTCTCTTTTCAAAGGTTATTCTCTCTGCTGTCGCTCTCTCTCTTGCACCTGTACAAACATCAGGCTGGTGTTTCTGCTGGCTTCATGTGTAATGAAAACACCTGAGCGCTGTGTTTATCTGGCTCCGGGTTCAGGTGGTCTGCTCCGGACTCTCTCTCCCTCTGATGTGGGTTTGTTTGGGTGGGACGAGAGAAAGAGAGCGTCAGTGTTTTGGTGGGACGTGAGCGTTGATGAAATTGGATTAAGATTAAATGTCTGCTGAGATTTAAACACACCTCAAAGACACTGATGCACTGTCTGCGTTTCTTTTTATCTGTCTTCTAACATTCGCTAAAACGCACACTGGCTTTCTGTTTTTCTTTCCTCAAACAAGCACACACACACACACACACACACACACACACACACACACACACACACACACACACACACACACACCTACCTTTCATGAAGTGCTGCTGGTTGTTGAGCAGGACACACCTGTGGAATGAAGCTGTCTTTGTGTTCAGTTCTGTTGATGAAGGGGGCGGGGCATTGTGAAATGTGGGCGTGTTTGGAGGCGGAGCTTAGTTGCCCTCAGGGACTGTTCTGATTTGCATACTGGTTACTGCAGTATTATATTTTTATTATTTTAACTTTTTTATCTGAATAATGTCATCACAAAGTGGCTTTGGCAGTAAAGGTGGTTAGCTACCTCTAGATATTTATGTTTAATGTTTATATATAATATTATATTGTATTTTAATTTAAATTTTTTCTCCTGTTTGATCTAATTAACTTCATGAGAAAAGCATCTTTGGAAGTAAAAAGTAGCTAGCTGCCTCTACATATTTATTTTTAATATTCATAATTAATATTCTATTCTTTATTATTTTACATTTACTATTTTTTTTTTTCGTAAATCTTAGTAATTTCATTAGAAAACCATCGTGGGCCGTAAACGTGGTTTACTACCTCTAGATATTTGTGTTGAATATATATATATATATATATATATATATATATATATATATATATATATAAATAATTTAATATTGAAGGGGGGGGGCATATTTGGCAGTAAAAAAGTAGTTAGCTACCTCTACATGTACATATTTCCATTTAATATTTGTATTTAATATTCTATTTCTTTTATTATTTTACTTTTTTCTTCTTACTTCACATATCTGTTTGATATTTCTTATAATTTAAATATTGAGTTTATAATTGTTAACTACTAATAACTTTAACTATTAATTTAGTGTTTTAATACAGATTAGTTAACTCTGAAATGAGTTGTTCTTGTAATGTATATGTAAATGCACTACTTTGCATTTCTTTGTTTAATTCACGGTTTCTACCAGTTATCGTGTTGGATATGAATTTCTTTTTCCGAAAACGTGTTAAAATGGTTGATATTCATTTGATAGTCACACTGGAAATGAAATGTTGAGCACATTGCATTGTTTTTTTGCCAAATATTGTTTGTCATCCTATGGAATATGCATCAGAAACATATGATTTGGCTAATATGATGATGCTTTCATAAACTAAATTAGAAGTGAACATCATTTTTAAATCCCTCCAAATTCAGTGCTGGGAATGTGAGAGGAGTATGCATCTCCATCTGGGTCTAATCTTCTGTGCTCACTGAACATGTGCATACTCTGCACAGTATGCATGCTAAATATAATGAGTAATATGCAAGTGTGCTGTTCTGAATATGCCGTCATCGTCCTGTAACATCGTCTTATCTGCTGGAGGTAATGAGATCCACAACATCTCAACCCACAAACTGCTGCGAGGCTGAGCATGCTGTGTATGTGGTATCCTGAAGCCTGCGAGATGTTTTTTGTGCCTCAGAGCCTCCATATTTATTACAGATGTGGCGGTAATGCCGTTTCCGAGCAGAGTTTACGGTTGTGTTGGGGGGGATTAATGCTTCATTACACTAAGTGTTTGCAGTCGGCTGCAGCGTTCATCAGGAGTCCAGGACATCTGAGGCCTTAAGAGGAACTCGAAATCATAGAGAACATTTAGCTCATCCGTTTAGCTATAACTTACTTAAGGGTTTTTGCCAGAGTAACCAGATTACCAATCGTGTGTGTGTGTGTGTGTGTACTGTACAGGTGAAACTCGAAAAATTTGAATATCTTGCAAAAGTTATAATTTTGATGATTATACCTTACAGCTTATGAAAACCCCAAATTAAAAATCTCAGAAAATTTGAATATTACATGAAAAAAAAAAAAAAAGGATTTTAAATACAGAAATGTCGGCCCTCTGAAAAGTATAATCATGCATATAATCATGCATGTATATAGTTATATATCCTAAATATATTAGTTTCACCTTTTAATTTGAATTACTGAAATACATGAACTTTTGCACGATATTCAAATTTTCCGAGTTTCACTTGTGTGTGTTTATGTATGTATATATATAAATATTGCATAATATATTTTAAGAAATTGTTTTAGCAAAATAAATAAATATGTTCTATTTATACTATTTCCTAACTCTACTATTGTCCAGTGGAAATATATAAAATAATTTCGATAGATAATTCGATAGATAGATAGATATTTATAAATCCATGAAATCTTTTAATTGCACAAAAAGTTCTTCATAGATAAAAAAAGGTTCTTTTTAGAACTGACATTGAACTGGTTCTTCTATGGCGCTGCTGTAAAACCTGTGTTGCGAAGCCTGTGTTGCGAAGCCTGTGTTGCGAAGCCTGTGTTGCAAAGCCTGTGTTGTGAAGACCGTGTTGAAGCCTGTGTTGAAGCCTGTGTTGAAGCCTGTGTTGCGAAGCCTGTGTTGCGAAGCCTGTGTTGCGAAGCCTGTGTTGCGAAGCCTGTGTTGAAGCCTGTGTTGAAGCCTGTGTTGAAGCCTGTGTTGAAGCCTGTGTTGAAGCCTGTGTTGAAGCCTGTGTTGAAGCCTGTGTTGAAGCCTGTGTTGAAGCCTGTGTTGAAGCCTGTGTTGAAGCCTGTGTTGAAGCCTGTGTTGAAGCCTGTGTTGAAGCCTGTGTTGAAGCCTGTGTTGAAGCCTGTGTTGAAGCCTGTGTTGAAGCCTGTGTTGAAGCCTGTGTTGAAGCCTGTGGTGAAGCCTGTGTTGAAGCCTGTGTTGTGAAGCCTGTGTTGTGAAGACCGTGTTGAAGCCTGTGTTGAAGCCTGTGTTGAAGCCTGTGTTGAAGCCTGTGTTGTGAAGCCTGTGTTGTGAAGCCTGTGTTGTGAAGCCTGTGTTGTGAAGCCTGTGTTGTGAAGCCTGTGTTGTGAAGCCTGTGTTGTGAAGCCTGTGTTGTGAAGCCTGTGTTGTGAAGCCTGTGTTGTGAAGCCTGTGTTGTGAAGACCGTGTTGTGAAGACCGTGTTGTGAAGACCGTGTTGTGAAGACCGTGTTGTGAAGACCGTGTTGTGAAGACCGTGTTGTGAAGACCGTGTTGTGAAGACCGTGTTGTGAAGACCGTGTTGTGAAGACCGTGTTGTGAAGACCGTGTTGTGAAGACCGTGTTGTGAAGACCGTGTTGTGAAGACCGTGTTGTGAAGACCGTGTTGTGAAGACCGTGTTGTGAAGACCGTGTTGTGAAGACCGTGTTGTGAAGACCGTGTTGTGAAGACCGTGTTGTGAAGACCGTGTTGTGAAGACCGTGTTGTGAAGACCGTGTTGTGAAGACCGTGTTGTGAAGACCGTGTTGCGAAGCCCGTGTTGCGAAGACCGTGTTGCGAAGACCGTGTTGCGAAGACCGTGTTGCGAAGACCGTGTTGCGAAGACCGTGTTGCGAAGACCGTGTTGTGAAGACCGTGTTGTGAAGACCGTGTTGTGAAGACCGTGTTGTGAAGACCGTGTTGTGAAGACCGTGTTGTGAAGACCGTGTTGTGAAGACCGTGTTGTGAAGACCGTGTTGTGAAGCCTGTGTTGCGAAGCCTGTGTTGCGAAGCCTGTGTTGCGAAGCCTGTGTTGCGAAGCCTGTGTTGCGAAGCCTGTGTTGCGAAGCCTGTGTTGCGAAGCCTGTGTTGCGAAGACCGTGTTGCGAAGACCGTGTTGCGAAGACCGTGTTGCGAAGACCGTGTTGCGAAGACCGTGTTGCGAAGACCGTGTTGCGAAGACCGTGTTGCGAAGACCGTGTTGCGAAGACCGTGTTGCGAAGACCGTGTTGCGAAGACCGTGTTGCGAAGACCGTGTTGCGAAGACCGTGTTGCGAAGACCGTGTTGCGAAGACCGTGTTGCGAAGACCGTGTTGCGAAGACCGTGTTGCGAAGACCGTTTTGCGAAGACCGTGTTGCGAAGACCGTGTCGCGAAGACCGTGTCGCGAAGACCGTGTCGCGAAGACCGTGCTGCGAAGCCTGTGTTGCGAAGCCTGTGTTGCGAAGCCTGTGTTGCGAAGCCTGTGTTGCGAAGCCTGTGTTGCGAAGCCTGTGTTGTGAATACTGCACTCACAGCTTTACCATGAGTGTTCTCTAACAGTTATGTCTTCTAGCTGTGACGGAAGAAGAGAATAAACTCCTCGAGGATCGTTCAGGGCAGCTTTACTCATAACCAGAGCCACACAGCCCACATTAACAGTTTCCCAGGGGTCCCGGCTCCAAGTGCCACTAATAATTCTTCCAATAAGTGTCCTGCTGGGTGTTGAAAAGCCTCGCTCTCTCCCCAGCACGTGTGTGCGAGCGCTTTGGTGTGAAATGTGAGGTGAGGATCTCTGCTACTGTGGATCTCAAATGACTGCAGAATAGAAATACAAGCTCTATAGAAATCAGCTCTTGTTTACTTGATTCTCATGATCATACGGTGTGCTTCCCATAGAGTTATCCTGATGAACAGACATTTCTGCTTTGTGACCTCCTGGTGTTTCTGACAAACTGTCAATGCAGTGACTTTGTGACCTCCAGTCATTTTCAGTAAAATTTTGCTAATTAATGCGACGTGAGCAACATTGGCGACTATTTATTTATTTATTTATTTATTTTAAATATTTTATATTTTAAATATGTAATATAATTAATACATGTATTAATAAATAAATAAATGTATTAATAAAATAAATAAATGTATTAAATAAAATTATCAAATTGTATTAATATATATTTTTTATTATAAATAATTGTAGTTTATTTGTTATGAAAATAAATCAATTTTATAATGAAAGAAATTGTATTTATTTATTTATTAATATGCATATATATATTTATTTATTTATTTTAACTATATAAATTAAATTAATAAATGTATTAATAAATACATGTATTAAAATTATTACATTTTATTAACGCATGTATTTTTTATTTATTATAAAATAATTGTAGTTTATTTTATTATGAAAATAAATAATTTCATAATGAAATAAATTGTATTTATTTAAAAATAGTCATATATGCAATTATTATAAAATAATAGTCATTCATTTATTATAATAAGTATTTATTTATTTTCAAATTAAGTAAACATTAAGTAAATGTTTATTATAAAATAGTAGTCTTATTTGTTTATTTTTTTATAAATATAATTGTCATTTATCCATGAAAATATATTTTTATTTATGTATTTAAAAAAGTATAGTAAAAAAGTATTGTAATTCATGCCATTATTATTATTATTATTATAAGCCTCATAACTGATTAAATAAACTTTATCGTTCAAACTGATAATTTGTCTCTCTAATAATTTGATCATTTGTATGAGGAAGCTGAACTGCACTGTCTTCAGTCCCATTTGTCCTGTTCGTAGTGTGATAAATGTATATCAGTAGAGGACACAAAGCTCGGCAGATCCACTTAACACAGATTCCCGAGGGGCAGGAAGTGACCCGTGCACTTCCTGTTTCAGACGCCTTTGATCACTCAGGCGACGGGACACAAACAGCAGACGGACTGATAGAGCAGATTCTCTGATGTTCATATCTCACACCATTATGAAGCAAACAAACACATGGGAAATTAGCTAGCATACATTTGATCATACACGTTATCAGCCGCGCACTGTAGAAAAGACAAAGCAAAGATAAGAGCGAAATCCTGTGGAGATTGTGGGATAAAGCACTGATTTACTGCACATAACAAAGATAAGGAAAATGACTTTTTAATCAAGTTTATATTAAATACTAAAATCATTTTCCCTCACCATGACCTGGGAATGCTGTCGTTGATGTTGATACACTGGAAACAAAATTGCTATGGGGTTTACTTTGAAACAGTGTTTTCTCTAAAATTGCTAGTAAATTTGAAAAATAATTACAAAGAATACATTGAAAATTACAATGCAGCGTCGTCATTTGAAGATCTTATTCATTTATTTCCTTATTTAGTAGTCATTTATTATAAACTATAGTCATTTATTTATTTTAAAAAATCATACATTTAAATATAAAATAATAGTAATTTATTCATGCATTTATAAATAAATGTATTTATTTATATTTATATATTATTATAAACATAAGTAATTAATTCATTAATTTATAAGTCCATTCAGTACAAAAGTAGCAGTATTCAAATATTAGTCATTTGTTTATTATGAAAAACTAATTTTATTGTAAAATAATTATTTATTTATTATCAAATAATAGTAATTATTCTATTATAAGTAAATATTAACTGAAAAACTTTACGATACGATACAAAGAAACGACACGTATCGGACTGAAATAGTATTTTCTTGTAAAAGGTACTCCAATAATCTTTGTTTTATTCACAATTTAGACAAATCATTTCTACAATGTTGATAATTTAGCTATTAAACAGGACTTACAGTCGATACAATAAATTCTCTCTCCGAATGAAAGTTGCGTGACTCAAACTTAAAAACACGCGACTCAAGTCAAGCATGTTTTAGCAAAGTCATTCCCGAAGGAGAAAAAGCAGCCCGTAGAGTTCATCCTGACATGAACACGTCTAAAAATAAACTCATGAGGTAATCTGGGCAGCGCTGACATCATTTCCTTCACAACTGGACTTCGGCGGCTTATAAAATACCTTATGAGCTGGCCTTTAAAATCAGGGTTCATCCGGGGAACGACAAGAACAACAACAGATCAGAAGGATGATGGTGTTTGTTTTGGCAGGACGCAGCATGTAACACACACACACACACACACACACACACACACACACACACACACACACACACACACATGCACATAAACACACACACACACACACACACACACACACACACACACATAAACACACATGCACATAAACACACACACACACACACATGCATGTTTCCATCCGTCTAGTGACATGTTCAACGGCCTCAAATAGGCATGAACATACGATATTAACCCTGTAAAGCCTGACGTAAAATAATAGTTTAATTTAGTTTATATTTATAATTACACTTTCACGTGCTAAAAACGAAGAACTATCCATTAGACAACAGAAGCATGAAGTAGATTTGATTTTGTTATTATTGCAGGATGTACATAAGACAGGGAACAATCAACAAAGACACTTCCACTGAGACTAACACAGAGATTGAAATGGATATAGACATCAATATAGACATCAAAGAAAAATATACTAAAATAGTAAATATTTTGACAGAGAGAAATTCAGACTTTCTATTATGTTTTTTGAAACATTTGAAACTCTGAAACATGTGAGCAAACATAGAAATATATTAGAGCAGGGCTTACATTTCTAGGCCTGAAGTATTGTGTGCAACAGGCTCATAAAGGAAATATATGATTTATAATATATAAATATGATACAGCAGGCTTTGCAGGGTTAAAAGTAGGAATGAGTGTGTGTGTGTGTGAATGTTGCGGTTTCTCAGAGTTATAATAATGACTGCGATGTGTTCAGATCTCCTCATCTAACCTTGTTCCACGTGTCCAGAGGTTCACTGGTGACCTTTTGAACTCTGTGATTCCAGCATGTACAGTTGTGTGTTGGCGAGCGGCACCAGATGCCCGGGTCAGGTGTGTGTGTGTGTTAGTTCGCCTGCAGGGTGTTTCACACTGAACTAAAACCATTTAACAGATAGTTCTTTGACTTTGCTGTGTGTTTATGGATCTTATTCAGAATAGATGCATTTTTCATTGCAAAATGAGGCCTTGCAGTCTGTTCCACACACTTAATGCAATGTCTAATGTTCATAACATTTATTTTTTGTAGGTTTTTTTTTTTTTTACTTGTAAAGACCCCAACATACACATATTTACAGACAGTATAATTATGAGTGTCTTCCAGTAGGTTGTGCTGTGGCTTTACTGCATCTCAGGGCTTATACTCAAGTATTTACACACACGCGCATACACACACACACACACACACACACGCGCACACACGCACACACACGCATACACGCACACACGCACACACACACACACACACTCACACACACACATACACTCGCTCACTCACACACACACACACACACACACACACACACACACACACACACACACACACACACACACACACACACACACACACACACATACACTCGCTCACTCACTCACTCACTCACACACACACATACACACAAACGCACTAACACACAAAACATTTTACTTTATTAATCCTTTTTACCTTTTGTCAGATTTTTTGTTTAAGTTCTGGTGATTTTTATTTGCATTTAAGTAGACCCACCCAAACACTTTTAGCTCATTTAAACTTTCTTTTTCATTTAAAGTATTTTCTCTCAGTTTCTGTTGATGGTCCAGTGGTTTGTTTGAGATTCCCTTTGGGAATGTCCTTAAAGGGGGGAAAAAAGGATTCACAAATAAACAAAAAAAAATAAGTGAATAAGATAAAAAATATATATTTAACATTTTTTTTTACTAAATAATTTTTTATTATATATATATATATATATATATGCACACATTTTTAGATCCATCTCTCGCTCTCTATATGGTTTAGTCAGATTTAGGCAATGCCTGGGGAACATGTATAGTACAGCTAATCACACACATAATTACGTCAGTCAGTTCAAATGTGTTTATGCCAGTGAGATTTCAACTTTCCACCCTTCTGCATGGGAAGCACCTCGGAGAAAGTGGAAATGTTACTGTCACTCTGTTTTCCAGGGCTGACAGTGAGTGTTTGAGAAGTGAAGTGTGTGTGTGTGTGTGTGTGTGTGTGTGTGTGTGTGTGTGTGTGTGTGTGTGTGTGTGTGTGTGTGTGTGTGTGTGTGTGTGTGTGTGTGTGTGTGTGTGTGTGTGTGTGTGTGTGTGTGTGTGTGTGTGTGTGTGTGTGTGTGTGTGTGTGTGTGTGTGTGTGTGTGTTGGGTAGGTTTAAGGGTCGAGTTAGTGTGTGTGTGATGGGTAGGTTTAAAGATCGGGTTAGTGTGTGTGTGTGTGTGTGTGTGTGTCGCCCTCCCCCCTCACTCCACGTCTCTGGCACACGGAATTCATTACTCCTCTATTTGCAAGTTATTCCGCTCGGATGGGAATTGCTGTAGTAGCCCGTCCCTTCGGACAAAGAAATTGCGTGAAATTGCACAATAACTCAGAGATTGAAAACATGTTTTTTTTTCCTGTTTTATTGAGTGGATTTTGTTCATGAATTGGTCTCTCTCTCTTTGTAACTGTAACCAGAAACAGTTTCCTGCCCTTTTTCAAACAATGCACATATAAAAGCAAGAGACTTTAATGCATAATGTTAAATACACCAGTACGCATTTTTGGTATTGTTTAATGTGACATAAATGTCCTGTAATATATTCTGGTTTGCAAGGAAACCCAGCTGTTTTTGAATGTGCTTTAAAACTGAGGAAAAAGTTCTGAACGGATGGAATGTGACGGAATTGTGTGCTTTCCTCATTTTTAAATTCATTGTGTCGTCTTTGAGAAAACACACTAAAGACTTCCAGAATATTCCCCTGTGCTGAACTTTTCCCGCTGGAGTCTCGGAGCGATTGATAGCGTTTCCAAACCCTCACAGGTGCTGGAGTGGCAGTGGAGCGCTGGAACACGGTTTGTTGTTTCTGGAGCGTCGGAGAGGAGAGGAGTGTGGCTGGGCTCCTCACAGCTGACACTTTCAGGAAACACTCTTTCAGGGCTGGAGAGTATGAGAGGGAGGTAGAGAGAGAGAGAGTGAGAGTGCAAAAGTAGAGAGGGCTGGAGAGTATGAGACAGGTTGAGAGAGGTAGAGAGAAGGAGAGAGAGAGAGGGGTAGAGAGTATAAGAGGGAGAGAGAGTGGTAGAGAGGGATGGAGAGTAAGAGAGAGAGGTAGAGAGTAGGAGAGGGAGAGAGAGTGGTAGAGAGGGATGGAGAGTAAGAGAGAGAGGTAGAGAGAGGGAGAGAGAGTGGTAGAGAGGGATGGAGAGTATGAGAGAGAGAGGTAGAGAGTATGAGAGAAGTAGAGAGGGGTAGAGAGTAGGAGAGAGAGAGAGTAATAGAGAGGGATGAAGAGGTAGAGAGTAGGAGAGAGAGAGAGTGGTAGAGAGTATGAGAGGGAGAGAGAGTGGTAGAGAGTATGAGAGAGGGGTAGAGAGTAGGAGAGAGAGAGTGGTAGAGAGGGATGGAGAGGTAGAGAGTAGGAGAGAGAGAGAGTGGTAGAGAGTATGAGAGGGAGAGAGTATGAGAGGGAGAGAGAGTGGTAGAGAGGGATGGAGAGTATGAGAGATAGAGGTAGAGAGTATGAGAGAAGTAGAGAGGGGTAGATAGAGGTAGAGAGTAGGAGAGAGAGTAATAGAGAGGGATGAAGAGGTAGAGAGTAGGAGAGAGAGAGAGAGTGGTAGAGAGTATGAGAGGGAGAGAGAGTGGTAAAGAGTATGAGAGAGGGGTAGAGAGGGATGGAGAGGTAGAGAGTAGGAGAGAGAGAGAGTGGTAGAGAGTATGAGAGGGAGAGAGAGTATGAGAGGGATGGAGAGAGAGAGAGAGGTAGAGAGAGGAGATGTTCCATATTGGAACAGGAACATCCACAAACTGTTCCCACAAAGTTGGGAGCATAAAATTGTCCAAAATGTCGTGGTATGCTGAAGCTTTAAGTGTTCCTTTCACTGGATCTAAGGGCTGAAGCCCAACCCCTGAAAAACACCCCCACACCATAATCCCCCCTCCACCAAACTTTACACATGGCTCAATGCAGTCAGGCAACTGCCAAACCCAGACTCTTTACCCCACTGCACAATGCTTCGCTTTGCATTTGGTGATGTAAGGCTTGGATGCAGTTGGAAACCCATTTCATGAAGCTTTCTACGCTCTTGAGCTAATCTGAAGGCCACACGAATTTTGAAGGTCTGTAGCTATTGACTCTGCAGAAGTTGCCGACCTCTGCGCTGACCCCTGTCTGTAATTTTATGTGGCCTACCACTTTGTGGCTGAGATGCTGTTCCCAATTTCTTCCACTTTATTAAAATACCACTAACAATTGACCGTGGAATATTTAGAATTTACTAAATATTCACGAAAAATTTCATGAATGGACTTATTGCACAGGTGGCAACCTATCACGGTACCACGCTTGAGTTCACTGAGATCCTGAGAGCGACCCATTTTTTCACAGATTTTTGTAGAAGCGTCTGCATGCCTAGTGCTTGAGTTTATACAACTGTGGCCATGCAAGTGATCGGAACACTGCAATTCAATGATTTGGAGGGGTGTCCCAATACTTTTGGCAATATAGTGTATCTATTAAATTGAACCATTCAAACAAACCTATTTTCATAAATCAATCAGTATTTTGAAAAGGCTCATGAAATGGAATCGTGTAAATGACTGATTTAATTGAATTGTTCAAATGAAGCAATTTGCTTATATTTACACACCAGTGTTTTGAACTGATTGATTTAAATGAACCGTCTGAACAACCCTATTTGCTCAACTGAATTAGCGTCTTGCACTGATTTATTAAATTGATTGTAAACATCTAAACAATCATAATTGCTCAAATGAATCAGTATTTTGAAATGACTCATGACATGAAATACTCAGAGTGAACCAATTTGCTCAAATGACTGATTTTTTGGACTTGATTTAATTAAATCTTCGAACAATTTGCTCTCATGAATTATTGTTGTGAACTGTTTGATTAAATCGAACTGTCTGAATAACTACAATTTGCTCATATGAATTACTGTTTTGAGCTGTTTGATTTAAATGAACCATGCAAACAATCTTATTTGCTCAAATGAATTAGTATTTTGGACAGATTTATTAAATCAAACCCTCCGTTGCTCAAATGAAACAATATTATGAACCGGTTCACTAAATTGAACATCTAAAAGAACCCATTTACTCAAATGGATCACTATTTTGAACTCTTTGATTAAACTGAACTGTTCAAACAAAGCATGAATCAGTATTTTGAACTGGTTCATTAAATGCTCAACAAACATGTTTGTTGAAATGAATAATTTGTCTCAGCACTATTATTTTGCCGCACTAAAAAAGCAGCTTGGATAGTTAAGCTGCTCATCCATGGCTGTCAACACCATCTTATCATCCCGCTTTAACCTTTCTTTCTCCTCTTTCATTCAGGATGTCACTCTTTAAACCCATCTGTCATTCTCTCCATATATATATTCCTCAGTGTTTATGGACTCAAATCTGACAGGAGTGAAAACGCAGATGTGACCGTGGTGTGCGATCAACCTCCGACTGTTCCTTGGCCTGCAGACACTCGTTTAGCAGAGATTTGCTCAAACGGAGGGATGGATGGAAATCTTGGCCGTCCTGACCAGACAAAACAATCATTTAGAAGATTCACCTAAAGCGTTGAGCGCTCTGTTTGCATAGCTGCTCTCTTTTTATGTCTGTGTGTGTGTGTTTGTGTGTATGGATGTCTTGGGCATTAAAATGAGTAGTGTGTGAAGGCCTGGCCTGGGTAATTGGCACCGTGTGTTGGATGAAGTTCGTATGAAGACTGCCTCAGAATCCCAAGTAGGGATGGGAATCGTACGAAAAAGAACGAATATACCTCTGAGTTTGTTCTTGATTGCATTTAACTTGTAGATTCAATACTCAAGGAGTACACAATAGCACTCCAACCCTACATGGCCTCCTTCCTTCTGTGAAACACTAAAGGAAATGGAAAAGATAAAAAAGACCTTTTTCTAGACTATCCCTTTTAACTTTTCAGCTTTATCCCGAGGTTTTCCCGCAGCCTGCCGGATCCAGGCCGTATCCAGATCTGACTAGAAGCTTTGCCTGGACCCGATGACAACGCAGTGATGAAGTGCCAACTAGCCTCTCCCTATGGAGGATCCCTTTCCCACTCTACAGATAAAACGTTGTGATTCCGGTTTGCGTACCCACCCCGAAGTGATAAAATAAAACAAATTTCTGTATCAAATGACAGTTACTGTAAATCCGGCCTCTAGTTCATAAACGTCAGAGGAGAACTGGCCCCCGACTGAGCCTGGGTTCTCCCAAGGTTTTTTTTTTTCTCTCCATTAAGTCACCTGATGGAGTTTTTCGGTTCCTTGCCACTGTTGCCTTTGGCTTGCTCAGTTGGGGATATTCAAATTAAGTAACCAAGCATTAATACCATTGATCAGCCCTACCAAACATGGATGTTTTTTTCCACTAAGAAACAAACATTATGTTATTTGATTGATACTGTGAAGCTGCTTTGATGCAATTTATATTGTGAAAAGCGCTATATAAATACACTTGACTTGACTTGACTTTAATTATGAGTGTTATGGTGTAACATTCTCCCCTCCCAGTAATTTGGATTTATTTACTTCTAAGTGTCCGTTCATCGTCTTGAAGTTGTTTATGTGACTGTTACAGCATAGTCATTTTTATTTTTTTATTTTCTGTTATAAAAGAGTAAAAGAACATTTTTAACTGTAATTATTTAATTATAATTATGAAGTTGTTTATGTGTTGTAGAAGATGTAGACAACGCATTCATTTGAAACATTCCCGCATTCATTTGAAAAGAGGAACAGAGAACCGCGATCAGGTCATATGCGTCGCTCAACATACGTCATTTACTCCGTTGCTCTGATTTGTTGTAGGTCTATCCAATTGAGTACAGAGGCATTTTCTTTCCCGGTTCGGTTGAAACGCCCTTTAATCACAGCCCTATAGAGAGCCTAAGCTCAACTTATCTTAAGACAACTTATCTTTTTATTCCGTCTGAACTGTGCCCTGAATTACACATATATAATGTTTGTCAATTTAAAAGATAATTATGAAAGTCAAGAAAGTCGCAGTTTGTCATAAAACAGAAGAGTAACATTTAGTTTTATGTGAAAATCGCTCAATGAACTACATCTCTCGTCTCGCACTATGTACACGTCACCAACATGTTGCTCGTGTGTGTGCAGTCTGGTACAAAACACACAGGCATGACGGCGTAACGGTACGATTATAACGTTAGACTATAGAAAAAATGACAGACGTTAGCTTCAGTAAGTTAGCTTCAGTAAAGTTAGCTTCAGTAACGTTAGCGCTTTAGTAACGTTAGCTTCAGTAACGTTAGCTTCAGTAAAGTTAGCTTCAATAAGTAAAAGTTAGCTTCAGTAACGTTAGCTTCAGTAACGTTAGCTTCAGTAAAGTTAGCTTCAGTAAGTAAAGTTAGCTTCAGTAAAGTTAGCTTCAGTAAAGTTAGCTTCAGTAAAGTTAGCTTCAGTAAGTAAAGTTAGCTTCAGTAACGTTAGCTTCAGTAAGTAAAAGTTAGCTTCAGTAAAGTTAGCTTCAGTAACGTTAGCTTCAGTAACGTTAGCTTCAGTAAAGTTAGCTTCAGTAAAGTTAGCTTCAGTAAGTAAAAGTTAGCTTCAGTAAAGTTACTTTCAGTAACGTTAGCTTCAGTAAAGTTGGCTTCAGTAAGTAAAGTTAGCTTCAGTAAAGTTAGCTTCAGTAAAGTTAGCTTCAGTAAAGTTAGCTTCAGTAAAGTTAGCTTCAGTAAGTAAAGTTAGCTTCAGTAAAGTTAGCTTCAGTAACGTTAGCTTCAGTAAAGTTAGCTTCAGTAAAGTTAGCTTCAGTAAAGTTAGTTCAGTAACGTTAGCTTCAGTAACGTTAACTTCAGTAAAGTTAGCTTCAGTAACGTTAGCTTCAGTAACGTTAGCTTCAGTAAAGTTAGCTTCAGTAAAGTTAGCTTCAGTAAGTAAAGTTAGCTTCAGTAAGTAAAGTTAGCTTCAGTAAAGTTAGCTTCAGTAAAGTTAGGTCAGTAAAGTTAGCTTCAGTAACGTTAGCTTCAGTAAAGTTAGCTTCAGTAACATTAGCTTCAGTAGCGTTAGCTTCAGTAACGTTAGCTTCAGTAAAGTTAGCTTCAGTAAAGTTAGTTCAGTAACGTTAGCTTCAGTAAAGTTAGCTTCAGTAAAGTTAGCTTCAGTAAGTAAAGTTAGCTTCAGTAAAGTTAGCTTCAGTAAAGTTAGTTCAGTAACGTTAGCTTCAGTAACGTTAGCTTCAGTAACGTTAGCTTCAGTAATTAAAGTTAGCTTCAGTAACGTTAGCTTCAGTAACGTTAGCTTCAGTAAAGTTAGCTTCCGTAAAGTTAGCTTCATTCACTGAGGGAAAAGGTATGACGTCACATGCGCACCTATTGGGTTTGTAGTCTTTGTAATTACGTGTTTTCACAGTCTTATACCTCAACAGTTTTACATCAAATTGCGACTTTCTTGACTTTAAAAATGTATCTTTTAAATTGACAAACATCATATGTGTAATTCAGGGCATAATTCAAACGGGATCAAAATATTTGTTGTCTCTCGCCATTGACTACCATACAATATTTTGCCGAAATAAGGTCCCATGGTGGTTCACCGGAAGGGGAGGGGCTTAGGCTCTCTATGGAGCAGAATCAGACTCACATTCTGACTAGCATCTGAGTATGACCACGTCAGGCTAAGAATTCAGTTGTTCTTCCATTTAATAGGAATTTGTGTGTGCGCGCATCCGTATTGAGCCCTCCAAACAGGACTGACAGCCATCTTCTGCTTTGTGAATGTGACACACTCAGAAACACACTAGGCCACTCAGCCTCCCCCAGTCACAAACAGCCTCATTCAGAATTAATGGCACGTTCCTAATCAGCGGAGTGTACGAGGGCCTTGAGCTGTTCCACATGTGCAGGAGGAGCGTCAGATCAAGTTAGAGAAGGACAAAGCCTCTTTCTGCACACAGGTGTGTATGCAAGTGAAGTGTTAAAGCGATCTCCCCCTCTCCGAGCGTGGCGCTTGAGTGAGACTCTTTGTGCTGATGCGGCGTTTGCCACGTCTGGCACTTGCTCTGTTTGTTTACGTCTGGAGCGTAATTGAAAAGGCCGTTTGGGCCGGTCAATCGCTACGCACACGCAATGTTTGTGCTTTAAAAATCTGTCATAAATATGGATTTCCAATGGGAAAGACGGGACACACAACCTGATGCATATTAATTATACTCTTCAACTTAATTCTTAAAACATTTGGCTGTCATAGTGTGATGTGTATGTGATGTCTGCTTTTTTACCTTCATTTATTTAATATTATTTTAAAATAGTAAAGGCATTTTCTGAAGATATGCAATTGGTGCATGGTGATTTTAGGTCATTTTAAGTCGTTGTGGGGTAGTTTTAGGTCATTTTAGGGTGTTGTGTGCTAGTTTTATGTTGTTGTTAGGGTGTTATGGGTGGGTTTTAGGGCCATGCTTTTTTATGAGGGAAATTGCTAAAAATCTGAAAGTATGAGAGTTTGATTATGACAGATGTGTTGTGAAGGTTAACGGCCGGTGCTCATGGTGAAATCTGTTTTAGGGCATTTTATGGTGTTTTTGGTGGGTTTAGGGCATTTAAGGGTGTTGTGGCTGGTATTATGGCATTGCTAGATGGTTGTTAGCGTGTTGTGGGTAGTTTTAAGGTCATTTTAAGGTGTTGTGGGTGTGTTTAGGGCATAAGGTGCATTTCTAATGTAGGGCATTTAAGGTGTTGTGGTTGTGTTTGAGGTATTTTAGGGTGTTGTGGGTGTGTTTAGGGTGTTGTGGGTGGTTTTATGGCATTGCTAGATGGTTGTTAGCGTGTTGTGGGTAGTTTTAGGGCATAAGGTGCATTTATAATGTAGGGCATTTAAGGTGTTATGGGTTGTTTTAGGGCATTTATAGATGGTTGTCAGGGTGTTGTGGGTAGTTTTATGGCATTTTAGGGTGTTGTGGGTGGTTTTAGGACATTGCTATATGGTTGGTAGGGTGCTCTTGGTGCTTTCTAGTTGGCTTCTTTCTATCTAGTGTAAATGGACTCCTAAATGTCTCTGTGATCTTCTGGTCTGGTCTCTTCTGCTCCAGCAGGTGAAATGATGCATCTGATGACAGCACACGTCTTCTCAAAAACACACACATGATTTGAGAAATCATTCATGTCTGGAATTAGTTATGTGTAACTTTAGTTATCTTTAGTATCAGAACTAGTAATAGTCATGTTTTAACCAGTGACTCCCACCTCCACCCCTTGGCTGCTCATCAACCCTGATTTGGCCATTGTAGGGGCTCTAATTGTTTGGTTTCACAGTCTTTAGTTTGCGTGGAACTAATTCTGTCTGGGCATGCAGCTTAATTCTTCACACTTAAGCTGCGTCTCAAAGCCCCCCATCCAACAGCAACACCCCGTCCCCCCAAACCACATTACATTCTTATCCTCCTTTACTTAGTGTCTCCAACACTGAGGGGTTTGTGCACTGAGTAATTCCTCCAAAATCCATACGCCATTCTTGTGAGGCTTAGCCGTTCTGGTGTTGAGGCCAGCGCTGGCAGTTGAGCCACGTGTCAGCAAATCAGCAGAAATCGGCTTATGAAACGACCTAAATGTTGATGTGTTAGACAGGTGAGCCTCACAAAAACAATAGGGTGCTACTGTACCAAATATAGAGTTACCGTGTTACTTTAGGATTATTTACATACTAATTACCCTCGGGTGCTGTTTGGTCATTTTTGACTGAAAAGCTTTATGTTTTCTTTATTTTTTATAATTTTGTACTTTATCGGAATGGTACTAAACTTGGTAAAGGTTTTGGCCTGTGCTGTGTGAAGACATAAAAAAATAATGGACATGATTTGAAAAAGTTAAAAGGTCCTGAAAAAAAATTGTCAATTTTTTCCCAAAAATGGGAAGCGAATTTCATCCAGTGGAAGCGTTTGGTACTGCGCTCAAACAAAATCTTGCTGAAAGCTCATTTTTTTTAGATATTAATCTTAAATTTGTAACACAGCTTTATGACTTTTTGCATAATTTATGGCTTTTTTTCTCACAGTTTTAGAGTAAAACACGATATTTCATATCAAATTAATTTTTAATGCATTTTTCATAATAAACTTTCATAATTTAAATCCAGAGAGTTAAAGTATTTATTGATATTTTAATTTACTAAAAAATATTTTAATATTTTCAGTTTTCAATTAAATGTAAGTTTCAGTAAGTTTTCAGTGCTTTCAACATTTTTTTTGTATTTATATAGTTGCATAATAGTACTATATTTAATGTAGTTGCCAATGCAACATTTCTAATTTTCGTTTTTAATAGAATTTTTATATTTTATTGAATTTCAGCTTCATATCAATTAATTTTAAAAAAAATTGTACTTTTACGAACAGCAGATAATGCTGCGAATACCATGTTATTCTTTTAAAGTTATATTTGATATGCTAGTTTTAATCATTCAGTAATTTAATTTTTTTCAGATTAGCATGGTAAAAATCTTTTACCACGCTTTTTTATGAGGGGAAATTGCTAAAAATCTGGAAGTATGAGAGTTTGATTATGACAGATGTGTTGTGAAGGTTAACGGCCGGTGCTCATGGTGAAATCTGTTATCAATTTAGTTTGAAAAACAGCGCGATTGAGTTTCTCCTGTGCGTGTTTACCAGCTTGTCTTGATTAGCACAGTGGAAATAAGACATGGAAAAACACCTGATCCAGCCATCTTGTGTCGTCATATAGCGTGCGCTCGCTCCGATAGCTGTGATTGAATCACACTACGCTACTCTGAGTTTCTGAAGTGAGTTTACGAATGATTCTCAGGACGCATCCTTCCTTCCTGAATCCAAACGTACCACCAATCACAAGCTCAGTTAATCACAATTATGTTATTCCAGCAGGTTTGAGAATTACTAAATCATTTATACAGTGCTTAAATCAAACGATTCGTCTTTATTAAACCTGCCATTTAGACATTATAGTGCAGGTTTTGCATCACAACATTTGACAAAAGCAGCCGCTGCAAAGACACGTATGCCTTCATTATGAGGCGTTTATAATGTCAACTATGAGCATGAAGTCATATTTAAAGAGTTCAGGTTTATACAGTTTTATGATATAAAGACCAGCATGAACCACGGGTTCAGAGGTCAGGATGAACACAAAGAAGACCCAGATGACTGTCTGTTTTTAGCTCCGCTCAGAGGAGGTCTGGACTTCCTTATTTTCATCTTCTTAGAGGTTTTTAAAGCACGACTGACACCATTTTTCCTGTGGTTAGATGTGTTAACCATACCCTTATTTATAACTGGGTTAAGTCTGGAGTGACTTCACATGCACTCCACACACACATGCACGCTTTTAACTTTGAAGAGCATGAACTAAGCAATCTCAATGATGTGCATCAAGGGTTAAAGTTTGTTTGGTGCAATCACGTTTCATGTAGTAAAATTGAGTGTTGAAACTCTCAGCGTTTGCTAGTGAAGCTAGTTCTTCTCATTCATGTCACGGATAGGTTCCCATAGTGATTTTTAGAAAAAAGGATGTTTCCTTGACTATTGTTTGTGGAATTGTGTGTGTGTGTGTGTGTGTGTGTGTGTGTGTGTGTGTGTGTGTGTGGTGCTGTATCATAACCTAGATATTATTTTTAGCTTGTATGAGGTAGAAATGAAGCATGCATTTAAAATGTTCTCACAGAAACAAGTGTTTTGTCTGTACAGGATCAAAGCAATAAAATAAAACCACAAGTTCTCGCACGCAAGGACTCACAAAACATCTGCTTGTTCTGCTTTTCATTCTCGGCCCTTTTTCTACATTACTGTCACTTTCAACTTTATTTTTTTTTTTTATTTCAGCATAAGTGGCAATCAGATAACTGGCAAATCATTTTTTTATTTAAAAAAAAAAGTATATATATATACTTAAAAAAAATATTTTATATATATATATATATAATGTTTTTTTTTTCCAATATATAGAGTAAATCATATTTGTGACATATGTGCAATCTGATAATTGCCAGGTAAAATGGCAGGTACATTTTTTTTTGTTTTGTTTTTTTGGATGAAATCAGATTTAATAAATCGCATAAGTGACAATCAGATACGTGGAAAAAAAAATATATTTTTTTTTACATTTTTTAGATAGACTAGACTTTTTTTAACTTTTCAATGGATGTTCTTGTCTTGTGTTGTTCTTCGTAATCTTTTATCAAAATATAATTGTTAATCTCTGACACAACTTTTCTTGTGAGATGATGTCAGATAAGTTTTTAACCAATGTGTGCCGGTGTTTTTTTCAGGAGGGGAATAACTGTCGATTGACTTTCTAATAGAATATCCTGTTGTCACATTACAGAAGTAAACTTAGTAGACTGAGTGTTGGACTGTTGTAGTATGCATCCCCTCCTGTCTAATAAGTGTGTGTGTGTCATTCACTATAGGCATCCACTAGTAGGCATTTCCACCTGACACACACACACACACACACACTCAGACTTCAGTCTCTTCTTGAAGACGGTGAGGTTTGATGTGTGTTTGCTGACAGCACAAGTTCAAGTGTTTGAAGTTTTCCGGCTCTCTTCCTCTCCATCTCTTCCCCCACAAACACACTAAACCTCTATAGGATCCTCAATCCAACGCAGAGCACTTGCAGGAAAAGTCACAGCCCCCCCCCCCTTTATTTATTTTTAAATAATTAAAAAAAATTATTTGTTACTTTCCAGCACATTAAGCCTGATTTTATACCATTATGTTTTGACATTATTTTCATGATAATTAATCACATATTCACCCCAAATTCACCTCAAAAGTAGGATACTTTATTTGATTCGATTTTTTTTAATAAATAACATTTTCAATGGTGATTCTCATTACTTTAAAATAGTCATTTTTATTTAAATTAAGTATTTAATAATAATAATAATAATAATCATACTCTGTAAATTAAAATAAAATAAATCATTTTAATAATTATTTAAACAACATTGTTTTTCCACATTAATGTAAAATGAATGAGATTATTATTGCGGAAATGAAAAACGAGGGTTTAATTGTCATGAAATAGTCTTGATTGGTCTAAAAAATAATAATAATAATTTCTTGAAGTTGTTTTTGGGGAGAAATATAATATATGAGCATGGCATGTTTTCATGACATTCACCTAAAAAACCTCAAATCAGACACAAACCCGTTCTGTTCATCTCGAATCATTATCTTTCATCTCCCAGCTTTAATTGACCGCGTTTGTTATCTTAGCTGCGAATGTGAAATATTAATCAGGGTTTCCATTCATGAAATCCCAGCAGCTCCACATTCCCCTTTCAAGGGCTGCATTCGGCCTGGAAAAATATGCGTTGTGAGCGTGCGGAATAAAATATCTACGTTAAGTGCTGCAAAACTTTCCTAATCAAACAAAGCTGCATTAAATAGCGCGGGCGTGCAGCGGGAACGCTTTGAGAAATATTAACTTTGGACGCTGTCCAGATTCCTCCAGCACTCTTGCCAAATGAAGACTCTTTCAGGCCTGCAGATTCTCAGGAGGATTGGGGAAAGTGCACATGTCAGTGTCTGTAATGTATTGAGGTTTGCAGCAGTTGACGCAGGTGTGTGTAGATGTGTGTGATTTCAGCAGCGCCTGTCTCTCACACACTGATGGCCTGAGTCCAGGTTTACACTGGTCTTTACACCGCTGGGGGGGGATTTGTACATTTGGACAACAGCTTTTGAAGTGCACTCTTAAAAATAAAGGTTCCTAAATAGGGGTCATAGAAGAACCATTTTGGTTCCCAAAAAACTTTTAGTGAATCGTTCTAAAAATACAATTTTTCTGAACATATTAATAATCTAAAGAACCTTTTTCCACTATAAATAAACTTTTGTGGAACAAAATGGTTCTTTATGGAGTCAATGATGCAGATAAAGAACCATTACATTAAATTTAACAGAATGATTATGTATCTGACACAAACCTTTCTCAAAGTTAATAAAAAACGGACTTTTGGATGTTTGAACTGACACTAGGTGGAATGAGGCCGAATCATCTCAGAAAATGGTTCTTTTTAGAACGATTCACTAAAAGGTTTTTTGGGAACCAAAATGGTTCTTCCATGACCCGTATTTAGGAACCTTTATTTTTAAGATGAAGTCCAGCCATCGGTGAAGTGTTTCTTATTTACAGCTTTAAGCCTCTCTCAATGTGTGTTTATTTGGCCATTAAAGTTGTGCGTGCTCTTTGTCACAGCTGGTTGTGAAGATTAGAGCGCTGAAACCAAAAGTCTGGGATGTTTTTAAAGCATTTCTGAGTTTAACCTGATTAAATGAAGAGTTTATGTGGATCAGCCCTTATGAACTGCTGGTTTTATTGATTTGATGATTTGTTTGCATCATTACTCAAAGTCTGTATGAACACCAAAATATTTTATGAATCAGAAATATTAATATAATGCAGTTTATATTTTTCTTATAATTATATATATATATATATAATATAATGTTTATTTTTATATATATATATATATATATAAATAGTATAAGTAAATAAGTAAATAAAAAGTTAGTTGTATTAACTTTAGTACTAATTGTAATAATAATATAATTCTGATATAATATAAAAAACTTAATTGTTAGACATTTAGAATAGTGTAAAATTATTTTTATTATTATTTTAGGATTTTATTGTTTTACAATTATAAGAAAGAAAATATAATATAAAAAAAAATACCTTCCTATACCTATAATAATAAATGCAGTTAATAATAATAACAATATATTCACTTATTTGACAGAAATAAATCTGAATTACTAAAAAGTCATCATATAATATAAAAACATTATGGTAATGCAGTTTGCATCTTTATAAATACATTCATGGAACCATACGACTGACTAATTAATACTTATAAATCAGTGAATAATGGATTATGAGCATTATTAAAAGTGAATGCAAGGAATTATAAAAATAATATAAATGCAACTATAACTGTTCTTATAATGCATTAGATAGAATAGATTAATAGAATATAATACTCATAAATAAGTATAAATGGAGCTATAATTCATTATAAGCATGGGCTTCATAGAAAGTGTTACCTTTTTTTTTTTAAAGACTAATTACATAATTAGAATAAATACTACACATTTTCCTAATGTCTTGATTATTTTACCTATACATTTTACTTCTTGCACTGAACAAAAAATGATCATTTTTAAGCCACTTCAGAGTAAAATACATAAATCATAAAAAAAAAATACATAAAAAGGTTGTAAAGTATTGAAATATCACCCAACACAACAAACAGTTTGTGTTTTCTCACACGCACAGCTCTTATACGTGATGTTATCAGAGACATCTTTCATGGCGGTCAGTTTCAGATGTACTTAAAATAAGGCGTTTTGTAATGTTTTATACGGTCTTTGTGTGGTTCTAATGTTTCTATCACACACTGGCAGTGATGTTTACTGACTTGCTATTGTGCGCATCTCTATGTCTCTCTGAGTTTTATTTGAATATGAATAGCCCTCGGCCCGGCGAAGTGCTAGTTATACAAATGACCATCATTGATGTAAAGTAGCTGGTTACACGCTGTAAATGGAGTCACTGGCCCCTGTTTATGTGCACATTGTTTCACACAATGGCTAATTTTCGTGCCGTGCTCTGATTGGCCGAGATATGCTTAATTTGTTTACGCTCAGATTGATGAATTGCCACGTCCACCATAGTGAGATTTAAAATAATAATTCTCAGGCTCCGTCTGTTGTGAATTCAATTAAATTACACCCGTGAGGCCTTTCAGACTGTTATTTCTTGTGTTTCGCAGCGATTCCCACTCCCGTTCTTCCCACTCCCGTTCTTCCCACGGGATGTGAGCGGCACGTAGGCGAGCGGCAGCCAAACTGAGGCCCTCTCGCCGCGTTTAACGGCCTCTATTTGTCAAAGTCCCGAGCGCTGAATGGCGTGGAGTTAAACAAATGGAGAGACTCCTCACCTCTTCTATCTCTCTGAGCAAACACGCCGGGGTCGGCCGGACCAGTGCAAACAGCCCGCGCACAAAAGCCCACCAGAGCCTGTCAAACCCGCTCAATGGGCTGTTCTCAGGTCAGCTGTTTATCTGCTGATGCTAAGATGCTCGCACAGTAAACTGGTCTCAGGGCTGAGGACGTCTAATGCAGAAACAAAGTCAGAATTGTTGATCTGATGTTGAACTTGTTTTAGCATTTGGGGTTTTAAAACGGGTCGAGTTAAAATGAGTCCTGGACTTTATATATATAGCTCAAGATGCGTTCCCACAATCTCTCTATTTTATTTTATATTATATTATATTTGGCTATATTATATTAGGCTATATTATATTATATTATTCTATATTATATTATGTTATATTATATTATGCTATATTATATTATATTAGGCTATATTATATTATACTATGTTATGTTATATTAGGCTATATTATATTATATTATGCTATATTATATTATATTAGGCTATATTATATTATATTAGGCTATGTTATATTATACTATGTTATGTTATATTAGGCTATATTATATTATATTAGGCTATGTTATATTATACTATGTTATGTTATATTAGGCTATATTATATTATGCTATATTATATTATATTAGGCTATATTATATAAATATATTTTTTTTAGATTAGTATTAATGATGTATTGATGTTAGTTTAAATACATATTACAGTATATTATTATTATTTATATTTCATTTTTTAGACATTTTAAATAAATAAAGATAAGAATAAGAATTTGATATTATATATAATAATGTAAGTATATTACTATATTATTTAAATATTTATTACTCATGATGTGAAGATGATTTTCTAATACATTTATATTTATTTTCTAATAATAATGTTATATTTAAATATTTATATTATAAAATTATTTATAATATTATAATTGGTTATATTATTTGACTGTTTTAAGTCTTTTATTTTTAACTTGTTTCATGATGAATGTTTTTGAAGACATTTTGACAGATTTTTTCTAATAATAATGTAATTATATTATTTGATTTATTATATATATATATAATTACAAATAAATTAATTTAATATAATTTATTTTTCAATAATAATAATTTAATGGTACAAAATATTACTTTAATTTAATATTATTAAAGTAATATAATTACTATACTATTTAAATATTTATTTTTGTTAAATATTTTTATTATTAACTTATTTATTACATTATAATTTTTTGTATTATTGTTTAAAACTCGCGATCCATAATGTGTAAATGTTTTGCTTTTTTGGAAGAATTTTTCAAAGTTAGCTGCGACATTGACGTACTATATACCGGTGTAGTTCTCGCAGCTCATGGTTTGATGACTTCATTAGAGATGCGTACAGACAGGTGCATTCGCACACCTGTCACCTTCATTCTTCATGGCACGTTGACGTCGGACCCGAAACGTTGACCGGCACCATTTATGCTCTGCCATTCACGTCCGCCATCTGGTTAGCAGGATCCAGGCCCATTCATTCCCAGAAAGGGTTAAAACACGCCTGTGTGCGCATATGTGTGTGTGAGCGCTTTCCGAACACGTCTGCGTCCCAGACTTCAGGCGCTCGGCTCCTCTAGACTTCTTTATCCTCATTGTTTGCTCGTAGGGAAAGGAGAGGTTAACTCTTGGTGATAAAGGGCCTGCCTCCCCCCGCCATGAATGAATGAGAAAGTGAATGAATGAATAGAGAAGGAGGGATGTAACACTAGCTCTCACCCTGCCGTGTATGTATATTAGCTGGGCTTGAAGGGCCCATACACACACACACACACACACACACGTCCAGTCCTGGTCACCATATGGCCGGTGGCCTATAGAAAGAGCTCTGTTCTGTCACATGTGTGGAAGAAGACATTATACATGCGGCCCGTGGCCTGGGACTGATAGAGGCCGAGCCTCACTTTACAGAGGGGCTTTATTTCAATGCAGGATTGAGTTGCTCGAGGAGAGAGAGGGAGAGGGAGAGGGAGAGAGAGAGGGAGAGAGAGAGGGAGAGGGAGAGAGAGAGAGAGAGAGAGAGAGAGAGAGAGAGAGAGAGAGAGAGAGACAGAGAGACAGACAGACAGACAGAGAGAGAGAGAGAGGGAGAGAGGGAGAGAGGGAGAGAGAGAGAGAGAGAGCTCAGACTGTGTCCACACTGCACTGATGGAGAGAGAGAGACAGAGAGAGAGAGAAACAGGGGGAGAGAGAGAGAGAGAGAGCTCAGACTGTGTTCACACTGAACTGATGGAGAGAGAGAGACAGAGAGAGAGAGAAACAGGGGGAGAGAGAGAGAGAGAGAGCTCAGACTGTGTCCACACTGCACTGATGGGGGGGGGAGAGAGAGAGAGAGAGAGCTCAGACTGTGTCCACACTGCACTGATGGAGAGAGAGAGACAGAGAGAGAGAGAGAAATAGGGGGAGAGAGAGAGAGAGGGAGAGAGAGAGCTCAGACTGTGTCCACACTGCACTGATGGAGAGAGAGAGAGAGAGAGAGAGAGATAGAAGAGAGAGAGAGAGAGAGAGAGAGAGAGAGAGAGAGAGAGAGAGAGAGAGAGAGAGAGAGAGAGAAATAGGGGGAGAGAGAGAGAGAGGGAGAGAGAGAGCTCAGACTGTGTCCACACTGCACTGATGGAGAGAGAGAGACAGAGAGAGAGAGAAATAGGGTGTATATATGTATGTATATATATATATATATATATATATACTGTATATATGTATATATATGTATATGTATGTATATATATATATATACTGTATATATAATTTTGCACTAATGTAAATTGTTTGCCATGTATATTTTCACAGGTAACCTAATTCAAATTATCTTCTCTCTGTCTCACCAAATAGGTTAATCTTTTAGAATACGAATGCGTTCATTTCAAATAAGTTGCTGGAATATTCAGGGTCTTCACTCTTCAAAGTTTGGTTCTAAAAGTACAGACCCAGAATTTCTAAAACATATAGAAGATGTTGACATCATAATCCTCGCTGAAACCTGGTGTCGAAATGATGCACTTACCTACTGTCCCTCAGGCTACTACGAAGTGATTGTCCCCTCAGTCAAAATAAGTACAGTCCACCGTGGACGAGACTCGGGAGGAGTTCTGGTGTGGTACAGGGAGGATCTGGCCAAACACATTTCAACTATCTCAGTTGGAAAATTTCATTGCTGGTTAAAAATAAACCAAATTGGCATTTCTACTAGAGAAACATATCTCTGTGCCATCTACATTCCCCCTGCAGAATCCCCTTACCATGAGGAGGAATACCTCAACAACATCCACACAGAAATCAGCCATTTCCAGGCCCAGGGAAACGTGCTGCTGTGTGGAGACTTCAACGCAAGAACTGGATCTGAACCTGATGACATAGATCCAAAGGGTAATGAATATGTCTTTGGCCAAGACCCCCCGATTATCACAGGAAAACTCCCACCGAGAAACAACCTAGACCAGACAGTAAATAAAACTGGTAGAGAGCTGGTGCAGCTCCGCCGAGCCTCAGGCCTGTACATACTGAACGGCAGGATCCGAGGGGACTCTTTAGGGAGTTTCACGTGTTGTTCAGGTCTTGGAGCTAGTGTAGTAGACTACGCCATCACTGACATGGACCCATCCTCCTTCAATGCATTCACTGTCAAACAGCAAACTCCGCTTTCCGACCATAACCAAACTAACATTTATATCAAAACACATCACATACCAGAACAAAACAGACTGGAAACCTGCCGAATGTATCAGGTCCAGCAGAGATACAGATGGGCTCCGGACAGCGCAGACAAGTTTGTCCAAGCCCTCAGTTCTGAAGAACTAAAAAATCAAATAAATACATTTATTACTAAGAAATTCGAAACAACTAAAGATGGTGTTAATTCGGCTACAAATGAAATCAATAACATATTTAATAAAGCAGCACAGAAAAGTGAATTGAAAAAGAAAGGCAAAAAATACACAAAAAATTCTCCAAAAGACAAAAAATGGTTTGACTCAGACTGCAAAACATTGAGAAAACAACTTAGAAAATTATCAAATCTGAAACATAAAGAACCAAACAACACTGACTTAAGAACTGAATACTTTTCAAAACTAAAAATATATAAAGACACAATTAGAGTGAAGAAGCAACACCATCTGACCAAAAGTATACAAGAATTAGAACACTCAATAAATCAGAATCAGTTCTGGGATATGTGGAATAATCTGAACACCGCTAAACCACAAGACCTACCAATACAAGATGGAGAAATATGGACAAATCATTTTGAAAACTTATACAAAGAAATCCCATCAAAACAACTCAATGACAATTATAATCTGATCAAACAAAATCTACAAACTTATGAAGAGACAATTAAAAATAATCAAAATCCACTTGACTTCCCAATTACACATGAAGAATTGGCAAACAAACTCAAAAGCCAAAAAGGAAATAAATCTTGTGGTCCTGACAGCATTCTGGGAGAGATGCTGAAACACACCGGAGCTGCAGGCGGCGCTGCTCAAACTGTTCAACATCATACTCCGTTCAGGCTGTTTTCCTGACATCTGGAGCCAAGGACTTATTACCCCAATTCACAAGAGTGGAAATAAATTGGACCCTAATAATTTCAGAGGCATTTGTGTGAGCAGTAATCTGGGGAAGTTATTTAGCAGTATTTTAAACAATAGAATTGTAAGCTTCCTTAACGAACACAATGTCCTGAGCCCGAGTCAGATTGGCTTCGTCCCAAATCACAGAACTACTGACCACATTTACACCCTACACACCCTCATCAATAAACACGTAAAACAGACCAAAAACGGAAAAATATTTGCATGCTTTGTCGACTTCAAAAAAGCATTTGATTCTATTTGGCACAACGGATTATATTACAAACTTTTACAAAGTGGTGTAGGGGGTAAAGTCTATGACATTATAAAATCAATGTATTCGAACAACAAATGTGCAATACGAATTGGCAACAAACATACAAAATTCTTCACCCAGAAAAGAGGAGTGCGGCAAGGCTGTAGCCTGAGTCCAACGCTGTTCAACATCTACATTAATGAACTTGCGGTGCAGCTGGAGCAGTCTACAGGCCCTGGCCTCACTCTACAGGACAGGAGCATCAAGCTCTTGCTGTACGCAGACGACCTGGTGCTGCTGTCACCCACTGCACAGGGACTACAGCAGCACCTGGACCTGCTGCACAACTACTGCCAGAACTGGGCCCTGGCAGTCAACCTCACAAAGACCAACATTATGGTCTTTCAGAAGAAGCCCAGATGTCAGGAACACAGAGACCAGTTCAGTCTAGGCAGCACCGGCCTCGAGCACACGATGCAGTACACTTACCTCGGCCTGGTCATCACTGCATCGGGGAGTTTCAGTATGGCAGTGAATGCTCTTAAAGATAAAGCTCGCAGAGCTCTATACGCCATTAAGAAGAAATTCCAAAACACTGAATTACCGATTCCAATCTGGTGTAAAATCTTTGATAGTGTGATTCAGCCCATTGCGCTGTATGGAAGTGAGGTGTGGGGTCCACTCAGTGATCAGAGCTACACTAGATGGGACAGACATCCAACAGAAGCCCTACACACAGAATTCTGCAAAATGATACTAAAACTACAAAGGAAAACACCCAATAATGCGTGTAGGGCAGAATTAGGCCGATTCCCGTTGATTATCAATATGCAAAAAAGATCCCTCAAATCGCAAATACAGGCTGAGTGAACACAGTCTAGCCATCGAGACCGGCAGACACAGAAAGAGCTGGTTACCCCGAGAGCTCAGTGTAGGACAGGAGAGATCGAGACAGAGACACACTTCCTCCTCCACTGTCACAGAAGCTTTGGCAATATTGTAATATGTACAGTCATGCCAATAAAGCAATTTGAATTGAATTGAGTTGAGAGAGAGAGAGAAACAGAGAGAGAGGGAGAGAAACAGAGAGGGAGAGAGACAGAGAGGGAGAGAGAAACAGAGAGAGAGGGAGAGAAACAGAGAGAGAAACAGAGAGAGAGGGAGAGAGACAGAGGGAGAGAGAAACAGAGAGAGAGAGAGAGAGAGAGAGAGAGAGGGAGAGAGACAGAGAGGGAGAGAGAAACAGAGAGAGAGGTAGAGAAACAGAGAGAGAAACAGAGAGAGAGGGAGAGAGACAGAGAGGGAGAGAGAAACAGAGAGAGAGAGAGGGAGAGAAACAGAGAGAGAGGGAGAGAGAGAGGGAGAGAAACAGAGAGAGAAACAGAGAGAGAGAGAGAAACAGAGAGAGGGAGAGAAACAGAGAGAGAGGGAGAGAGACAGAGAGGGAGAGAGAAACAGAGAGAGGGAGAGAAACAGAGAGAGAGGGAGAGAGAAACAGAGAGAGAGAGAGAGAGAGAGAGAGAGAGGGGGAGAGAGAAACAGAGAGAGGGAGAGAAACAGAGAGAGAAACAGAGAGAGAGGGAGAGAGAAACAGAGAGAGAGAAACAGAGAGAGGGAGAGAAACAGAGAGAGAGGGAGAGAGAAACAGAGAGAGGGAGAGAGAGAGAGAGAGGGCGGGGGGAGAGGCACAGAGAGAGAGAGAAACAGAGAGAGGGAGATTTTTTTTTTTTTTTATACACTTTAATTGTCTAAATCATTTAAAAACAATTAACAAACATACACTTTACTCAAGACATTTAGCAAAAATTAATTCACCATCTCTAACAAAGCACAACATTTCTTTGTAATTCCATACATTTTCAAAATCCTCTATATTACTCATAGTTTTATAGAATAAAAAATCAAATTTAATTCTTACTCTTACTAAACTCTTAAATACTTGTACTACATCCCGACCAACTTCACCATCTATCTTTTCCTTTCTTGTCAGATAAATAGCCATTTTCGCTTTTCCAATAACAAAGTTAACAACTTGCCCTTTTTTTCTCTTTTTTTTCCAAAACTTGAACCCAAAGATAAAACCAACCTTTGAAAATATTACTTTAAAATCTACAAACATGAAATTAAGCATCAAAAACAAGTTTTTAAGCCTGTCACAATGTACAAAACAGTGAAAAATAGTTTCCCTTTGATCACAAAAAGGACACTTGCTATCAACTGCTGAATTAATAATGCTAACAAACGCATTTACGGCAACAATACCGTGCAGTATTCTCCACTGCAAATCCCCATTTGCTTTGGTCAATGGTGGCTTGTACATATTCCTCCATACAGGTTTACAATCATTTTCAACACCAAAATGAGCAGCCCACGGTGTTTCAACCCGCACTTTCAATTTTTCCTTGTTTAACATTTTAACACATAATTCATACAACATTTTTCCATTCACAGAACAAAAATTCAACCTTTCCAATCTTTTAGTCCCAAGCAACTGATGAGAACTTTCCTCTTCAGTAAACTTTGGTGTAATGTCCATGTTTGGAAAACTGTCCTTTACTTCTGGTACAGATCGTCCACTGTCGAATTCCATAATTAAAAGTTTGTCTTCATCATTCAGAGTTTTCTTTACATTGTCCAAAAACCGAACCACCACTCTCTGTGACTGGATTCCCAAGCTTTGTGCTACAGCATTCACGTTATCAAAGTCATTACCAGCGACCTCCAGTAGTCTTCTAAAGGTGATCATTTTTGCTGTTACTAAAATTATCATTCGAGGCATTGTTTGTCTAGCAACATCCAATCTTGCACCTTTAACTAAAGGATCTTCTAGCAGCCAATGAAGAGATGACACAGGCATAGTCCTTACAGTTCTTAATAATGACCATGCTTTCAGAACACTTCGATAATATAAGGGAAGGCCTTTTATGTCTCCTGCTTCACAGTTAATCCAAAAAACACTTTTATTTAACCCTAAACCTCCAACTTTTTCCAAAATAAAATGTGTTCCTGCTTCCCATACATTACTTTGACCATACAAAATTTTTTGAATAAACTGTAATCTAAACGCTGTTTTACGGCTTTCTAGATGCAGAAGACTTTGTCCACCATCATCCCTTGTTAGATATAACACACATTGTGGTACCCAATGCATCTTCTTATTCCAAAAAAAAAATCAACCATTAAAGCCTGGATTTTTGCCAGAAGACCTGCAGGTGGCTCAAGTACTGCCACACGATGCCATAATGATGCTGCTACCAAACTATTGATAATTAAGGAGCGTCCTCTATATGACATTTGTGGCAATAACCACCTCCATTTTTTAAGTTTTCCTTCAACCATCTCTATAACACCATCCCAATTTTTCATCATAGTTTGATCATCATCCAAATAGACTCCCAAGTATTTAACGCCCCCTGTAACCCATGACAGTCCACCTGGTAATTCTGGTTTTCCTTGAGTCCACCCACCTACTTCCAATGCAGTACATTTAGACCAACTTACTCTTGCTGACGATACTTTACCATACCTCTCGACCACCCCTTTGATTTTTTTCCACATCACTTCTTCCTTTAACAGCTACCATTACATCATCCGCATAGGCAGATGAACAAAAACTCTGTTCTCTATACAAAGACACCCCTTCCAAACTATCTCTCAATTTACATAAAAAAGGCTCAATTGCAATTGAATACAACATGCCTGACAATGAACAACCCTGCCTGATTCCCCTTTTAACTTTTACAGGGGCACTCAAGCCACCATTGACCTTCACAACACTTTCAATGTCACCATACAATACCTTAACCATTTCAATAAAAATGGGAGGAAATCCAAAAAAATCAAGTACATTCCATAAATATTTGTTCAATTCGGTCGAAGGCCTTTTCTTGGTCTAATGAAATCATGCCAAAATTCTGGCCTGTAATTTTTACTACATCAAAAATATCTCTAATTAAACCAATGTTTTCTGTTATCGATCTGCCCGGTACACAGTACGACTGATCCGCATGTATGATTTGCTCCATCACTTTTCTCAACCTGTTGGCCAAAGTCTTCGATAAAATCTTAAAATCAACACAAAGCAAGGACACGGGCCTCCAGTTTTTGATTTCTTTGAGGTCTCCTTTCTTGGGTAAAAGGGTCAAAACAGCCCTCCTGCAGCTCAAAGGCAGTTGTCCTCTGGCAATGCTGTCACAGAAAACTTCCAACAGGTCACTGCCCACCACATCCCAGAAAGCTTTGTAGAAATTAACCGTTAGACCATCTAACCCTGGAGCCCGACCATTTTCCATGCTCATTAAAGCTGTACGCAATTCCTCCAGAGTCAGTTGTCTCACCAACTTTTCTTTTGCCTCCTCCTGCACTTGAGGTAGGCCTCCGAGAAAATCTTGTACTAGCTCTTGGTCCTCTGTGTACTCACATCTGAACAAGTCCTTGTAAAAGTCAGCAGCCCTCCTGCGCACATCAGCAGTTTCAGTGAGTTCCTGCCCATTGGCTGACCAAAGACAATGAATGATTCTACTTTGGCCATTTTTCTTTTCCAAACTGAAAAAAAAAACTTGGATGGAGCATCCATTTCAGAAAAATTCTGAAAACGAGACCTGATCAATGCCCCCTGTGCTTTACTACCGAGCAGATCTCTTAATTCTGCCTTGTTTCCAATCAGAGAATTAACTTGATTTCCTGTAGAATCACATACATTTTGAAGCTCTAAAATATCATTCTCCAGAACTCTAATTTTTTTATATATATTCTGGGTGACATTTAAATTGTATTGTACACAAAGTTGTTGAATTTGTTTCTTTCCCAAATCCCACCACTGTTGTACACTTGAAAACATTGCCTTTTTATTCTTCCATTCCTTCCAAAAAAACTCAAAACAGTTTTTAAAATGCAAATCTTGTAACAAAGCACTATTAAAAATCCAATAGGCACTTTTTAATTTCAACAACTTTATAAATACACTTGCTGTCACCATGGAATGGTCAGAAAAACACACAGCACTAATAGCACATGTTTGTACAATTTGTACTTGATGTTTAAAGCAATACAACTTATCCAGTCTTGCCATAGAAACTACACTGTCCCTTACTTGTACCCATGTGTATTGTTTAATTTTACTGTTCAAGTTTTTCCACACATCCACTAACTCATTAGTTTCAATAAAACGATTCAATGACAACCTGGAAGCTGTATGAGGTTCTAGATGGTTTCTATCTAAATCCATTGCAGTACAATTAATGTCCCCTGCAATCAGGAGATAATGGTCAGGATCACAATTTTGTACAGTATTTAACAATTTTTCTAAAAACAACAATCTCTCAGCTGCAATAACTGGAGCATACACATTTATTAACACAAGCGTTGCAACATCAAATTTTGCATTAACTTTTAAAAGTCTTCCTTCCACAATTTCCTCCACCTCATATGAAATTGGCAAACAGTTTTTTGCAAAGAAGACTCCTACACCAGCACTTGTACTCTTTTTGTGACTAAACATAGCCATACCCTCCCATTCTCTTTTCCAATTCACTTCATTTATAATGTCACTATGAGTTTCTTGAGCAAAAAATATATCTACATGTTTCATTTTCATTAATTGAAACAATTGACTCCTTTTCTTTATATCTCTTGCTCCATTCAGATTTAAAGTTGCAAACTTCAAATCAATTATAAAAAAAAGTAAAGGAAACCAATCATTAATTGCAAAAAAACAAAAAAGAACAACTCTTATGAATTCTTCTTTTCATTTCAGTTAAATTGGATCTACACGCAATTTTTGTACGATTTTTTTCAATCTATGGAACTCTTGACTTGATAGTCCTCCTTCCCCTCTTTCTCTCATTAAGAAACGTGTCGACTCAATGAAGATTTTATGATCCGGGAAAAAATCGTCTCTCACCACATTCCGTTTGCCTTTTGTAATGTTCAGAAAACGTTGTACTTTTTCGAGACTGTACCCGCTAGTCTCTTGACACTCATTCAGAGACACCATATCTGAGGGCTCCTTCTCACCAAAACTGACCAAAGAAGCATCCGTAGATGGATCATCAGAAGTGTCCTCCGAACTATTATCTTCCCCATCTTTTATTGACTCTTGGCTATTCTTTAGTTGTTTCTTTAATTTTGAACCCCCTTCACTTTTTCTTGCTTTCCTTTTCACTACAGGAATTTTAAATACCAATTCTTCTTCCTCCATCATTATTCGTTCCTCATTTATTGTGTCTTCTATCACGTCTTTTATCATTTCACCATCCAGGACCTTTGGATCAATCTCATTTCTCTTTTTCTTATCCTCAGTTTCTTTTTCAGTGTTTGCACTTTCACTAAATTGTGTACCTGAGGTTGATTCTGCTTCCTTTACAGCCTGAATCACATTTTGTTTATTTACATCACTTTGGGTAGCATTGTTTTGCTCTGGACAAAACCGAACTTTGATGTCCTACCCCCCCCACACCTGAAACACTTCATTGTCTCAGTTGTGGCAAAAATCACATACTCAAAACCCTCTACTTTAAACTTCAGCGCTATATTTAATTCCTCTACATCCCCCTTCAGAATCATGAAAAGTTGTCTACGAAAAGACACTACATGTTTCAAAAGTGGAGACTTACAACCCAGTGGAATCTTTTTTACTGCCGAAACTATTTGTCCGTGTCTTGCCAATTCACGTTCTAAAATCTCGTCACTAATAAACGGCGGTGCATTTGAAATCACAACTTTTTTTGCCGGTTTAACAAGCGGGAAAATTCCAATATGTTCGTCTTTGATTACAATCCCTTGTTCAACAACTTGATTCACTTTTTCAATTGACTCCAAAAACAATACAATTGCACTGTTCATTCTTGACGCCGACTTAATGGAACTATGTCCAACGATCTCTCCAACTGCAAGACTAACACTCCTCAAGGGACCATTCCACCCCGGTACCCGTACCGGTACCTTAACGCCATGCCAGCGCGTCAACTGATTAAATGTCATTTTACTCTAAACGCCACAGCGGCCAGAAAAGCCCGTCAATCCGGCCGCTGTAACTTCCACCTCCCCACTACCTGTGCTTTTCTAAATCCACAGCCAGCTAAAAAAAATCTAGAAACATTAAGAAAAGAAGAAATAGAGCAAAGACCAGACTCACCAAACACTCTCAGACACACGCTCACTCACCCGCACCACTCGCGCATGCGCACAGAGAGAGAGAGAGAGAGAGAGAGAGAGGGAGAGAAACAGAGAGAGAGAGAGAGAAACAGAGAGAGAGGGAGAGAAGAGAGAGAAACAGAGAGAGAGGGAGATAAACAGAGAGAGGGAGAGAAACAGAGAGAGAGGGAGAGAAGAGAGAGAAACAGAGAGAGAGGGAGATAAACAGAGAGAGGGAGAGAAACAGAGAGAGAGGGAGAGAAGAGAGAGAAACAGAGAGAGAGGGAGATAAACAGAGAGAGGGAGAGAAACAGAGAGAGAGAGAGAGAAACAGAGAGAGGGAGAGAGAAACAGAGAGAGAGGGAGAGAAACAGGGAGAGAGAGGGAGAGAAACAGAGAGAGAGAGAAAGAGAGAGAGAGAAAAAAACAGAGAGAGGGAGAGAAACAGAGAGAGGGAGAGAAACAGAGAGAGGGAGAGAAACAGAGAGAGAGAGAGAGAGAGAGAGAGAGAGAGAGAGAGAGAGAGAGAGAGAGAGAGGGAGAGAGAAACAGAGAGAGAGGAGAGAGAAACAGAGGGAGGGAGAGAAACAGAGAGAGGGAGAGAAACAGAGAGAGAGAGAGAGAGAGAGAGAGAGAGAGAGAGAGAGAGAGAGAGGGAGAGAGAAACAGAGAGAGAGAGGAGAGAGAAACAGAGGGAGAGAAGAGAGAGAAACAGAGGGAGAGAGAAAGAGAGGGAGAGAGAGAGAGAGAGAGAGAGAAAGAGAGAGAGAGAGAGAGAGAGGGAGAGAGAGAAACAGAGAGAGAGACAGAGAGGAAGAGAAGAGAGAGAGAGAGGGAGAGAAACAGAGAGAGAGAGAGGGAGAGAAATAGAGAGAGAGAGAGGGAGAGAAACAGAGAGAAACAGAGAGAGAGAAACAGAGAGAGAGAGAGAGAAACAGAGAGAGAGAAACAGAGAGAGAGAGAGAGAGAGAGAGAGAAACAGAGAGAGAGAGAGAGAGAGAAACAGAGAGAGAGAAACAGAGAGAGAGAGAGAGAGATAGAGAGAAACAGAGAGAGGGAGAGAAACAGAGAGAGAGAGGGAGGGAGAGAAACAGAGAGAGGGAGAGAAACAGAGAGAGAGAGAGAAACAGAGCGAGAGAGAGAAACAGAGAGAGAGAGAGAGAGAGAAACAGAGAGAGAGAGAGAGAGAGAGAAACAGAGAGAGGGAGAGAGAGAGAAACAGAGAGAGAGAGAGAGAGAGAGTACATTGAGAAAAAGTTGCTCAGAGGATTAATTTGCATTAAAGTCTGCTGGATTCTTGTTCAGGATAGTAAATGATTTTTAAAGTAATAAATTATATTTAATAATATATTTAATATCCAATAACAATAAATGTAGGCTATTAGCCTATATTTAATATCATATTTATAATTTAATTTTTGTTGATAGAAAAAGATTAGTTTAATTTTTTTTGTAAATAATTTTAAATATGATTTAACATTGTTTTAGTCTGCTAAGTTTGTTGTTCTGGATTAAAGTAATATTTGTTTTATGGTATTTATTGTTATGTTTATTATTTAATAATAATATATTTACTGTATAATGTTAAATATTATATTCAATATTTAATTTGCATTTTAATTTTGCGTAATTTTTGTTCCGGATAGTTATTGAATAATATTATTTAAAGTTATTTTTATTCTGCTGGATTTTTTTGTTCAGGATAGTAAAGGAATTTTTAAAAGTAATAAATAATTTTTACTGTTATATTTATTATTATTTAACTTTAAATATTAAAATACAAACTATTCTTTTCTATCCTGAACAAAAAATGAATGAAAAAAAATATAATATTAAATATAATATTAAATATAATTTATATTATATTTGATATTTAATATTCTATTTAATATTTAATTTTCACTAGTCTACTGGATTAAAGGATTAGTAAAGGAGTTTTAAATGATTTATTATTATATTTAACAATAATAATAATAATAATAATAAATAATATGCAATATTAAATATTTATGTTGCATTAAAGGAATTTTTGTTCAGTGTAAAAAGGGAATAGTTTTGATTTAATTAATAATATTTGAAGATTTGAACTACAGTCATTTTTACATTTTACTACACATGCATTTTTTTCATGATAGTAAAGAAATATTGTTTTAAAAATAATTTAAATAAATAGTTTTTACATTTAATAATAATAATTTTATTTTTGTCATTCATTTATTCACCCTTGCATCATTCATTATAGTTATTTTTCAATTAATTTCTGTGGATCAACATCTTTGTTTATTTTTTTTTATATTTACACTTAATTATATCCATACAATGTGAGTTTAATGAGCAAGCTAGAAACCATGCAAACCACAAACACAGTTTTTGAGTCATGAAATTCAAACGCATCGATTGCTTTCTTGCGTCCCGTCAAACTCACACGTGTTGATCATATCTGCGCTGGCAGAAGTGTCCGGAAAGCCCTCGTCCGCATGCTTTCACTCGTTTAGGGGTATTTCCCAGCACTGACCCAACCAGAAAACCTCCGTTCGCATACCGTTCAAGCTAAACAAAGGCAGCAGGATTAAACAGCCGGTGACCCAGACCCTGTTGACTCGGGATGCCACGGCTCTACCAACAAAACCCTGGGACGGGACCAGGCATCGTGTGGGGTGCGCGCGCATGTTTCAGGCCTGAAACACCATACAAATGTCTTTGTTGTTGTGTTATGAAACATGTCCAACTGCAATTCATAATGAACACAAGCTCGTTCTTAGCATTGCATTGTTCATGTTGATCCACTGCAGGGCATCAACTTCATCACATCATTACACACACACACAAAAATGTATTTAAAATATATATATTTATATCATATGTATTTTATAATATTTTATTCAATTTAGTTTGTTCTATTTATCATAGAAAAAAATGCAATAATTAAATAAAAATGTCATCTTATGAGCTGTATGATTCATAAATCTCATAATTCTGTTTTGCACAAATGGTTTCTCGCTTAGTGGTGTAAACATAAATAGTTTAACCACAGAGAAGAAACACAAACAAAAAATAGTTCGACATGATGTGAGAGTGAGGAAATATTAAATAGTAAAAAAAAAACAAGCATTATAGTTATTTTGAAATTAATAAATTATTACAAATGCGCATAAGCCCCGTAAGGTCCGCCATGCTGGTTTGTTTACATCTAGCTACCACAATTCCTTGCACTCAGGTAGTTTAGCGTGACTGGCCTGGAACTACAAAGTCGTGAGTCGTGGTTTACGTGCTCAAAAACCTGCCTGGAACGCAGCATTAGTCACGATACAGCACAGCCTCTCGTATCTCATTGCGTTCATATTCTCGGATTATATTTGTGTTGTTTCAAACCCATGTTACATTCTTTATTTGGAACACATCAGATGTTTTGAACAACACTTGAAATGAAACTGAATGGGGATGTAAAAATGATTTAGGGACCGTCTTTAAAGTTACATGCGACACTGGTATAAAGGTTTTTTTTAATTCAATAGCGTTAGAAGACAATGACTTACAGTCATAAAACTTACTGTACATTGTTACTGGCATAAAAGTACCGTAACACTAGCTTGTGTGATTCATGCACGATATTCCAAGACTTCTGAAGTCATATGATGCTTTGTGACAAACAGAACAAGTTTAAGCAGTTTTCAACTGCTTGATGATTCATAAGTTGTTATGAGACTGCATCATTGATTTTGTTTTATTCAGTATATTATTATTTTTTATCATAGACAATAAGAAAAAAAAGTATGATATATATGTATATGTGTATGCATGTACTGTATGTATTAATTGAAAACTAAACTACAGTTTCTGAAATGGCAAAAGTCATTATCTTGTATATATGTATTATATATCTATATAGGCTATATATCTATATATACAAATATTGATATTTTATTATTTAAATGAAGTTATTATACTAAAAGTAAATAAACCATATCATTTACCTTACAGTAACTGAATATTCAGTTTAACTGTAGTGAAGCGGCAGAGTCAGGAGAATCCATTTGCTGCATTTATTAGAATAGTCAACACAGGCAAGGTCAAACAGAACAGAGAAGGCAAGGCAGAGACAAACCAGGTAACCAGGCAAAGGGTCGAGGCAGGCAGAGGGAATCAGAGTCCAGTAAACAGTCCAGGGTCAGGGCAGGCACAGAAGGGTCAGCAACGATAAACAATCCAAGATCAAAACACAGGAAACAAACTCAGGGAAATAAGGCTCAGAAATGATAGCCAGGAAGGTCAAGACTTCGCACTGGTGTGGTGCGTGGAAGTGGTTTATATGTGTGTGTGTGTGTGAATGAGATGCAGGTGTGTGTAATCAGCGCTGTGCAGGTGTATGGTGTTTGGTGTAATCAGTCCAGGGAGGTGCATGATGGGAAATGTAGTCCGTGATAACCCAGGGAGTGAGTGGCTAATCGTGACATTAACAGTTTCATAGTGCAGTGACACAATATATACTGTATATATATATTATTACACACGATTTTCAAGTGAATAGCGACAAATATTTCAGTCTGTTCCTCACACAGATCTACCATATGACTTCAGAAGACTAGGAACATATGCACGAGTCGTCATATTGACTATTGTAATGATGATTTTATAATTCTGCTTCTGTATCCCACAGAAGAAAGTAAGTCCCACAAGTTTGAAGTGAGTATATGATGATGAAGAGGGTTAGCTTCTCCTCGTCTCCGGTTGTTGGTTTGCTGCGGCTCAGAGATGTTTTGACAGGCTTTTTGAATTCATGGCTCAATGAATTAGAACTGAAACATTGTATTGTTATTCTATCAAGCGTTTTAAACGCAGACAGGAAGGTCTCTGGCCGTGGCTCTGTTTTCCTCCATCACCATCAGCGCTCACTAAGGTAATGTAAGTCTGACGGAGGCATAAAGCCAGGGAATGGCGTTTCATCTTTGATTTGGAGACGTTATTCCAGGCCTGTGGATCTTTTTGATCCGGCGAACAGCGTGCCACGTGCTCTTATCGAGCAGCACACATGGCTTACATTTAAACATTAAAGCTGATGATTATGAGATTAAATCTGCGTCCAAAGGTCACTGAGATAGACTTAAAAGCTTCTGGAGTGAAGCTCGTCTCTTCTTGTACAGCTGATTACAGGTTTGATGAACTGGAATGAACCGCCGGTTATTTGCATAAAATCTGCATTGGATTTACTTCGAAAGCTTCCAGTCGAGTCAAAGACAAGCCAAATCCTTTTGTGAATGTAGAGTAGGTACTGGAAATGCTCAAATATGACGTGCGCTCATAAAGCATGCAGTGTGTTATGGGTTATGAGGGACAGTGATAAACATACGCTGTTAAAATCTTTTATGGCGTGCTGAATATTGCTGTACTCACAATAAAATGAGGAACAAGGTTACTGGGACAGGAAAGCAGACCTGTGGCGTTGCGTGCCATGTGTATCGGGCCGCCTTCCTTAATGGGTTAGTTCATGATATTTGCAATATTGCAAGATTCTTAAGGTTTAATGTTTCGATAAGTCTCTTCTGCTCACAAAGGCTGCATTTAATCAAAAATACAGTAAAACTGTAATATTGTGAAATATTATTATAATTTTAAATGACTGTTTTCTGATTGAAAATAATTTAAAATTTAATTTATTCCTGTGATCAAAGCTGATTTCCCCCCACACACATTTTCCAGGATTATTTGATGACTATAAAGTTCAAAAGAACTTTTATTTGTAACAGAAATATTTTGTAATGTTATAAATGTCTGACTTTTGATCAATGTAATGCATCCTTAAAAAAAAAATCTTACTGACCACAATTTTTTAAGTGGTTTTGTACAAATTAAAAGTCTACATCACTGTGTACGTTGCGATACGTCTTAGCTTTCGCCAACTTCAAGCATAACAATTACAATGACGGACTACGTTGTCTTTCTTCAAATGTTTCTCCTGGCTTTGCGATCCTATATTTGGGTCAGAAGAAGACGTTTAGAACACATTTGTGCTGCTCGTCTGGATTAGGGTTAGGGTTAGGGTTAGTTCGACAATAACCCAGTCCCCGACGTAAGCATGATGTGGTGAAAGAACGGTTCTAGCCCAGCATAGAGAGAAAATTTTCCTGGCCGAGAACCGGTTGTTTGGCTGTCGAAACACAAAGAACTGGTTCGCGAGTAGGCACCGGAAAAGGGGGTAACACAGGATCTCACCTGGCCCACCAACACCTTGTCACTCTCCAAAAAGACACAACAGCCCCTACACTTTCTCCGCCGGCTGAAAAGAGCAAGCCTCCCTCCACCCATTCTCACCACATTCTACAGGGGCAGCATTGAGAGTGTGCTGACAGGTGCATCACTGTCTGGTGCGGGAACTGCAGTGCTGCTGACCGCAAGACCCTTGAACACCGCTGCAACGATCATCTGCGCCCCTCTCCCCTCCATCCTGGACATTTTCCTTACACGATGCTCCAGCAAAACCAACAGCAGCGTTAAGGACTCCACCCGTCCCTCCCACAGTCTCTTCCAGCTCCTACCATCAGGAAGACGGTATCAGAGACTGCTCAACAGCTTTTTCCCCAGGCCGTGAGGGCCCTGAACTCAAACTACCCCGCCACCCTCTGAAACCCCATGCAAACCCTCACCTCCTGAAACATACTAAGACACTTTACAAACTATGCACTGGACACTTTACACGCACTGCAGTGTGTATACAAAGACTCAGCAATATATGTATGTTTACATGCTCATGCACTACCAATCATCCTGCACTGTTCCCCAACCAGTTGCTTGACTAAAAATGTTTCTCTTTGCATATTTATGTCTGTATTTATGAAGCACCGTGGTCCTGCGAGGCACGACATTTCGTTCCACTGTATGTTCCCACGTGTAGCGGAATGACAATAAACCTCAACTTGACTTGACTTGAACTTGAAGCGCAGATCATAATGTTCGCTGTGATCGTAGCTGTCAAAGGTTTAGACAGAGCTGAATCACTGTCATTTAGGAATAAGATCACGTGGGTATTTGAATCACCATCATGTAATGATTAATCGTGCAGCTCTAATGTGACCCCAAAAATTATTAAAAGTAGTATGAATGTCACTGCATGATCACAAAATAAATTTCAGAGCATGTTTAGAGCCTAAATTTAAATGTATAATGAGTTTTGAAAGCTCTAAGTGAAGATGTGCAGACATGTGCTGGTCAGAATATTACAGATGAGTTTGCGATAGACATCAGCCTGTTTAATATCCTGTTGGCTCCTCTCGTAGCCTCCCTCAGATGACACACACACACACACACACCGTAGGAGCTTCCTGAGCCGCAGCAGCGCTTCAGAAGGACTTCATGTAGAAGGACAGCAGAGGGTTATGGCTCGTGAACCTCTGACGCTTTTACGTTCAATCCGTCTCTGAAACGTGTCCGTGATCAGATGCTAGAGAGCTTTTAAGGACAAATGTCCACAAGTAAAAACATGTCAATTTACACTGCCAAAAAAAAAAAAAGATTTTCTAAACATTTTAAAATCCATTTTAGATACATTTACTTGATTTTTGTTTGCTGAAAAATTTATAAAAATTAAGTAATTCTATTTATAAAACAAGATAAACATTATGATGTAATACTTCAATAATATCTTCTGCATTCTGCACTATATATTGCCTCAGTTTTGATGAAGTCACTTTGGATGGGAGCCTCTGCTAAATGCACACATGTGAATGTAGTGTGTCAGCATGCCATTGAGAACATGCAAAAACTTTGTCATTTTGCCTGCATGAAAACATCATATTCATGTATGCTCAGATATGTCTCAGATGAGACTCAGTGAGCTCATATAAGAGAACGGCTGTAGATCTCGGATGAGAAGAGATGCTGCTCTCCCTTTATCAGTTTTCGGATGGGAAAAGTGCAGGATTTATATGTGCACACACTCAGATAAGCAGCCGTTGGTTAAATACAGCGCGAGGTCGCGGGTTCAGACCGTAACACACACACACACCGGCGTCTCCCGGCTGGGGTCGTGGAGGATCCTAAAGAGGTCGTTTGCTTAAATTTGTTCTTGTTGCCCGTGAAAAACATGGAGATCATCTTTCTCTTTTTTCCCCTCCTCTCTCCTTTCGGCCATGAACTCTCTCTGCCCAGTCACCCGATCTGTAAAAACAAAACATAAGTGAATAATAACCATGAGCTCTTACTGAACGCTATATCATCGCGGGCTGGTAAACGCAATGACCTCAATTTTCAGAAATATTACCCTGTGGCTCTGGAACAGCTGTGCCCAGATCAGCTTAAAATATCCCAACACACTCTCACACGGAACTTCAGTCTAGAACTCTGAGTTTAATGTTAGAATGTTTTTTAAATAAATTCAAAACATCATTCTAGAATTCTGACATTCAATGTAGAAGGCATTTTATTTCATTTAAAAATGGAATTTTAGAGTTTAGAGGTTTTGGAATTGTATTAATGTATTGCATAACAAAAATATGAAGCTTCACAACTTCTCAAAATTGATAATTATCATAAATGTTTCTTGATCATCAAATCATCATATTAGAGTGATTTCTGAAGGATCATGTGACACTGAAGACTGGAGTAATGATGCTGAAATACAGCTTTGATCACAGGAATAAATGACACTTAACTAGATATTCACATAGAAAACAGCCGTTTTACATTGTTTTATTATTTGAGTGTTTGTCCTACCTCCTGAAAGGCTTGGTGTCGCTCAGGTGTGTGTGTGTGTGTGTGTGTGTTTGTAAGCCTACAGCGACTCGTTGTTTCAGTCACTGACCGCCACACCGCCACTAATGTCATGTTTTACAACAAATGACAGCGCATGCAGAGTTTTTCTGCTGTCTGTATTGTTTTTGAGACACACACTGTATCTCGCACACACACACTGTATCTCGCACACACACACTGTATCTCGCACACTGTATCTCGCACACACACCCTGTATCTCGCACACACCATGTATCTCACACACACACTGAACACACCCTGTATCTCGCACACACACTGTATCTCGCACACACCCTGTATCTCACACACACTGTATCTCAAAAACACACACTGTATCTCACACACACCCTGTATCTCGCACACACACTGTATCTCGCACACACACCCTGTATCTCGCACACACACACCCTGTATCTCGCACACACACCCTGTATCTCGCACACACCCTGTATCTCGCACACACACCCTGTATCTCGCACACACACCCTGTATCTCGCGCACACACACCCTGTATCTCGCACACACACCCTGTATCTCGCACACACCCTGTATCTCTCTCGCACAGCGACGCACACACACTGTATCTCGCACACACCCTGTATCTCTCTCGCACACACACTGTATTTCGCACACACACTGTATCTCGCACACACACTGTATCTCGCACACACACCCTGTATCTCGCACACACACCCTGTATCTCGCACACACACCCTGTATCTCGCACACACCTTGTATCTCGCACACACACTGTATCTCGCACACACACTGTATCTCGCACACACCCTGTATCTCGCACACACACTGTATCTCGCACACACCCTGTATCTCGCACACACACCCTGTATCTCGCACACACACCCTGTATCTCGCACACACACTGTATCTCGCACACACACCCTGTCTCTCGCACACACACTGTATCTCGCACACACCCTGTCTCTCGCACACACACTGTATCTCGCACACACACCCTGTCTCTCGCACACACACTGTATCTCGCACACACCCTGTCTCTCACACACACACTGTATCTCGCACACACCCTGTATCTCGCGCACACACACTGTAACTCGCACACACACTGTATCTTGCACACACACACTGTATCTCGCACACACACCCTGTATCTCTCTTGCACACACACTGTATTTCGCACACACACTGTCTCTCGCACACACACTGTATCTCGCACACACACCCTGTATCTCGCACACACACCCTGTATCTCGCACACACACCCTGTATCTCGCACACACCTTGTATCTCGCACACACACTGTATCTCGCACACACACTGTCTCTCGCACACACCCTGTATCTCGCACACACACTCTATCTCGCACACACCCGGTATCTTGCACACACACCCTGTATCTCGCATACACACCCTGTATCTCGCACACACACTGTATCTCGCACACACACCCTGTCTCTCGCACACACACTGTATCTCGCACACACACTGTATCTCGCACACACACTGTATCTCGCACACACACCCTGTCTCTCGCACACACACTGTATCTCGCACACACCCTGTCTCTCACACACACACTGTATCTCGCACACACCCTGTATCTCGCGCACACACACTGTAACTCGCACACACACTGTATCTTGCACACACACACTGTATCTCGCACACACACCCTGTATCTCTCTTGCACACACACTGTATTTCGCACACACACTGTATCTCGCACACACACCCTGTATCTCACACACACACTGTATCTTGCACACACCCTGTATCTCGCACACACCCTGTATCTCACACACACACTGTATCTCGCACACACACCCTGTATCTCGCACACACACCCTGTATCTCTCTCGCACACACACTGTATTTCGCGCACACACTGTATCTCGCACACACACTGTATCTCTCACACACACACTGTATCTCTCTCGCACACACCCTGTATCTCTCTCGCACACACACTGTATTTCGCGCACACACTGTATCTCGCACACACACACTGTATCTCGCACACACACACTGTATCTCTCTCGCACACACACCCTGTATCTCGCACACACACCCTGTATCTCGCACACACACCCTGTATCTCGCACACACACCCTGTATCTCGCACACACACCCTGTATCTCTCTCGCACACACACCCTGTATCTCGCACACACACCCTGTATCTCTCTCGCACACACACACTGTATCTCGGACACACACCCTGTATCTCGCACACACACACTGTATCTCTCTCGCACACACACCCTGTATCTCGCACACACACACTGTATCTCGCACACACACCCTGTATCCCGCACACACCCTGTATCTCGCACACACCCTGTATCTCGCACACACCCTGTATCTTGCACACACACCCTGTATCTCGCACACACACCCTGTATCTCGCACACACACACTGTATCTCGCACACACACTGTATCTCGCACACACACCCTGTATCTCGCACACGCACACTGTATCTCGCACACACCCTGTATCTCGCACACACACACTGTATCTCGCACACACACACTGTATCTCGCACACACACTGTATCTCGCACACACACTGTATCTCGCACACACCCTGTATCTCGCACACACACACTGTATCTCGCACACACACTGTATCTCGCACACACATACTGTATCTCGCACACACACCCTGTATCTCGCACACACCCTGTATCTCGCACACACACTGTATCTCGCACACACACCCTGTATCTCGCACACACACACCCTGTATCTCGCACACACACCCTGTATCTCACGCACACACACTGTATCTCGCACACACCCTGTATCTCACGCACACACACTGTATCTCGCACACACCCTGTATCTCACGCACACACACTGTATCTCGCACACACCCTGTATCTCACACACACACTGTATCTCGCACACACACACTGTATCTCGCACACACACCCTGTCTCTCGCACACACTGTATCTCCCACACACCCTGTATCTCACGCACACACACTGTATCTCGCACACACCCTGTATCTCACACACACACTGTATCTCACACACACACTGTATCTCGCACACACACCCTGTATCTCGCACACACACACTGTATCTCGCACACACCCTGTATCTCGCACACACCCTGTATCTCGCACACATTTATGACTCGTGTCATCTATTGGTTATGGTGAACTGTAATGGCCAGATATATGTGTGCAGTTCATGTGAAACTGGAGTGTTTGTGTTCACGAACCACACATTCAACCTCTCATATGGTAATTTAAATGGTTTACATAGGTTTGTGTGTGTGTGTGTGCGTGTTTGTGCGTGTGTGTGTGTGTGTGTGTGTGTGTGTGTGTGTGTGTGTGTGTGTGTGTGTGTGTGTGAGAGAGAAAGTGAATGATTGTGTGTGTGTGCGTGTGCGTGCGTATGTGTGTGTGTGTGAGAGAGAAAGTGAATGATTGTGTGTGTGTGTGTGTGTGTGTCTCATGGGAGAACTCCAATCAGAGTCTTTTGAGGTAAACATTCGGGTGAAGCAAGCCTGTGTCTTGGCTCCGGGGCTCTTTAACATCCTCCTCTCTGCCATCACCTGCCTCTTCCACCGTGTCATGGGACATGAAGACGGTGTCCATGAGGAATTTCAACATCCGTTGGCTCCAGGCCCGCACAAAGACAAAGACCCGCCAAATCTGTGAGCTTCAGTACGCTGATGACTGTGCCATCTTAGCTCATAGCCCGGACTCTATGCAGCACGCCCTTAACACAATAACCAGTCTGTACCAATCCTTTGGCCTACAGGTCTGCGTTCAAAAAACCAAGGTCATGTCCCATCTCACTACCCACGCCCCCACCCCCCAGTTTTCACTTAAAACAGTGGACCACTTTACCTACCTCGGCTCTGCTGTGTCCTCATGCTGCTCCCTTGACACAGAAATACACACCCGGATAAATAAAGCCTCATCTTTTGGGCGCCTACGCAGCAGGGTTTTTGAAAACCGTAACCTGAGGGTCAGCACCAAAGTCGCTGTTTACAACGCAGTATGTGTCTCCACTCTGCTCTATGGGGCATGGACCCCATACCGCCAGCACATTATCAACCTAGAGGCCTTCCATATCCGCTGCATACAGAAGATCCTCAATTTGTCCTGGGAAGATAGAATCCCCCATACAGTCATCCTTAGCAACACTGACTCAATCTGTATGGAAGCAGCTGTGGCCAAAAAACATCTGCGCTGGATAGGGCACACCATACGCATGCCTGCCCCGCCAAGTTCTCTACAGCCAACTAATGCGCGCAAAGTGGTCCACTGGAGGGCAAAAGCGGCGCTTTAAGGACTACACCAGGGACATCCTAAAGCGAGCGCACATCCCCTTTACGCAGCTTGAATCTCTGGCACTCAACAGATCAGCCTGGCAGGTCACCTGTGCCACTACCGTCTCTCAAATACACCAAACCAACCAAGACCGACGATCCGAGAGGCACATCAAGAGACACCAATGGGCGGCTCCTGAGGGAGGAGAACATCTTGCTGTCAACACTTCTGCTTCTCTTTCTCTTTCCTTGCCTCGTTTTTCTCTCCACTGCTCTTCGTGGCCAAGAGCCGTCCTCCCTTTCCCTGTTTCCTCTGGCTTTCCTCGTGTCTCACACACTCTGAAAACACATCAGTCTTCCAGTAACAAGCACTACACACACACACACTATTCTCAGGTGTCTTGCATTCCATGTCCTCCTGTCCTTGAAACACACTGTTGGTTTCTCCTCAGGGAACACATCGGGCCGGTCTTTTTCCGAACAAAAGCTCCGATCGCAAGAAAAAGCAATAATTAGGAGGAGGGGGCGTTTTTTTATGTCTTTGCCCCCACTTTGCAAGGAGTGGCTAGTTTACAGACACAAAAGCTGAAAGAGTAACTTCTTAGAGAGGGTTCTAGTTTTATAATCCTACTCGTCTGAATGGAGAGACACTGGACCCTCGTATGCTATTATTAACTCTTCAATCAATCAGAAGACAATTTAAAGGGATAGTTCACCCAAAAAAGTTTATTTATATATACACAAATATATTAAACATAATATTTTATGTTAGCTGTGATTTATTCTCAATTAATCGATATATGTCTATATATTTTTTTATATATATTTATATTTTTTATATTATATAAGAATTTATATATATATATATATATATATATATATATATATATATATATATATATATTATAACAATTATATTTTATTTTTTTTCTCACATTTTTATAAACAGATTCAGATTCAGAAATTTGTTTTCACAGTCTGTACACAAAGTGCCATCAACATGAATTCTACACACAAACCACACATAGTGCACATATATAGACAATATACACACATAACATAGGAGTGACATCATTAACTTGTCTGTGAGTTTAGTGCTCTTATAGCACAGGGTACACAACTTTTTCCAAAGCGTGCCGTTTTGAAGAGCAGCTGTCTGTATCTACGGCCAGATGGGAGAAGGCTGAAGCTTGAGTTGAGAGGATGGCTGGGATTTTGTACTATGGTGGTCAATTATAATTATTTAGAAACGTTTTAAATTGTTTTAATTTAATATCATTTAATAAATTCTATTTATTAAATACATTAACTTATTACTTTTTATTATGAGTTTTGGTTTTATATAGGTTATAAAAACATTTATTATCAATAACTTATTACTCCATTAAAGATTAATAAATAATATTATTTGAATAATAATAAAATCATAAAATTATAGTATAAAATGTTTTTTTTTTTCTGAAGCCGTATAATAACTTTGTGTGAAGGACAGACCAAATTATATTAGTTTTTTCAATAATTATATTATATTGGACTTTTTCCTCACACAAATCTATCACATGATTTCAGAAGACTTACTCATAAATCACACAGGAATATTTTTATTACACTTTTGTGGTGCTTTTTTGACCATAAACGTCCCTGCTCACCGTATGTTTGTAAACATCTCCTTTAGTGTTTCTCAAAAGAAACCGGTTTGGAATTACATGACGTGAGTAAAAGAGCCTTTAATCTTCATTTTAATTCATTTATGTATCAGAAGGGGTCAATGGCAGACGCTCTGCCTCTTTGTACAGGAGTAACTTTATCCAAACCTTTTCTCACCTTTTTCCTTTTTCTTCATGTGTGTGAACTGGGCCAACGTTTCATTCTTTATAATTGACTGTCATATGAGCTTGAGGTGACATACCCGGTTTATCATCATTGTTTATGTTGACTATCAGCCGGATAGATTGCATGTTATTGCATAATTTGGCTTCTGTTGCTGTGTGTGTAATGTGGTAATTGCTGTCGGGTATAAACCCCAACGGCTGTCATACACACCCTGTATTTTAGGCTCTTTGAAAAGCTTTGTTGCTGATTGCGTGATTATTTATGCCTCAGAGGGGTTACGGCCACTTCCTCTTCCTGTGAGATAAAAAAAAGACACTTTACTCGAAATCACCAGATCTAATTCATTAATGATCCATCTGTCCTCTGGAACATCTTTTCTGCTTTTATCTCGGTTTTGGAGACTCGATTCAAACCAGTTAAGCGAATAAAGCTTGTGAATGTATGCATGTTCCTGTGGAGTCACTAACTGAAACTATATATTCAGTGCTGCTTCCTATTTTTGTTGAAATCATGATACATGTTATTCAGAATGATATGAAAAATAATTTAAAAGAACAGCATTTATTTGAAATAGAAATACTTTTTAATTATTGAAAGTGCCTTAACTGTAAATTGAATGCATCCTTGCTGAATAAAAGTATTCATTTCTTATTGTGTGTGTGTGTGTGTGTGTGTGTGTGTGTGTGTGTGTGTGTGTGTGTGTGTGTGTGTGTGTTAGAGCTGCAATAATAATCATTAAAGGATTTTGATCTCGATTCAAAAACTCATGCGATCTTATTCCTAAATGACAACGATTCGCCTGTCTGTTAAAAGGATTTTTCACCCAAAAATTAAAATTTTGTCATAATTTTCTCACCTTTTAAAAGTAACTTGGCGCTTCAAAATAATAGTAACGTTACGCCAATAACGTTATGTTATTGAATCATTCACTCAAGAGATTCGTTCAAAAACACTGATTCATCCAGCAATGAATCGAGTCATTGAATCATTCACTCAAACTGTTTTTTTAAATAATATATTCAAATTAAATGCATTTTTTTAATAGACTGCAGCAATTAACATTTTGTCAAAATCTTTAGTAAATTGTTAATATATATATATATATATATATATATATATATATATATATATATATATATATATATATATATATTGAATCTGTTCATTTTGATGGTTCATGAGTCATCATTTATTATTGTTCCCATATGTTTCTGTTTCAGGTATTTTGTATCAAAATGTAAATTAATGTCAATTTTATTTGATTAATATTCAACTTGCACTTCCATTTCAATTGAGGAATATTGTAGTCGTTCCTATAATAGTGCTGTCGGTCATTGACTTGGTATTTGGAGTTAAAATCTGATGTTTATCATTATAAACGCTTCAGTTGTGTAAACGTAGCTGTATTATCTGATGGTCGTTTAAATTGTCACTATAAGAACGTAGCATTAGCAGTTTTGTAGCTTGTGCAGTGTAGCTAAATACATTCAAAAGAGTAGCTTGACTAGTTTTACCACTTTAAATAATAAGTAGCTTCCTGCGTTTTTGTGAATTATAGGATTGACACAGTTTTTTCTGTCTGTATCAACACAACCGAGTACGTCTCCATCAGTTTTCAGTCCTACGCGCAGAAATGAGCAGAAAGGAGAGAAAGAGAGATACACTCGGGGTTACTGCAGGAAAGGAGGGAAAAAAAGAAAACTCTGGCACACACCATCGTTTGGGTTCTGGCACACAGTCTCAGTCAGCAGTTTCTCGTCACGAAACGCAGCCAAGCGGCTCTGCACGCGTCCAGCTCACAGCTAATGGCGCTACTGGAGCCACGATTCTTCAGCTTTATCATCTGTAGCGTGCATAGCGTATAGCGTCTTGTTTTACTGTTCTCATTGAGAGCAAAATACTTCTACCCTTGAGGGCACCATGCAATCGAAATGAATGCTGCTTTTTTTTAAAATGGAATATTGCAGTTTTTATTATAAATGATTTGTATGTGCACATCATTATTCTTTGTTTTAAATCCATGTGACTCATAATCTTGAATCAGAATAACTCTCCCTCCCTCTTGCAGCTCTTCTCTTTTCTGATGACGAGGGCGGGGCTATAACCTGTCACTCACATGAGATCCACCAATAGCAAACCACAACCATCCAATCAATTCCCCACAGACAAAATCAAGCCCCGCCCACATTTGTTCTTGTTTGAGAAGCAGCTTCACTCGAATATACGCAACAGGCGTGTTTCGGCTCTGCAGCGAGGCGTGTGTGTGTGTGTGTGCGACTGTGTGAGTGTGTGTGTGTGTGTGTGTGCGACTGTGTGAGTGTGTGTGTGTGTGTGTGAGTGTGTGTGTGTGTGTGCGACTGTGTGTGTGTGTGTGTGTGTGTGAGTGTGTGTGAGTGTGACTGTGTGTGTGTGTGTGTGTGTGTGACTGCGTGTGTGTGTGTGATTGCGTGTGTGTGTGTGTGTGTGTGTGTGTGTGTGTGTGTGTGTGTGGTGTGTGTTTTCCTGCATGTGTCCGTGGGCTGCTGTAATGCGAGGAGGCAGTTTCCTGATTAATCAGCATGTGTTTCATGTTTTTAGGGCATGTGTTTTCTTTCCCAATCATGTTGGGATATTCACAGTTCACACACAGGCTTTCACACACACACACACACACACACACACACACACACACACACACACACACACACACACACACACACACACACACACACACACACACACACACACAGACATGCATGCATCGCCCTGCTCTGGATGTTTTCGTATTGTTCGCATGCATTTCCTGCGAGAGGACAGGACAGACGCTTTGATCTGTGTGTTGTATGGTGTGTGTCAGCGCTGGGACTGCTGGGAGCTTTTGTCCTGTAATGAAGACGAGGTGTGCGTTTGTGCGGGACAGGGACGCAGCGGCGGACGCCACAGAAGGAAGTGATTTGTGTTGTGTAGATCAGTGACAGCGAGAGAGCTTTATCACGACAGACTCAAGCTGAGAGGAATCAACACGTCGTCCTCTTTTGTTGGACACTCGGGGAACGGCTTTAGTGACAGAGAGTGTGTGTGATATATACAGATAGATATAATATAGCTAAATATGTATATATTGCGTATATATATATATATATATATATATATATATATATATATATATATATGATATTTTAAAGTTTTATATTATTTATATAAATGTGTCATGATATTTTCAAATATGGCATTTGAAATCCATATTGTATATATATGTGTGTGTGTGTGTATGTGTGTGTATATATACACATATATATATACACATATATATATACACACTAGGGATGCACCGATATAACATTTTGGTCGATATCAATAATTCTTTATATTTGGAAAACCAATATATTGGCCGATAAATCTAAATGTTGATATAATTTTTGAGAGCCTGATTACAAAGTAATCCCTAATACATACATTCTCATATACTTAAAAAAAAAAAAAAAAAAAAAAAAAATATATATATATATATATATATATATATATATATATATATATATATGTGTGTGTGTGTGTGTGTGTGTATAAATAACTTCCTTCTAATACAATCAAACAAAAACATGCGTTACAAATACGTCATGACATGTCAAATACGTCAATCAAAACCCATATATAAATGTGTTTTGAATGACGTATCATGACGTATTTGTGACGCATGTTTTTGTGTGGTTGTTATCAGGAGGAAGTGACACCCTCTTCAACATTTATCCTCTCAAAAGCACCATGATTGTTTGTACTGTAGTCCATTCTCTTCTCCTACTGTCTGAAGTGTGTGTTGTGGAATGTTGTAAAGCGATGTAAGTGGCCAACACACACTGATCACCCCACTTAACACACACACACACTCAACACTCAGCATCATTCAACACACACAGTGATAGTTCCTCCAAAAATAAATTCACTCCACCCTCATGTCATTCCAAACCCGTACGACTTTCTTTCTTCTGTTAAAAATGCAAAATGAGATGTTTAGCAGAATGTTACGAAGAACAAAAGTCACAGGGGTCTGGAATGATATGAGGCCGAGTGAACGACATCTATTTACTGATGCACTGTTTCTTTAAGACTCTCTCATTAGACTGTCTTGTGGATTGAGTCTGATGTCAAAGTTCACTGATAACAGTCCAGACGAGCTCTTCATCTTCAGTCTTTCAGACTCCAGAGCTGCTTTTGAGATGCTTTTCAACTTTTTTATCTAGTCTTGAGTTGCAGAAATAAGCCGTTTTTTCCACTAGGCCCTGTTTACAGTGGACGCAGCCTGACCTGACTGCTGTGTGTGTGTGTGTGTGTGTGTGTGTGTGTTTCTGGGTAGAAACTTTGGCAAGGCAGCGTTATGCTGGAAATAACAGGGTGTTTCAGCTAAAAAACCTAGTGCCCTCCCTTAGAGAGTATTTGTGTGTGTGTTGTCACCAGGTTTACTGCCACATACGCACACACACACATTTACGGCGGGCCTGCTCAGTGTTTTGTGACGCTGTGTGTGTGTTTGTTTATTTTGTTCTCTGCAGACTTTCCCACGCACACAGATCCGCCATCAAGGTCATCAGACGGATGCAGTACTTCGTGGCTCGACGGAAATTTCAGGTACTTTTATTTTGTATTGTATGTCAGATTGTGACGTTTCCTCTCCCCAGAGATAGTTATTTTGTCAAACTGAATTTTAAAGAAATATTCAAAGGAATATGAATGAAAGAAATATGCGCAAATTTTTGTTAAATTAAAGAGAAATCAACTTTTCATAAGAAACACACTTAAAAATATTTTAATTAATTTAAATGACACAAAAACTAAATTGAAACAATGAATATGCATGAAAAATTAATAAAAATGCAATTCAATTATAGAAAATTACTAGTTTAATAATAAAAATATTTAAATTAATTTAAATGACACAGAAGCTAAATTGAAACTATAAATACACTCTATAATAGGAATAACAATTCAATTAAAATTGAGAAAATGACTAGTTTTCATAATAAAAATATTTTAATTAATTTAAGTGACACAAAAACTGAATTAAAAATGTACTAAAATATGAATAAAAAAAAATAAATTATAGAGATTATATGACTTTAGTTTTCATAATAAAAAATCCTCAAATATTTTAATTAATGACACGAAAGCTGAAACTATAAATATATACACTAAAATAGGAGAAAATGAATTTAGTTTTAATTTCTATTTTTCATTCATTAATGAATTTCTGTTTGAATAGAGTTAAGACCAAATGTATTCAAAAATAGTTTTGCGAACAATTTACACAGAATTTTTTTTTGTTTTGGACGAAGCACAATGTTTGATGTTCTAAGTCAGTGGTTCCCAACCTTTATAGGGTACTGTACCCCCAAAACATTTGATCCTGCCTGAAGTACCCCCACAAGCACATGTGATCGTGGGATTTTTAGATTTTGGTGGTATTTTTAGGTGATACCTGAATTTACCTGTAAATAATGATATTTTTACTCCCTATAATAACTCTTATAATATAATACTTGTCTTTGTTCAATATTTGTATGACTTTTTCACATCTTCACATGTCCAGACCAATTATACAAAAATAAAGATCACATTTTATATAATAATAATAATAATAATAATAATAATACATTTATTTGATATAGTTTTTATATAAAATAAAAAAAATAATTTAACAAGTAATGCTTCAGACGTGTTGCTGTTGTTGAGTTAAACTGAGCTATAGTAATAAAGTGTGGAAGTTGAAGGCCAGGGGCCTGAGAAACGAGTGTCCCGTGATGACACTGCCGTCTGTGTCCCGCAGCAAGCGAGGAAACCGTACGACGTGCGGGACGTGATCGAGCAGTATTCACAGGGACACCTGAACATGATGGTTCGTATCAAAGAGCTGCAGAGAAGGTGAGACACATGGCCTCACGCTGTCCCTAAACAAGCCCTGTGTGGTTCACACTTTCCTGATGTTTTTCCTCTCGCAGGTTGGATCACACGTTGGGAAAACCGGGAATGTTCCTTCCAGGTAAAGGAAAACTGACTACAGTCCCACATCAAATACAGATTCAAAATGCATGAATAAATTATATCGAAGGGCTCACATGATCTATTATACTTGCTTGTTTTTGTTTTTTTTATAAAAGTTTAATATAGCCTACCATGTAAACCCAGACAATTTATTGAAGCCAAACTGCAAAAAAAAATGGAAATACAGAAACCATCGTGATTATGACATCACACCCGTCTTATTAACATCCAATCATATATTTGCATATAATATAATTTAATATACAGCAACTTTATCCACTTTGAAGATTATTTGCGCAGATGTTAGCCAATCAGAGGTCATTTACATATTTAATGATCTCTGATTGGTTAATAAAAATGGCAATACATGCAAATTAAGAAAGCTTAATGATTATGACATCACTTCCATCTCATTAACCTGCAACCTTCCATATTTGCATATAATGAAAAACTCAATAAACAGCAGCTTTATTCACTTTGAAGATAATTTACACAGTTAATTATGCAGGTATGCAGATGTTAACCAATCAGAGGTCATTTGCATATTGCAGTCTTAAAGACGCAGTAGCAAAAAAAGCCTGTTTGATTGAAAGAGTTAGAGAAAGGATGGAAAATAGCTGGAAGAACTCAATTATGACAGGAGAAGACTGCAATGAAGTGTAGAATATGATCCTTTTAAATTGATATGCAAGTTATATGTTCAAGTTTTGTCTCATGTAACATGTATTGATGTGGTTTTCATCCACTCACCAGTGAAGAAACCTTTTATATCAAGGTGTTTTTTCAATAAAACACTTAACATGAGCTACTGACAAACTGTTTTTCTTGTATGTTTAGAAACGAAAAATTTCTGACTGTTGTATTATTTCCTCGTCTTGTGTTTCCAGAGAAAGGTGTGGATAAGGAATATTATACGATGGGAGCCCGGCTGATCCGACTGGAAGATAAGGTACAATCCCTTCGGAAGATTTCTGTTGGCTTCTAGTGACCCTTTAGACTGAGTTCGTCACCAACACGCTGCATTATATTTATATATTATATATCCACTTATTTTATTGAGCAAGCAGTCGCAGAGAGTGCTGATATTTCACATATCATAAACGATAAGCCTCGATTAACTCTGACTCTCGTTCTCTGTGACTCGCTGACGGTATCATGTGGTTGTGATCTCGTCCACCTCACACACACAGCTGTTGTTCTCGTAGAGGAAGCCAGTCTGTGATTGTGAGATTTGAGGATTTTCAGAAATAATGTGACGGAGAATCTGTGAAATGAATCTCAACAGACATTCTGCAGCGCGAGTGTGTTTTCCAGCGTATCTGATGATGGTGTTACAGCAGATAATGTACAGTCGTCTAAAAAACCCTGTGTGTGTGTGTGTGTGTGTGTGTGTTTGTGTTTGTGAGTGTGTATCTGTCTCTGGGAGTGTGTGTGTGTGTGTGTGTGTATCTGTCTCTGTGAGTATGTCTGTGTCAGTGTTGTGTGTGTGTGTGTGTGTGTGTGTGTGTGTGTGTGTGTGTGTGTGTGTGTGTGTGTGTCTGTCTCTGTGTGTTTGTCTGTGTCTGTGTTGTGTGTGTGTGTGTGTGTGTGTGTGTGTATCTGTCTCTGTGAGTATGTCTGTGTCAGTGTTGTGTGTGTGTGTGTCTGTGGGTGTGTGTATGTGTCTCTGTGAGTATGTCTGTGTCTCTGTGAGTATGTCTGTGTCAGTGTTGTGTGTGTGTGTGTGTGTGTGTGTGTGTGTGTGTGTGTGTGTGTGTCTGTGTGTCTGTGGGTGTGTGTATGTGTCTCTGTGAGTATGTCAGTGTTGTGTGTGTGTGTGTGTGTGTGTGTGTGTATCTGTCTCTGGAACTGTGTGTGTGTGTGTGTGTGTGTGTGTGTGTGTGTGTGTGTGTGTGTGTGTGTGTGTGTGTGTGTGTGTGTGTGTGTGTGTGTGTGGTGTGTGTGTGTGTGTGTGTGTGTGTGTGTTGCCGAGACACATACAGTATTTAGATTGAATCATGGCGCCGTTTCTAGGTGTGTCTGCACTTCCCGTCTGGCTCTTCATTCGAGCACCTGTGATGATGAATCTCAATCACCTCTTAAAGTTTCATACATTCCATATGCATAACACATGACAGGCCTCACGGGTATATTCAACAAGATCTCTGATCATTTCAGTCTGATCCGAACAGTTTGAGTGGCACTTTTCAGCTGGTATTGAAGAATGAAGAGACTGGACAAGACAGCATGTGTATTTCACATGTAAATAGGCATTTATATAGACTTCTTCAAGGCACAGCAGCAAAAACTGGCCGTCATGATGAAATGAAGAAATATGATGTTTTTTTTGCTGTGGTTCAGTTTAGTGAAGCTGTAAAGATGTGTGAATGCAGACTCATGGCTGAAAGTGTGCAGACTCGAGCGCCGCTGTGATGTTGTGTGTGTGTGTGTGTGTGTGTGTGTGTGTGTGTGTGTGTGTGTGTGTGTGTGTGTGTGTGTGTGTGTGTCGAGCGCCGCTGTGATGTTTTGTGTGTGTGTGTGTGTGTGTGTGTGTGTGTGTGTGTATGTCGAGCGCCGCTGTGATGTTTTGTGTGTGTGTGTGTCTGTGTGTGTGTGTGTGTGTGTGTGTCGAGCGCCACTGTGATGTTTAGACTGTAGAAGAAGCACAACTAGAGCGAGCGAGAGGAAAACTTGTCGTGACAAGGTGATGTTGCTTCATTCGGTCGATTCATGCCTGAGGGCAACAGTTGGGCAAACTGAATGACTCTCACACACACACACACACACACACACACACACACACACACACTCATGCACATAAATGCAAATATCCGATCATACTTGCTGAGTCATTTGGCTGGAGCAATAAACACAAGATATTACAGCACACATAGTATCGCATGTCTCTGAAGGATCTGAACACGGTCTCACACTGCTTTAGATTCCAGTCGGAGATCTTCATGCCAGCTACTAAATCATTTGTCTATTTTTTTCTCTCCCCAAGAATTGTTGATGCTTAAACATGAATGACTTCTGAAAAACCTCTGAGTGAGATATATTCACCAATTCAAAAAAATCTCCAAATATAATGTCTATATTCAATATTTCAATACTATTACTATTATATATATATTAGTAGTAGTATTATTTAATATATATATATATATATATATATATTCACGTATTTATTTAAAAAAAAAATATATATACATCAATATATATATATATATATATATATATATATAATCATAATTATATATATACAATTATATTAAATATATATATGTAGGCCTATGTATGTGTGTAAATATAATTATTGTTTTTATATATGTATATATTGTTTTTATAATATAAGATACCTAGAGATTGGCATGGGGAACTTTCCATAAGATCATCTCTCAATGCAAATCAAACCAGCTATTAGCCTAACTGAAATAAAATCTCTAGGTGTGGTGAAGGGTGTGTGATGATGTGGGGATATTTTAATAACTTTATCAGGATGCATAGTCTCCTGGATCCATGAAATAACTGGCCTTTAAAAATACAAATCTGCCTGGCTCTATGGGGATTTAACACAGGGGTGTCCTGACTTATGCACCCTGTATTTTATGGAAGAACATTTATTTATTTATGATACATTATTCATTCACAAAGAAAATTGGTGTCCTTAAAGGTTGGATTTTTCCTAATTTTTTAACCCATTAAAACCAGATCACACATCTGTGTGTGTTTACTTTTAAGACCGGATCGCGCATCTGTGCGTAGTCACCATTAAGCCCGGCAAACGCGTCTGCATCATTTTGAGCGGTGTCGTCTTTTTCAAGGCACATGGCCAATTATATGCACTGTGATTGGCTGAAATATTCTTGGGGTGAGTGACAAAAATGCTTAGGGATTTTTTCCCTATTTTTTGTGATTGGTCGAAATAAGCCTACACATACAGTAAGTTTTATTTTACTGTCTTTACTGTTTTGGTCAACATTTTTAAACAGATTTTAGTAGGCTTAGACAAATTTTGACAAATATTACTGGAAACCCTTAGGTTTTGGGAGGGGGTTTACAGAAAAGGCCTTTTTTAGCAGGCGTTTTAGGCCTAAATGGGTTAAACTAAGGCATTAAGATCAATTCCCAAACGATTATTTTTTTATTCCTCTTTTTAGTCAACTTTAGCATGGGTGTGTTCACTTATGCTATATGTATATATATTATTTGAATATATCACGTCTGATCAAATGTTCCTCATGTCTTGATCATCTCTCCATCAGTGATGAATATTAACATGCTTGAACAGTTATAAGTCACACTCTTCTCTCGGTCAGTCTTTCTTTAGCTGTTGTGATTAGCGCTGAATCCCCGCGGCGCATGTTTCGAGGTATCTCGCTTGACCGGCGGCTCGTGAGTAATTTGTGGTTAATGTGTCGGGGTTTTGCACTGGCCGACAGTGATTCTTCTCCTTCACAAAGACACACATCTCAACAAACGGCCCATCTCCTCCTTCCCTCAGGAAGATGAATGAGTGGCATGTTATCTCTCTGTCCCACTGAAACATGTTCGGAGAATAACAAGAGTTTGACGTCTACGGGAACTGGCTTTTCAAAAAGCTTAAGAAAGCATGTACGACCTTGACTGAATATTGAAGGTCAGAACATGCGCTATAACATAACATAACATCTTATTTTCTTGATAATACTTTATTTATTTTCTCCATTTTTCTCAGGAGAAACATCTGAGGAGTACCTCATTTAGTGATCTCTGATTGGCTAATAAAAAAATTCAATATACAGTAGCTAAATCCACTTTGAAGATAATTTGCGTAATGTTAGCCAATCAGGGGTCGTTTACATGTTTAATGATCTCTGATTGGCTAATAGAAATGGCAATACATGTAAATACAGAAACCATTATGACATCACTTTCATCTCATTAACAAGAAACCTTCCATATTTACATATAATAAAAAAATTCAATATACAGCAGCTAAATCCACTTTGAAGATGATTTGCGTAATGTTAGCCAATCAGAGGCCGTTTAAATACATCAAGTACATTAAATACACCTGAGAAGTGAAGACCTCAGCAAGATGTTCTGCATGCTTAGGCAGTTTGTGTGGTTTTTCTGGTAAATCAAAACGTGTTAAACCAGTTTCTGATTTCCTGTAAAGCCTTTCCTGCGTTCTGAAGCACGACTTTTCCTGAAGTTGTTTGTGAAACGTGAATCTGAAACGCATTAGCGAGTGCTGGTGTGAAGGGCAGAAGCACAGAGCTGTGTTTAGGCTACAGTCGGAGCCCGACCGACCCAGACGGCGCAAACACACGTCTACCTCACACACACGTATACATTTGTTGGCTCTCACACACATAAACATACACACACACACAATGCAAATGGCTTCTGCTGGAGTCTCGGATGAACTGAAGCAAATGTTTTTTCTGTTTCTGTATTCAGTTTAAGAGCTGTGAAGAACTCCCTGCGAGAGAACGGTTGTTAAATAAACGATGTGAGAACTAATATTTGTTTACTTTTATTTCATTTATGGAATTCTGTTTTGTGGCACTGAAGTTGAAGGAGTATTTGGCTGTTTTATTGTTCCTGTACATCCTGAAATGTGGCACTTCACTGTACTGTAGTCTGAAGCACAGCTCTTGACCTTTACTTTACTTTACTTTACTTTACTAGTCATTCTGGATAAGGATTTAAAAAAATAACATTTTGTAAATATTACCCTCCAAAAGAGGTTTATGTATTAGAGCTGAGTAAGGAAAAAACTATCTTCATGGCTTTTCCATATCTATCTATCTATCTAACTATCTATCTATCTATCTATCTATCTATCTATCTATCTATCTATCTATCTATCTATCTATCTATCTATCTATCTATCTATCTATCTATCTATCTATCTATCTATCTATCTATCTCTCTATATATCTATCTATCTATCTATCTATCTATATCTATCTATCTATATCTATCTCTCTCTCTCTATATATATATATTTATCTATCAGTCTGTCTGTCTGTCTCTATCTATCTATCTATATATCTATCTATCTATCTCTCTATATCTATCTATATCTATCTCTATATCTATCTATCTCTCTATATCTATCTCTATATCTATCTATCTCTCTATATCTCTCTATCTATTTATCAGTCTGTCTGTCTGTCTGTCTCTCTATATCTATCTCTCTATATCTGTCTGTCTGTCTGTCTGTCTGTCTGTATATCTATCTCTCTCTCTATCTGTCTGCCTGTCTGTCTGTGTATCTATCTCTCTCTCTATCTGTCTGCCTGTCTGTCTGTATATCTATCTCTCTCTCTCTATCTGTCTGCCTGTCTGTCTGTATATATATCTCTCTCTATATCTATCTGTCTGCCTGTCTGTCTGTATATCTATCTCTCTCTCTATCTGTCTGCCTGTCTGTCTGTATATCTATCTCTCTCTCTATCTGTCTGCCTGTCTGTCTGTATATCTATCTCTCTCTCTATCTGTCTGCCTGTCTGTCTGTATATATATCTCTCTCTATATCTATCTGTCTGCCTGTCTGTCTGTATATCTATCTCTCTCTCTATCTGTCTGCCTGTCTGTCTGTATATCTATCTCTCTCTCTATCTGTCTGCCTGTCTGTCTGTATATCTATCTCTCTCTCTATCTGTCTGCCTGTCTGTCTGTATATCTATCTCTCTCTCTATCTGTCTGCCTGTCTGTCTGTATATCTCTCTCTCTATCTGTCTGTCTGTCTGTCTACATATATCTCTCTCTCTCTATCTGTCTGCCTGTCTGTCTGTATATCTCTCTCTATCTGTCTGTCTGTATATCTATCTCTCTCTCTATCTGTCTGCCTGTCTGTCTGTATATCTATCTCTCTCTCTATCTGTCTGCCTGTCTGTCTGTGTATCTATCTCTCTCTCTATCTGTCTGCCTGTCTGTCTGTCTGTCTATCTATCTATCTATCTATCTATCTATCTACCTATCTATCTATCTATCATCTATCTATCTATCTATCTATCTATCTATCTATCTATCTCTCTATATCTATCTATCTATCTATCATCTATCTCTCTATATCTATCTCTCTATATATATCTCTCTATATCTATCTCTATATATATATATATATATTTATCTATCAGTCTGTCTGTCTGTCTCTATCTATCTATCTATCTATCTATATCTATCTCTCTATATCTATCTCTCTCTATATATATATATATTTATCTATCGGTCTGTCTGTCTCTATCTATCTATCTATCTATCTCTCTATCTCTCTATATCTATCTATCTATATCTATCTCTCTATATCTATCTCTATATATATATATATATATTTATCTATCAGTCTGTCTGTCTGTCTCTATCTATCTATCTATCTATATCTATCTCTCTATATCTATCTCTCTCTATATATATATATTTATCTATCAGTCTGTCTGTCTGTCTCTATCTATCTATCTATATATCTATCTATCTATCTCTATATCTATCTATCTATATCTATCTCTATATCTATCTATCTCTCTATATTTATCTCTATATCTATCTATCTCTCTATATCTCTCTATCTATTTATCAGTCTGTCTGTCTGTCTGTCTCTCTATATCTATCTCTCTATATCTGTCTGTCTGTATATCTATCTCTCTCTATCTGTCTGCCTGTCTGTCTGTATATCTCTCTCTCTCTCTCTATCTGTCTGCCTGTCTGTCTGTATATCTATCTCTCTCTCTATCTGTCTGCCTGTCTGTCTGTATATCTATCTCTCTATATCTATCTGTCTGTCTGTCTGTCTGTATATCTCTCTCTCTATCTGTCTGTCTGCCTGTCTGTCTGTATATCTATCTCTCTCTCTATCTGTCTGCCTGTCTGTCTGTATATCTCTCTCTCTATCTGTCTGTCTGTCTGTCTGTATATCTCTCTCTATCTGTCTGCCTGTCTGTCTGTATATCTATCTCTCTCTATCTGTCTGCCTGTCTGTCTGTATATCTATCTCTCTCTCTATCTGTCTGCCTGTCTGTCTGTATATCTATCTCTCTCTCTATCTGTCTGTCTGCCTGTCTGTCTGTATATCTCTCTCTCTATCTGTCTGTCTGTCTGTCTGTATATCTCTCTCTATCTGTCTGCCTGTCTGTCTGTATATCTATCTCTCTCTATCTGTCTGCCTGTCTGTCTGTATATCTATCTCTCTCTCTATCTGTCTGCCTGTCTGTCTGTATATCTCTCTCTCTATCTGTCTGTCTGTCTGTCTGTATATCTCTCTCTCTCTATCTGTCTGCCTGTCTGTCTGTATATCTATCTCTCTCTATCTGTCTGCCTGTCTGTCTGTATATCTATCTCTCTCTCTATCTGTCTGCCTGTCTGTCTGTATATATCTCTCTCTCTCTCTATCTGTCTGCCTGTCTGTCTGTATATCTATCTCTCTCTCTATCTGTCTGCCTGTCTGTCTGTATATCTCTCTCTCTATCTGTCTGTCTGCCTGTCTGTCTGTATATCTATCTCTCTCTCTATCTGTCTGCCTGTCTGTCTGTATATCTCTCTCTCTATCTGTCTGTCTGTCTGTCTGTATATCTCTCTCTCTCTATCTGTCTGTCTGTATATCTCTCTCTCTCTATCTGTCTGCCTGTCTGTCTGTATATCTATCTCTCTCTATCTGTCTGCCTGTCTGTCTGTATATCTATCTCTCTCTCTATCTGTCTGCCTGTCTGTCTGTATATCTATCTCTCTCTCTATCTGTCTGTCTGTCTCTCTATATCTATCTCTCTATATCTATCTGTCTGCCTGTCTGTCTGTATATCTCTCTCTCTATCTGTCTGTCTGCCTGTCTGTCTGTATATCTATCTCTCTCTCTATCTGTCTGCCTGTCTGTCTGTATATCTCTCTCTCTATCTGTCTGTCTGTCTGTCTGTATATCTCTCTCTCTCTATCTGTCTGTCTGTATATCTCTCTCTCTCTATCTGTCTGCCTGTCTGTCTGTATATCTATCTCTCTCTATCTGTCTGCCTGTCTGTCTGTATATCTATCTCTCTCTCTATCTGTCTGCCTGTCTGTCTGTATATCTATCTCTCTCTCTATCTGTTTGCCTGTCTGTCTGTATATCTATCTCTCTCTCTATCTGTCTGCCTGTCTGTCTGTATATCTATCTATCTCTCTATCTGTCTGCCTGCCTGTCTGTATATCTCTCTCTCTCTCTATCTGTCTGCCTGTCTGTCTGTATATCTCTCTCTCTCTCTATCTGTCTGCCTGTCTGTCTGTATATCTCTCTCTCTCTCTATCTGTCTGTCTGTCTCTCTATATCTATCTCTCTCTATCTGTTTGCCTGTCTGTCTATTCCAAGAGAACACTCTGGGTCTGTGTTCACTACTAACAATCCTAGAATTCCTGGATTCTTTTGGAACTATTTTTATTGGCAGAGAAAAAGTAAACAAAATCGCCGACCATTGTGTCAGAAAGTTATGTAACAAAAAGGCCTGATGTACACTCAGCCGGTTATGATTGTTAAATAAACCAGGACAGGGTGATGAAGACGCCGATGTGGAGCCGGTTTGATATATAAAAATCCATAAGACGTCCCACAGACGAGCTGATTTCCAAACGAGAGCTAATTGTGTCCTCAGACGGGTGTGTCTCATTGGCCGAGGTGAGAGGCGCCTCACTGCAGGACGGGTTCACGTCTCTGGGCTGAGGGTGCGGTCCAGCCCGGGACGCTCAGGTAAGGCCGTGACTGAAGAAGTTTTTGGAGAGCGTGTGCCCAGAGGTAATCTGACACGTCCCGTACAAACAAACCATCCTTCATGCAGTGCTGAAGTGCCAGCCGTGCAACACAATGGCAGGAAATGTTAATAAAAGCCGTATGGAATGACCAGTCAAGTCACCTTCATTTATACATCGCTTTTAACAATATAGATCGTTTCAAAGCAGCTTTACAGTGATAACAGGAGATTACAGTAACAGATTTTACAGCAGCTCTAGAATAAAGTTATTGTTCAGCTAAAGTTAGTTTTGATTGATTCACTTCTGTTGCAAAGATTATTAGTTATTACACGACACCGTTCTAGCAGAAAACCGAAACTTTTAATGTGTTCTGGCCGATCATTCGCACAGCAACAGAGTCTGGCGCTCGAGAACACAAACCATGAAACAAGTTCCAAGGTGCAAGCGCTGAATCATTTTAACGTTATCGTCTCCATGTAAACTTAAAAAACACGACTCTGTGAAACGCTGACGGCGTGCACATGCACATTCGTGTTTAGTCTTATGTGCGTTTGAATATACACAATATGTCTTTCTTTACAAATTGACCTCAACAAATGACTTGTCCGACTGCATAATACAGAATTTTTAGTCATTTCCGCGCATCCATGCGAACTGGAATCATTTTTATAATGTTTTATCTGTACAGAGGTAAAGGGAAGAAAAGCAGGAGACTCATGTCGGCTCCCCGTCGTGTTCGCAGATCTGTGTCTTGGCACGTCGTGTGTCCATTCACGATCTAGCCACTCCACTTTGATTTATGTGTTTGGCTGCAGATCCATTCTGCCGGACGGGACAAAGAAAGGAAACTCGCTGACATTAGGCAATCCGCTACACATCCTTCTGAGGCTTGTGGGACTGGAGCATGTCTTGCCTTGCCCAGACTGCGGGTCCTTCAGTCCGAATGAAAGGTTATCGGCCTGGCAGAGTACAGTAAACGCCCATCCCTTTCTCTTCCGGGAATTACCTCGGCAGGAGCCGACCACAATGTGTGTGACAGCTGTTTCAATCCTGCACGAGAGCAGAGAGACAATACCATCATATCACTTTTGCCTTTCTCAATATAGTTCTTATCTTTCACTGTTTTGCCGTCTCTTTCTGACAGCTTCGAGAGGTCAGCTGAAGCAACAGACGGTATTAATCTGGAGCATTTAATGGACAATTGCACACTAGACCGTTTGGTGTCAAATTTTGGCTTGTGCAAAGCAGAAATGAGAAATGAATGTCCAGTTTGGTTTGCTTTTTATATTATATTTTATTCTTGTATTGTATTTTATTTTCTTATTTTTAGTTATAATTTATTCTCCTATTGCATTTGATTTATATTTATTCTCTTATTGCATTTTGCAATGATATTTTATTAAGTTTTAATATCTTATTTTTAAGTTTATTTAATTTTGGCTTATTTTCTTCATCTTTTTTCTTTTTTTCATATTTCATTTAATTTTCTATATTTTAATTTTATTATTGCATTTTATTTTTTGTTTTATTCTCAATGTTTTTTTGCTATTACATATTGTTCTCATATTTTATTCTTTTACATATTTCTTGTTCTTCGTTATATTTTATTATTTTATTAAGTTGTCTTTTTATTTTAAGTTATATTTTATTCTATTGCTTTTTATTTTTAATTATCACATTGCATTTTTCTATCCTCTTATTTATTCTGTTTATTTTATTCTGTTATTTTATTTTATTTTCATACTTTTCTATATTGTATTCTCTTATTACAATTCATTTTCTTATTTATTAATTTGTTATTTTCAAAATTTTGCTACATTTTTTTTCTCATTCTTTTAGTTCTATTTAATAATTTTTTTTTCTTTATATTATTTTATGACACCACTTTTCAAACACAAACGCTGCTATATAAACAGAAGTTTAACTTAATGGGTGACCGGGTAGACCATCTTAAACCACCTAACACCAGAAAAGCCCCTCAGGTTGGTTTAATCCAGTCTCAGCAGGGTAGAACGCTTCTGATACTCTATTCTTGGCCGTCTGTATGTTCATATTAACACATAGCGCCTGGCTCTCTCCCTGGTTCCTCTGTTCATTGTCCCGTTGAGTTGAAGTAAACATTTTTTTGAGGGTTACTAATGGGTCAGTGTGTTTGAAATGAAATAAGTAACTGGGTTTATTAGTCCCAATATATTTCTCTGGTTTTATGTGGAGCAGTAAGCAGCCGCGGGTCCATTAAGTGCATCTGGAGAAACATAAACCCAACGAGACCCAAACCACACTGTCACAGGAGCGAGATGGAGTACGCGAATGTCACGGTTTGAGAAAGCTCTCGTCTCCGTTCATGCAAGCGTAATGGAGGATCTCCAACGCATAATTTTGCTTTGTTTAGATCTGATGTCCTGATGGAGCTCGACTCGACAAGTCTTATCTGATCTGTATGTTTTCTAATGTACAGTCATTTAGAAATCAGAACAAAACAGAAGGAAGTTTCAGGGCCCCACAAGACTTTCCAAAGCAGCTTTTTTTTCTCTTTTTTTTCCATTTCAAACCTCACACACAGATACATGAAAGTGTCTCGCATGCTGCCGTGTGTGTGTGTGTGTGTTGGCTCGCTGTGGTTTACCACTCCTTGTGTTACACTGCATTACTTCACTTCAACAATACTCTCAAGGCCAGGCCTCCTTTCTCTCTATAGAACCGCCACAAAACACTGAACGAGTCGCAGGGAAACCTGACCCGACTCCACCTTTGAATTTATACGCTACTAGCCACGACAACAATAACAGCCAGTGTGTGTGTTTCTGTCTTTAACGAGATCTGCGCGTCAGACCTGCGGCCGCCACATACGAGCGAGGGCGTGTTTTTGTGTGTTTGAGTCACATGACTGTTTACCTGCCATGCTTCACAAAGAGGCATCTGTGCTTATTTTTGCCGTAGCCTAGTTGACTGATAAAAAATTTAAATCTGTCATTTGCTTTTTTACTGTCATTTAGCGGGAAAGAGATCAGTGTATAATGGCTCTCAATAAATGATTTCTGAATTTGTATTGAGGCAGCAAATGGGAAATACTGCAATTCAAATGTGCATATAAGGAATTCAAATTACCAGAAATTTAAAGGAAAGTTTGTCTAAACGGGCTTTAAATGTAAGCCTATTTTGTTTTTGAAAATTATGAAAAACATTTTACATGGGCAGAAAAAAGAGAAAATACAGTAGATCATTCCAGTTCCTACTGCAATTCAACTTCTTGTCTGTTGTTGTCAGTTCAATTCACTCTCCTGATTCTTCAGTGCTGAATTTTGCACAGCGCTGCCTTGAATATCCCTAAAATAAAAAACATCAAAGCTCAGGGACGCTTGTGTCGTCCAATCAGAATGCAGTAAAGCTGATGACACGCACTTGGGGATGTTGTATGAGGGAATGTGATGATGTGGTAAAAAAGCATCAGACTTTATGACCCAGGCAAGTTCACAGAGAGAAAGCCCTAATGGTAGGGTACATGCAGGGGGCTGCGGTGTGTGTGTGTGTGTGTGTGTGTGTGTGTGTGTGTGTGTGTGTGTGTGTGTGTGTGTGTGTGTGTGTGTGTGTGTGTGTGTGTGTGTGTGTGTGTGTGTGTGTGTGTGTGTGTGTGTGTGTGTGTAGGGGGTTGATGAGCCACAGTGGAGCCACTCTGTAGAAGTGAAATCACTGTAATAAGAGGGTAGTGGTTTGGCACAAACCTCTCTCTCTCTCACACACACACACACACACACACACTTGAGCGAGGTGAGGCAAGATCTTTGCCCTCTGCTCTGTTTAACTCTGCTCTGGCTTTTGACTCATTTTGGCGGGTGTTTCTGGAGTAAAGCCTGAGATCATCCATTTAATGCATCATTACTGCATCCTTTCACGTTTAAATATTTGAATATGCTCAAACTCAAATTTGTGAGCTTTAAAAAAACGTACAAATGTGCTTTAGTAGTTCCACAGAAAGCTATAAATTGCAACTCATCGTCATTTTAGAAAATACTTTTTTATTTGAACATTTCTCTGTTTATTTACAGATAAGCAGCCTTAGATGGATAGATAGATATATGGATAGATAGATGGATGATGGATGGATGGATGGATGGATGGATGGATGGATGGATACATGTAGATAGACAGATGGATGGATAGATAGATAGATGGATAGATAGATAGATGGATAGATAGATGGATAGATAGATAGATGGATAGATAGATGGATGATGGATGATAGATGGATGGATGGATGAATAGATGGACGTCTGTTTTCTTGTCTGCACATTAATGGACTTGTGTTGTCTGAAGATATTAAAGGAAACCCCAGGAGTCACTCTCTATTATATAATCAGACAATAATGTGCCAGACAGAAAGCGCTTGCCAAATGGACGACTTCACTTATTGTTTGCGCTTGTTCGCTTGTAAAGGACTTTTGTTCCCTAATTGTACAGCACTGGGTAAAATGCAGCGGTGCCTGTGCGCTTAATTCGTCCTCGTATTGTTGTGTTAGGGCTGTTAATTTCTCTGAGCTGGCACGTGCCCAAAGTTCAGCGAGTTCACAGACACTTGAGGCAGGAGAGGGAAGCAGCGCTCTCAAAAGCCTCCTAAAGTTTTCCTGTTTGCTGATTCAGCGCAATGAAAAGTGAAGCTGTGCTGCGAAAGCTCTTAAAGTGCCGTTTAGTCATCAATACAGGAACCCAAATGTAATCCGTATCGGTCCGTAAAGTCTGAGGGCGAGCGCTTCTGCTGTTCAGGAAAACTCGGTTTACCAAAAGCATAAGTGATGCTTGTTTTATTTAATTTTTTGTTTAAATTAGATTACTATTTATTTCTCCTTTTCAATATATACTTTTCAATATATATATGTATATAACATTGTGGTAATGCCTATTTTTGAAAGTAAATGAGCATAATGTGCACGTCATTTGTCAAATGAATCATAATCCCACCATTCAAGAGCTTTAAATATCCTGATGATTAGATCATCCTTTAAATCATTCCTGATCTGTCATTATCCATGTCAATACCTAATGCGTTTAAACTACAGTCAGCCCTTTCTCTGGATGGGAACCTCATTTAGGGTCGTCTGGAATGGCAGGAATTGCGTCTTTTCCGTCAGAGCTTTGCAATTGAATGAGTTTTAACTGCGTGCGTCACGTAATGCCATGCTGCATTCTGAATGATTTCACATTCCTCCATTTTTATTTCTTGAATACATTGACTATGACCAGGCCATTAAGAGCGCAAATATGCCATTAACGTTAATTCCCAGGTTTGAGCGCATTGGAATTTCTAAATATGCCCTTTGTGGTTTAGTCCTGGTCAGCGTGATCCTAATGGAGATAATGACATGCAGGTATACATATTATAATAGCATAAGCCTTGACACAATAGGTTTGTTTGTCCGAGTGCACCGTGAGTTCCTCAGTGGCATGCAAAAACAGCACATTACTGCACGCTGGTGGAAACACTAATGCAGCCTGTGAACCAGACACTTATACGACTCCCCAGTAAAAGGTAATTGTAGAACATAATGGCCTAATGGCTGTTTCGCTTCCACAGGGCCAAATGATTGAATCCACCCTTCACCATGCTTAACCAACAAACACCTGATCCTTTGTTAGTTGGGATATTTGACTAAGATAAGCCAGGACAGACCTGGTTGTTTTATGCAGTGTTGTAACGCATTACAAGTAACGTGAGTTATGTTATCAGATTACTTTTTTCAAGCAACAAGTAACGCATTACAAGTAACGCGAGATATGTAATCAGATTACTTTTTCAAATAACGCATTACAAGTAACGCAAGATATGTAATCTGATTACTTTTTTCAAGCAACGCATTACAAGTAACATTACAAGTAACGCAAGTTGTGTAATCAGATCACTTTTTTCAAGCAACAAGTAACGCATTACAAGTAAAGCAAGTCATATAATCAGATTACTTTTTTCAAGCAACAACGCATTACAAGTAACGCATTAAAAGTTAAGCAAGTTATGTAATCAGATTAATTTTTCAAGTAACGCATTACAAGTAACCTGAGTTATGTAATCAGATTACTTTTTTCAAGCAATGCATTACAAGTAACATTACAAGTAACGCAAGTTGTGTAATCAGATTACTTTTTTCAAGTGACAAGTAACGCATTACAAGTAACGCGAGTTATGTAATCAGATTACTTTTTTCAAGTGACAAGTAACGCAACACAAGTAAAGCGAGTTATGTAATCAGATTACTTTTTTCAAGCGACAAGTAACGCATTACAAGTAACACGAGTTATGTAATCAGATAACTTTTTTCAAGCAACAACGCATTACATGTAACGTATTACAAGTAAAGCGAGTTATGTAATCAGATAACTTTTTTCAAGCAACAACGCATTACATGTAAAGTATTACAAGTAAAGCGAGTTATGTAATCAGATTACTTTTTTCAAGTAACGCATTACAAGTAACGCGAGTTATGTAATCAGATTACTTTTTTCAAGCAACAACGCATTACAAGTAACGCATTACAAGCTAAGCAAGTTATGTAATCAGATTACTTTTTCAAGTAACGCATTACAAGCTAAGCAAGTTATGTAATCAGATTACTTTTTCAAGTAACGCATTACAAGTAACGTGAGTTATGTAATCAGATTACTTTTTTCAAGTAACAAGTAACGCATTAAAAAGTTGACTCCAAAAACTACAGTAAGCATGTTCTGTCAGTGTTTGGCACGGTAATGGATATGACATTGTTGATATGTTTGGTCTTGGCAGAATGGATCTGATACGCTGCAGAGCAAGTACAGGAATTGCTACTGCCAATACACACACGACACGCTGTTGTAAACTAATAAGACATGCTGCTGCTGTACAATATAGCATTCATGATTTACCCATAGCAGATCTATACAGGTGGAGTTAGGGAAAGTTGCTGACAATGTATTTGAAGGTTGAGCTGCGAGCTCATTGGCTGCTGATACAACAGGAACCAATCAGCTGTGTCCTATCCACCTTATTCCTGACGAGCTTACTGCGTTTTGAATTATGTGTGGCACTTCCATTCAAAAACGCTGAAACGAATCATTTCAAATCATAAGGTTGCCCTACAAATAAAGCTTATCTGTCAGTTTGACTGGATGAGCTGTCGATTTTCTTTCATGATTTATTTTCAGACATCATGAGAATAACGTTACACTTGGTATTTTAACGTGACATGTTATAACAAGAATATGGCAAGATCTCTTTTCAGTCACTGCTTACTTTTCCTCATTATTATTTTCTTTTTTCCCTTTGCAATCCGCTGTAAAAGTATGAAAAAGGACAACACTGCACATTTGTGGTCTCTTCTCCCATGTTTAATTTGCGATATATTCCATTAATAATTCACTGGAATACACAAAGAATCTCTTGGTTTTCTCCTCAAATCCTCACGTCTCTTTCCAGGTTTGTTTTCACTGGTAAATACAATTTATAATATGTCAAAATGACGGAAATTACTATGAAATAGTATCACGTAATGCTGAAGTTAATGAACATTTTTGATTAAGGCAACATAAGTTTCATAATACAGATATTACTACCGTGAGATTTAACCCGTCCGTTATTGCGCTTTTGGGGTTATTCATGGTCTGTTGAAAATACCTTGTTGATGCTTTTACACTTTTAAATTTCCTTTTAATGTTCAATGGTTGAGGGGTGCGTAGATTAATGCTTTTTTAACGTATTGCGTTCATAGAGCGAGCCTTTTTACTGATTGTTTACAGCTTAACGCAAGTTACACCCATAATCCACGCAAAGCGTCATGGGCCATAATAATGTCGATAGAGAATGATGTGATTGCAAGCAGATTAAATTAAGGACCAATCAGTCTGTGCCATCTGGAGTTTCATGACAGAACTTTGTACTTTTAGACTAAATGTGAGCATGCATTTACTCATCTCACTTGCAAACTAAGCAAACCTGCAATAATTTGTGTATTTATTCTCACTGTATTAAACAATGTCTTTGCTGCTGACCTATGATGATCTTATTCAACCATACTAATATGACTTTACATTTGTGATTCTTTTAAAAAATTATTATAATTGCTGAAGATTTGATGACTTCTCCTGCATCATTTCACTTTATATGCTAAAAGGCCTTTACATTTGCCCCCCAAAAAAGACCAATCCCAGCCCAGATGATAAAAAAATAACACAAATGTAACACATTGCCTTCAATAAAGAGTAACTAAGTAACACAATTTTTTTTTTTTTAGAAAGTAACGCAATATTGTATTCCATTACTTTTGAAAGCAACTTTCCCCAACACTGATTGTATGTGCAACATAAGGTCGTTTTTGAGAGACAAGCTTTGGGATAATTCACCCGAGACTGTTGTTTGTTAATAATTGAATAACAGGGCCATTAAATGAACTATTCTTAAACATTAGCGTAACGTAATGGTGTACTTGATTGTTGATTTTGTATGGTACTATTTCAATTTCACCCTGTCAAAATAAATATGCCAAAATCTTGCTGTACATGCAACACTAATAAATGACACTTCATTTAATAGCATATGCATCTCTGCCAGGATTTGCGGTTGAGTATGAGGCATTAATTCATTTGAGGGATATTCTTTCATTGGCAGCACTATTTTTTATATTTCGTAATCCCCATACAGTGTGTTCACTCTACAAGTAGGCAAAGCAAAGCATGCAGTAACCATGTATGTAGTGCAATGTCATTCATCAGTTAGGAAGTCACCAGACCATCTGTTTTAGATTGTGCTTCCCCTCCTATAGAGATAAATGCTACCTGGGGAACTTCTGGAGGAGAGCGTGTTCAGTCTTGTTCAGTTGACCCATATCGTCCATGTGTCGCATAACGGCTGTGTTGTTTCCTTACAGCATATCTGAATGCACTAACAATGCTTCATTGCAACATTGTATTGCAGTTTTGTTTGCGCTGGGACTTGTTTTTCTGGATATACGTAGATCTTTGTTTGGTTACACAGCAGCAGTTTAAATAGAATTGTAAATATTAAAACTAATAAAAGATTATTACAAATTTATTTGTGTGTGTGTGTGTGTATATGTATGTTCAGGTGAAACTCGAAAAAGTTAATGTATTTCAGTAATTCAAATTAAAAGGTGAAACTAATATATTTAGTGTATATAACTATATACATATGCATGATTATACTTTTGGGAGGGCCGACATTTCTGTATTTAAAATCCTTTTTTTATTGATTTCATGTAATATTCTAATTTTCTGAGATTTTGAATTTTGGGTTTTCATAAGCTGTAAGCCATAATCATCAAAATGATAACTTTTCCACTATATTAAAATTTTTCGAGTTTCACCTGAGTGTATATACAGGTCCTTCTCAAAAAATTAGCATATTGTGATAAAGTTCATTATTTTCCATAATTTAATGATAAAAATTAAACTTTCATATATATTACATTCATTGCACACCAACTGAAATATTTCTGGTGTTTTATTGTTTTAATACTGATGATTTTGGCACACAGCTCATGAAAACCCCAAATTCCTGTCTCAAAAAATTTGCATATTTCCTCCGACCAATAAAAGAAGTGTTTATAATACAAAAAAAGTCAACCTTCAAATAATTATGTTCAGTTATGCACTCAATACTTGGTCGGGAATCCTTCTGCAGAAATGACTGCTTCAATGCGGCGTGGCATGGAGTCAATCAGCCTGTGGCACTGCTGAGGTGTTCTGGAGGCCCAGGATGCTTCGAGAGCGGCCTTAAGCTCATCCAGAGTGTTGGGTCTTGCGTCTCTCAACTTTCTCTTCACAATATCCCACAGATTCTCTATGGGGTTCAGGTCAGGAGAGTTGGCAGGCCAATTGAGCACAGTAATACCATGGTCAGTAAACCATTTATCAGTGGTTTTGGCACTGTGAGCAGGTGCCAGGTCGTGCTGAAAAATGAAATCGTCATCTCCATAAAGCTTTTCAGCAGGTGGAAGCATGAAGTGCTCCAAAATCTCCTGATAGCTAGCTGCATTGACCCTGCCCTTGATGAAACACAGTGGACCAACACCAGCAGCTGACATGGCACCCCAGACCATCACTGACTGTGGGTACTTGACACTGGACTTCAGACATTTTGGCATTTCCTTCTCCCCTGTCTTCCTCCAGACTCTGGCACCGTGATTTCCGAATGACATGCAACCACTGAGCAACAGTCCAGTGCTGCTTCTCTGGAGCCCAGGTCAGGCGCTTCTGCCGCTGTTTCTGGTTCAAAAGTGGCTTGACCTGGGGAATGCGGCACCTGTAGCCCATTTCCTGCAGACGCCTGTGCACGGTGGCTCTGGATGTTTCTACTCCAGACTCAGTCCACTGCTTCCGCAGGTCCCCCAAGGTCTGGAATCGGTCCTTCTCCACAATCTTCCTCAGGGTCCGGTCACCTCTTCTTGTTGTGCAGCGTTTTTTGCCACACTTTTTCCTTCCCACAGACTTCCCACTGAGGTGCCTTGATACAGCACTCTGGGAACAGCCTATTTGTTCAGAAATGTCTTTCTGTGTCTTACCCTCTTGCTTGAGGGTGTCAATGATGGCCTTCTGGACAGCAGTCAGGTCGGCAGTCTCACCCATGATTGCGGTTTTGAGTAATGAAACAGGCTGGGAGTTTTTAAAAGCCTCAGGAATCTTTTCCAGGTGTTGAGTTAATTAGTTGATTCAGATGATTAGGTTTATAGCTCGTTTAGAGAACCTTTTCATGATATGCTAATTTTTTGAGACAGGAATTTGGGGTTTTCATGAGCTGTATGCCAAAATCATCAGTATTAAAACAATAAAACACCTGAAATATTTTAGTTGGTGTACAATCTAATGAATTGGTGTGCAATGGTGTGCAAACCAATCTAATTCAATTGGTGTGCAATCTAATGCCCCTAATGAATCTAAAATATATGAAAGTTTAATTTTTATCATTACATTATGGAAAATAAT
>CM060640.1:23784804-23787304 GCA_030578275.1 Meda fulgida
GGTGATCCAGGAAAGTTTTTAACGTAAATATAACGTTCCCTTAAGGTTAGAGGAACGTTCTGGAAACTTTATGGGAACATTCCCTTTAGGTCATACACCTAGAACCTAAAAATAACCTACAGGGAACGTTCCTAGAATGTTCTTGTTTGGTTCCCAAAAAAATAACCAAATGGGAACCATACAGGAACGTTTTCCCGCTGTTTGCACATAATAACTATTCTCCTACATTGATTCTTTATTTGTTTTAAACAGCAGACTTAATATTTATCCATTTCTGGTCATAATTTGTAGACAATGAACATATGAACCGTTGTGCCGTGCTGCTTATATTTATCACGCAGTAAAATTACCCCTCCCCGCCATAGACTGTAAAAAAAAAAAAAAAAAAAAAGCGCAGAATCTGAAACAAGGACTGGTGGGACCTTGTCCTGCTCCACTTTACACACGCAGAGTGAAATGAGAATTTTAGAATGACGAGACACTAATTTATACGACACTTGATTCAACAGGAAAAACAGCTCGTTCACACGTCATAGGCCACGTCATAACGCTGTTTCTACCTCACTGCACATGCGCAGTCCGTTCAGTTTCGGTTTTCAATCCGATCAAGTGTTTACATGTCCTCTCGGTCGGATTAGAAAAGGAATAAACCACCCCTCTCAATTCGATCGAAATTCCTTCGGATCGAGCTCACTCTTTAAATGAAGGCTTTTCAGTCCGACTGAGCCATCAAACCGATTACTAATGGGTTATTTGGTTGCATGTAAACGTATGCCTGTAATGTATATTGAAATATCGGAAATGTGTTTAAAAATCATATCACCGTTATTGAAAAATTGATATTGAATTATTGTCCAGCCCGTTGTACTGTCCTAATGAAAGAACGACAACCCAACGACATCACATACTTGTCGTCACGCGATTAACACCAGCTTGCTTTCTCAGTTTTAGCAATAGAGGAATGTTTTCTAAGCTCTCATGCAACTGCATAGCAGTACCTTGGCATCCACAACTTAAAATGTAGTTCTGTTTTACAGGATTGTTCTCTGATTCTTCTGTTTATGCTCATTCCTCAGATCTTTTTCTCTCACAGGGAGTTTGCATCACATATTTGGATCGTATTTTGTCCCAATACAGAACTTCCTCTTCCTGGACCAGGTCGTGTTAACATTTGACTGAGCCTAAAAATAGGTGTAAATATCCGTCTTGCTATATTTGATTTGGAGAATGAGGAAACAAAAGAAGAAGAAATAAAAGTTTAAGCAAGAAAAAATAGAACTATCTTTCGACTTATTCTGTAGAGAATGAGAGTGGTGAAACTCACTGTCACAAAGCTACGATGTTATTGGAGTTATTGGTGGTTGCTAGGGTGTTCTGGGTAGTTGTTAGGTTGTTGTGGGTGGTTGCTAGTGTGATAGGTGGTGTTCTATGTGCGGTTTAGAGTGGCAGGTGGTTTTGGTGTTCTGTGTGGTTTCTAGGGTGTTGTTAGGGGTTGTTTTGGTGTTGTGGGTGGTTTCTAGGGTGTTGTTGAGGGGTTGTTTGGGTGTTGTGGGTTGTTTGTTGTGAGGGGTTGTTTTGGTGTTGTTGGTGGTTTCTAGGGTATTGTGAGGGGTTGTTTGGGTGTTCTGGGTTGTTTCTAGGGTGTCGTGGTGTTATGGGTAGTTTCTAGGGTGTTGTGAGGGGTTGTTTGGGTGTTGTTGGTGGTTTCTAGGGTATTGTGAGGGGTTGTTTTGGTGTTTTTGGTGGTTTCTGGGGTGTTGTAAGGGGTTGTTATGGTGTAGTTGGTGGTTTCTAGGGTGTTGTTGAGAGGTTGTTTGGGTGTTGTGGGTTGTTTGTTGTGAGGGGTTGTTTTGGTGTTGTTGGTGGTTTGTAGGGTATTGTGAGGGGTTGTTTGGGTGTTCTGGGTTGTTTCTAGGGTGTTGTGGTGTTATTGGTAGTTTCTAGGGTGTTGTGAGGGGTTGTTTGGGTGTTGTTGGTGGTTTCTAGGGTATTGTGAGGGGTTTTTGGGTGTTGTTGGTGGTTTCTAGGGTATTGTGAGGGGTTGTTTTGGTGTTGTGGGTGGTTTCTAGGGTGTTGTGGTGTTATGGGTTGTTTCTAGGGTGTTGTTAGGGGTTGTCTGGGTGTTCTGGGTTGTTTCTAGGGTGCTGTGAGGGGTTGTTTTGGTGTTGTTAGGGGTTGTTTTGCTGTTCTGGGTTGTTTCTAGGGTGTTGTTAGGGGTTGTTTGGGTGTTCTGGGTTGTTTCTAGGGTGCTGTGAGGGGTTGTTTTGGTGTTGTTAGGGGTTGTTTTGGTGTTCTGGGTTGTTTCTAGGGTGTTTTGAGGGGTTGTTTTGGTGTTCTGGGTTGTTTCTAGGGTGTTGTTAGGGGTTGTTTGGGTGTTCTGGGTTGTTTCTAGGGTGCTGTGAGGGGTTGTTTTGGTGTTGTTAGGGGTTGTTTTGGTGTTGTGGGTGGTTTCTAGGGTGTTGTTAGGGGTTGTTTGGGTGTTCTGGGTTGTTTCTAGGGT
>CM060640.1:23792304-23799804 GCA_030578275.1 Meda fulgida
GGCAAAAAGCATGATCCAAGTGCAGTAGGGGGTTTTATTTAAATAATCTAGAAACTAACAAATACAGACAAGATAACCAGATTCTGGACAGCCAACATACAACACTACAACATTAAGAACTCACAAAGACTGAACAAGTCACAGGGCCATAGCGGTCAACATTGCACATTGAAAATAAGGGAGATTTCCCGGAATCCATCCCAAAATAAGGGATTTTTTTTACACGATTCTTACCCACAAACTTTAAAAAAAAGCACTAATCATTAACAGTCTAAAGAGTTTATAACTACACAATATATGTTAAAGAATGACAGACCAATGGATATTTTAAAGTGCTTAAGTAAACATAGCTTCACTCGCGCGTGTGTTTCAGTGATTTGTCGTGCTGCGAAAGTCGTTTTCCCCTCCATGACCAACACTGAAATTACAACGACAGATTTTGCAGTAGGCATTATTTGGACCTACGTGGCTGCTTGTCAGGTAGTGGAAGGCGGTCTCCCATTTACTCAAATATCGCCATAATGTCCTGGGTTTTAGTTGGTGGTTAATTCTGTGATCTTGGCTATCGGCATCCTCCTGATCCATCATCGCACATCACACTCATCTCCTCTACTCTCCTTGAAGTTCAGACTTCCGGCTAGTTTTCCCTCTTCCTCACGCCCGCCGCTGCAACTGTCTTCTTCGATAGTAGCCTAAGCTACTGTCTGTATACTTACTGGAGGTCTAGCAACCCAAGTGCAAGCCACTTCACAGACACAGATAGTTGCGTGTTCGTAACACAATCTGAGCGTAAAAATACGGGATATTTTACGGGAAAATACTAAAGCGGGAAGACAGCGGGAAAAGAGCTAAAATACGTGAGAAACCCGGAAAAAACGGGAGGTTTGACAGCTATGCACAGGGCTTAAATACATACTGGACTAACAACGAGACAAGGGACACCTGTGAACATTTAATCGATCAACCAATGACACAACAGACAGGGGAACACAAGGCAAGATCACATGACTAGAACAGGGGATCACATGACAGACAAGAACCAGGAACAAGAAACAAAACCCAAACCGTGACAATATGTGTGCATTTTATAAGAATTTGTATAAGTGGTCTCAGAGTTTTGGATCCCTTTGTACATATACATACAATGTACAATTCAAAATTCAGGGGTCAGTAACATTTTTAAGAAATTAATACTTTTATTTAGCAAGGTCACTTTAAATTGATCGAAAGTGATAGTAAACACATTTATAATGTTACAATATATTTTTATTTCAAATAAATGCTGTTCTTTTGAACTTTCTATTTATCAAAGAATCCTGAAAATTTTTAAGTATCACGGTTTCCACAAAAATATGAAGCAGCACGACTGTTTTCAACACTGATAATAATCATAAATGTTTCTTGATCATCATGTAATGATGCTGAAAACTCAGCTTTGATTACAGGAATACATTACACTTTACTATATATTCACATAGAAAACACATATTTTAAATTTTTACTGTATTTTGATCAAATAAATGCAGCGTGAGCAGAAAAGACTTCTTCCAAAAACAATCTTAGCTGCTAATGACATTTTCCTATTCAGAAGTTTATAACCTCACTCCACGAAGCCTATAACCACAGTCGTGTTGTTTTATTCTGGTTTATGAGATATAAACGGCACACGCCCGCCACACGTCCCCGAGACCCACCGGAGCGACCGAATCTGCCCTGAAAGCGTTACCTGTGTTTATTTCCTCTGCGACTCTATTTCTGTGGCACTGAGTCAACACGCGTGCTAAAAGAGGCCTGTGCTTCTCCTGACTGTGTGCTTTCAGCACTCTTGCGTACACACTGACTAATAATACCACCGGCCCGACAGAGAGAACAAACCTGCTTTGGAAATGGACAAAAAAGGGAGGAAAGACAGGAGTGTCACGCTGAGGTGCACAAAGACGAGTTTGTGTGTCTACTTTTGTCGTGCTTTCAGAGAAACGTGACTGAAACACCTCGATTAACTTGCGTAATGTGACGTAACTCCAGATAATCATTGGGATTTACGAGTGTGAATCAGCCCATCTGTGTATCATGATTTATAATCACACTATCATAAACCATATGGCTCAATAATTAGTTGCATTTATTGATGATAAGCAGAATAAAATGTATTTTTAAAAATCATAACATTTTTATCAGATACACTGCAGGTTTGTAAGAATGTTTTATATTTTTGAAATACATCTCATATCTTGGTAAAATATGCTCGCTAATGCGTTTATTTGATCAAAAATGCAGTAAAACAGTGAAATATTATTTATTTTGAAATTTACAATCTTCTTTGTGAATATATAAGTGTAATTTATTCCTGTGATCAAAGCTGAGTTTTCAGCATCATTACTCCAGTCTTCAGTGTCACATGATCCTTCAGAAATCACTCTAATTTGAGGATTTGATGCTCAAGAAACATTTATGATTATCATATTTTTGTGGAAACTTTTTTATCCGGGTTTCTTTGATAAATAGAATGTTCAAAAGAACAGTATTTTAAAAAGAATCTTTTTTAACATTATAAATGTTTTTACTTTTACTTTTGATTAGTTTAATGCCTCCCCGATGAATAAAAGTATTTATTTCTTTTTTAAAAAAGAGAGAAAAATCTTTTGTATGTCAGTGCATCTGTTATGCTGGTGAGGTGGTTGAAGCAAGGAGGAAGCAGAATCCAAATGCAGCTTACTTTACTTAAACACTCAAACTAGACAAAACTCAGACCAGGGAACGAGACGAGGAAGCAGAACAACCAACCTGGCATTACACAAAAACAACATCAAGAACTCACCAGGACTGGACTGAAACACAGGGCTTAAAAACAAGGACAAACAAGCTAAACAAGATAACAAGGGGGCGTGGCTAATCAGAATCACATGACAGACAAGAACAAGGAACAAGACACAAAACCCACACCACCACAGTATCTACATTTTTCAATTCAATCACTAGAATGATCTCCAGTTTTATATGTATATTAATAAGCATTTTTGTAAAGTCGCCATGAAATCAGAATTGATCCTATTTATTTTATTAATGCATATTAATTATATTACCGTAAACATATCACTCATGCATTTATTTATTTATCTATTTTTGGGCTTTGCCATTTTAATTAATATTTCATAATTTGCCCCACCCCAGTTTTGAGCCTGTTCAACAACCATCGAATACATCACGATAATAGGCTAATAAAACGTAAAAGTCTTTAAAACTTCAAGTGTCCGTTCTTGGCCTATACAGTCAGTGTTTTTATTTTAATTTGAATTGTTGTCCCGTTCACACCAACGACGAACTATGATCTATGTACACGTGTAACAGGGTGTTATGTTTGTCCATTACATCACATTTTTATGCAAGTTAGTCGAGTTTATCAAGTAGGCCTACATTTTTCCAAACGAATTGTCTAGGTTCGTTCAGTTTGCGGTTTGTGAACCCGTGTGAACGGCCTCTTCTCAGTCCATGAGAAAAGCTGACATGAAAGGTGTCAGGACAGAAATAAAGAAGAGGAAAAGATGAACCCGTGGGACAAACAAGCTGAAATATGAACCTCACTCACCTCTGGTCACGTTTCATTCATCTGTATTCTGTTCACACGCTTACAGTAAGAACACATTTTCCCCGTGAGATATTTAAATGACCCCGAGTGACATCATTGCCCATCTTCTAAAGTCACAGAAGACACACACTGTTTTTTGCGATCTAAAGATGAAATAGTTTCGTGTTTCTGACGGTTATTTGCAGGGAAATCCCAGACATTCAACGGAAGGAGAAATCAATTCAGATTTATGACTTATACATTAAGCTTGGGGTTGTGGGGCAGCACTGTAAGCTTGTAAACATGTTGTGGGGTTTTGTAATAATAAAATGTAATTTGTTCACATGCATCGTTTAAAGAAATCAGGAAAAACATTTTAACAGCATTTATTATTTTATCCTAACTTATAGTATTGTTTATTCATTTATGTTAATTTCATAATCAAGTTTGGAGGTTGGTTATGATTTTGAAAGAAGTCTTCTGCTCATCAATGCTGAATTTATTTATTTAATTTATTTTTTTATTTTTTTAAAATACAGTAATTTTTTTAATATATTGTTACAATTTAAAATATGTGTTTTCTATGTGAATATCTAGTAAAGTGTAATTTATTCCTGTGATCAAAGCTGAGTTTTCAGCATCATTACTCCAGTCTTCAGTGTCACATGATCCTTCAGAAATCAGGATAATATGATGATTATTATCAATGTTGAAAACATTGTTCATATTTTTGTTGAAACCGTGATCAGGATTCTTTGATGGACAGAAAGTTCAAAAGAACAGCATTTATTTGAAATAAAAATCTTTTTGTAACGTCATAAATGTCTTTACTGTCACTTTTGATGAATTTAATGCTGAATAAAAGTAGTAATTTCTTTCCAAACAAACGTTAAGATAAAGTTTCTATATCTTAACCTTACAAGATAAAGTTGTATGTTAGTGTATATAGAAGTGAAGATTTCTGCTGTAAGAGTTCATGTTAGCTGCTGTAATACTCTTGAGAAATGATCAGCTGAGGTTCATGATGGTCGTGGCTGGAATGCTGAAATATGACATTCATATAGTGTTTGATTTTCCGTTGACGTGACGACGGGCACCTACATTTACTCAGACACCTGCACAAACAGCCCCAGTGATTCACTTTCCTTTCGCTCTGTCTGGCTCCTTTAGTCCTCGAACAGTTGTGTCTTCAGGACACGGTTGTGATGATCTGATGAAGTCAATCGTGTTGTTGGCTTTTTGTTGGACAGTTGTGGTAATTATAGGCCGTTGCTTTAATTAGGGCTTCACAGAAGATGTAATTGACTTGGCTTGAGGAGTGGGAGGCGGAGTCGAGTGAGTGGGCGTGGCCTAACAGCTGTCAGTCTATAAAGAAACAAGTGTTCAGTCAACAAGCCCCGTATACAGGCACAAAACACTGCATCTGTCCTCACACACTCACGTTCATATGACACGTGTGTGTGCGTGTGTGTGTGTGTGTGTGTGTGTGTGTGTGTGTGTGTGTGTGTGTGTGTGTGTGTGTGTGTGTGTGTGTGTGTGTGTGTGTGTGTGTGTGTGTGTGTGTGTGTGTGTGTGTGTGTGTGTGTGTGTGTGTGTGTGTGTGTGTGTGTGTGTGTGTGTAAATATGGATAAATACTATAAAGGTGTTTAACTCAATTATTTGATTTAAATCGTTTAATAAGTTTTTGTCTTATTTTAGTTACAAATATTATATTTATAATATAGCATTAATTAATTTGTATTAATCTGTAATATTTAATTTTTTACACTAATGAGAATTGATTGAGAAAATGTGCTTAAATGTCATGGAAATATATTACATGAAATCGGACTAAAAATCGAATTTTCTTCGTGTAAAATGATGAAATTATATATATAGTAGCTATATATATATATACAGTATATATATATATATATGCCTACATATATAGTAAATATATATATATATAGAATTTATACATCACGTTTATTTTTGCTTCATTTTTATTTAATTATTTTTGATTATGTTTTAGTTTACTTTTTAATTATATTAAAAATATTTATTATATTTTATATTATACATTTTTATACATTATACAATTTTATATTATATTTAATATGTATTATATTATAGTTATTTATGTATTTTTGTACAGTAATGAAAATTTGTTGTTTTTTTTACAAATTATTTAGAATTAATAAATATGAATTAATGTTGAAAATGTGCTTAAATCTCATGAAAATGTATTGCAATTTTTTTTACTGTTCCTAAAAACTATTTTTTCTTCATGCAAAATGCAATTATTTACATTGTCTTTCATTTGGATGTTTTTATAAACAGTTTTCCAATCAAAAGCTTATAATGTGCACAATATTGAGCAGATCTCAGTGCCATGTGGACATATTTCAGAGATGACTGTGCAAATAAAGCAGTGTTTCAGAGGCCAGAAACACACACACACACACACACACACACACACACCTTCACCCCATAGCGAGTGTATGAAAGGGGGTCTGTGACCACGCCTGCCCTCGGGCCGCCACAGGGACCATTAAAGAGAGACGCTCAGCTGTCTGTCTGCGCAAATGTTTAAAGGGCCAACTGGCCCCTAAACACATCCATTCAGGCGACGTTAATAAACTACAAACCCAAATTAATCTAAAGAGGGAAATATATCACCAGAGAAAGAAGATTTACTGGTGAATATTTTATAGCAGGAGAAGCAGCTCTGTTTTGTTGCCATTGAAAATCTTTTTGTGGAGAAACGTTCAGCCAAATGTGACCGAGAATGAGGCCAAGTTCAATTTACTCACGTCATTTTCAACCATTTTTATTGTGGGTCACAGCAGTAAAAGTGAACCGAATATACTCTGCCTGATATAAGCACCTTATTTTTATGCTGCATTTTTATTCATTTTGCGGTTATTCCAATATAAATTGTGTTTTTTAATTACTTTTTATGTTTTATGTTTTTCTTTTATGACTGGTGGTGCTTAATATATCATAATGAAACGTGAAACTTGTTGTCTTTAAAGGAACAGTCCATCCAAAATGTATTTAGTCGTTCCAAACCTGCACTTTAAAAAGTTGTAAACAAAACAAAAATGACTGGTGTCGTTTTACAGTTTTCAGTGTGTTTGACATCCGTGAAACACAAAAGAAGATGTTCAGCAGAATGTTCATGCTGCTCTTTTCCATATAATGTAAATGGATGGTGACCAACGGCTGTCTGGCTCCAATATCATTAAACCATCGTAACAGTCGTCTATATGACTTCTGTACCATATTCTATGAATATAGAATTTTTGTGTGAGGAAAAGTTAAAATATTAAAAATTAAACACTGCGTTTTCAAAGTTGATATTGAGACTTTAAATAAGGCCAAACAATTGCATGTGTCATTATACCATTAATATTTTTCTATAATCCAGCTCAAATGGACTTATGAGGTTTTAGTCCAGCGCATTTCTGAGAATTTTTCACAAACGTTGTTTTGTCAGTCGTTAGATCTGCATCTGAGGCAGTAAGAGCATTGCATTATATTTTCATCAACTTACAGGTTTATAAAGTGTATTGTAGCAATGTGGCGCTCAGTTTTTTTAATCTCATTTGGCCAAAATCTCATGTTCTTAAAGACAAAGTGCTACGTAGACTACAAGCTATTTAAGAATATATAAATATAGTGTTTCTTGAGTAAAGAAAATGCTGTACTTATTCAAATATCAGTTCTTTATTTTGAATAATTGCATTGCAAACAAGCAGAAACGCTCTAAAATGTGTGTGGCACTTAATTCACGATACATGTGGGCGGAGTTATGAGGTTTGACTGACAGTTTGAGGAGCCAATGGAATTTCGAGGTCTTTTTAGCACTTTTCGTTGGTTAAATCTTTGCAAAAACCACAGACACACGTGAATGGGGACCAATCGCAATGATTCTGTGTTGCACAGAAAGTTT